>JAUTXW010004896.1:0-600000 GCA_030620095.1 Kuschelorhynchus macadamiae | reverse complement strand
AAAAAAATAGAAGTTTTGTTCATATCTCGAAAATGGTAGTTCACAGCAAAAATTTGATAACGCCACCAGATTCCAAATAAAAATTTTTATGATAACCAGTTTTTACTTTTTCGCTAAGTTAAAGAATAACTGTGATAGGAGGGAAATTCCAAAATGTCATATTTTCAAATTCACCCTGTATCTCCGAAATGACGCAAGCTATAAAAATCTTGTTTACGGCATCTTAAGTTTCACGAAAAAGTAGTAAAGTATTGTAAAAACGGCAACCCGTATATTTGCAAATAACCGAGATACCCCATAAAAGTGTTGAAAATTGGCAACAAACATTACATAGTAACACAACAGAGAAAATTAAATGCAATTCATAAACATTGTACAAATTGTGAAATGTAGAGGTTAACATCAATTCGTAATTATATAAGTATTATTGTTCAGAAAATAGCTTTTTAAAGACATATTGTTTAAATGCAGCTTTGGACTTTATATTTTTAAAATTATTAGTGAGCTTATTCATTACATTTGCAATTTGATACGAAAATGATCTCTTATACATTTCTGTTGAGTGGAGAGGAGGGGTTAGTGTACTTTAAATCGAATATTCAATATCGATATCGAATTTTATTATATAAGTAAGAAGGTATTTTACTTGTTAAAATGGAATAGACAAGCGTTGCAGAATGAAGTTGCCTCCTTTTTTTCATATTAAGCCAATTGTTGAGGTTAAAAGTGTGGCTAATATGGTCGTACTTTCTTATGCCGTAAATCAGGCGCAAACAACTATTTTGAAGTCTTTGTATTCTTCTTATATCTGTGCTTTTTAGAAGGAGTCATATACGGTGTCACAAAAATTAAGATGGGATAGGACCAACAATTCATAAAGTATAGATTTAGTTTTTCTATTTAACAGAACTCTGTGTTGATATATTAATTTTAAATTAATGTAACTTTTTTGTAAGCATTTACTAAAGTGCTGAGAAAATCGCAGGTCTTGGTCCATAATGGGGCCAAGATTTTTATAATGTTCATAAAATGTGATAGGTTTGTCTGTAATTACAATTTTGTCTTTAAAGGATGCCACAAAATTTCTCCTATCCATCTCCCTACCGAACACCATCACGGCCGATTTTAACTGCAAACAATGTTTGTTGGAGAACGCATATAAGTTTTCCAAATCATAGTTTATTGCAGACACCGCCTGCTGACTTTCTTGAAAATTAAATGAAATATATATTTGAGTGTCGTCGGCATAATAATGCTGGGCACAAGAGAGAAACACTGAAGGAAAATTGGAAACATACACAGAAAAGAGAAGAGGGCCCAGGATAGAGCCTTGTGGAACTCCTGTCGAAATTTTTAAAAAATTAGATGTAAGCCCAGCGCATTTCACAGCCTGTACTCTATTTTGGAGGTAGTCAGCAACCAGACAGCGGGCTGTCGGTGACAATCCAATGAAATTTAGAATGGAGTTAAGAATTTCATGGCTCAGAGTGTCAAAGGCTTTAGTGTAGTCCAGCAATATCAAAACTGTCAGCTTGCTTCTATCTATAGCGCTTAAAATATTATCTGTGATTTCTGACAATGCTGTAACACAGCCATGCCCCAACCTAAAACCAGACTGAGTAGTTGGAAGAATATTGTTAATATTCAAATGCTTTTGCAATTGCAAAAGCATTTGAATATTTTTTCGAAAACGTCGGTAAAATGCTGATTATTATATGTTGAGGGATTAGGAGTCTTGGGCAGAGAAATGACGCAGGCTTTTTTCCACTCCGATGGGAAAACCGAGTGTCTTAAACAAAAGTTGATAATTTGCGTTATATGTGGCAACAAATATGGTAGACATAAATTTATTGTTAATATGTTTATACCATCTACTCCCGTAGCTCTAGTTTTAATATTAGATATAATCTTTAAAACTTCAATTTCAGAGACCTCAGAAAAGCTGAAGATGCTTTTTACTGATTCTTTCTTGTTATTTTTATAATATAAAAGTAATTCCTGGTCAACAGGAAGTTTTTGAATACAATTAAGAAAGTAATCATTTATTCTATTGACATCAATTAGTTCATCAGGTATTTGGTTATTTTGTTTTTTAGTAAAATTCAATAACTTTAAAGAAGACCAGATATCTTTTTGGGTTTTCATTGCCTGCTGATCAAAATATACTTTTTTTTCCCTGCAAACGTCATTAGTAATCATATTTCTCATCTGTTTATATAAATTGCAATCAGCTGCATTATGATATTTTTTATATTTAGCTAATATTTTATCCCTATCCTTTATCATTTCACGAATAGTGTCGGTGAGCCAAGGCGCATATGGTTTCGAGATGCGATAGCTTTTGAACGGAGCGTAAAAATCTAATAAAGTCTGTAAATTTGTATTAAGAAATTCAACCTTTCGGTCCGCATTCTGTAAATGATAAATATTATCCCAAGGCATAGACTTAAGGCCATAGTCAAACTGTTCAAAATTGAGATTTTTAAAATCACGAGCGGTTCTAAAAGCTGGCACGCTGGAGGTTTCAATGTTACTTATAAAGTACACTAATTCATGGTCGCTTACCTCTTCTACGTGGGATGTTCCTGCTGCTATAATTGTCTCCTCGTCCGTTGTTAAGATGTAATCAATTAAGGTCGATGTTGTATGTGAGATACGAGTTGGTTCATTTAAAATTTGTTTTAGCCCTAAGCCCTCGAAAAGTTCTGTAGCACATTTAGCTCAGCGTTTTCGAAATTAAATAAATTTATATTGAAATCTCCAATGCAATAAAATGTACGAGCCATTGGTAAAACAGATGATACAAAGCTTTCAAAATTATTTAAAAAATCGGTATATGATAAGTTTGGGGGTTTGTAAACAACACCAATTATGATTTCCCTATGATACATTTGTAACTTTAACCAAAGTTGCTCTATATTTTTGGGTGAATTAATTTTTGTAAACTTAATGTTTTCTCTGATGAAGAAACCAACTCCTCCTCCCCTGCTAGCTCTATCGCAACGGACAAAGACATAACCTAGTATATGAACTATTTCATTTGATATAGAACTATTAAGCCAAGTTCCGCTCACTCCAATAATATCATAGTTGTTACATAAAACTACATTCCTAAAAGCATCAAAATGAGCTACCAGAGACCGAACATTAACCTGTGCTATTTTAAGCTGTTTTTTCATATTTTTTTTATTAACCATCAGAATTAAGTACAAATGAAAACATAACCTACAGAACAAAAAAAAAAACGAAATTTACATATATTAACCAATACTAAAATTTTAATATGTTTTGACTTGAAAAAACAACAATGTTTTTATTTTACAAATGTGTTAAATAATTTGAGAGATTACCTACTTATTTATATATCGTTTGTGCCGCCAAGAAAAACTAAAAAAAAAACTTAGAAATAAATTCTATTTAAGTACCTTAAACAAAACAATGTGTAATGAATTCAAGAAAACTTGTAGAGTCATTTCAGTAGACTCTGCCCTTAATTAGTACGATAATATAACATTATTTATTTCATTATTAATGCTGCGAAATAAAGAAGGTCTATTTTTTAGTAAGAAGTTTGCCTAGATCGGAGATATCACGGATTTGTTTTTTATTATTTCAAGATAACAGCTTTAAAATTGCGGACAAAGATCCTAACTTTTGTTACTTTAAACATGCGTCTACGCAATAGAAAAAAAAACCGTTTGAAAATCAACTATTTTGTTTACAAGTTATATCCATTTAGAATAACATTTTTAATCTAGTTTTAAAATGTGTGTATGTTTTTGACGTAGATGTTCTCTGTTTACCATAAACAATGCCACAACTTACGTCATTAGCAAATTCAAAAAAATAGAGTACCCGCAAAATCGAAAAAATTATTTTAGAATAATTTTGATTGCTTATTATGTCAACTAAGACTTGCTGTAAAACAATTTCAGATTTTTCCTTATATTTTAGCGAAATTTTATATTATAAAATAACGTCTTTTATCAATTTTTTTAATACCAAAAAACTAAAAAAAGCAATATTATTTTGAAAAAGTGGATATTGAATAAGCGAAACTTAACTAAAAGTGACTAACAGAATTTGCAATATGTATACAGGGTGATAGCTAATTCCTGAAGAAGTATACATGGTCGAATTTTACTGTTGTAGAGTTTCTCGAGTATTTGTAAATATAGAGCCTTGGGGTTTGCACCGCACTGCTAAATTTTGCAATGCAGATATGCTATAAATCAGATTTTTATCACCCCTTTTTCAAAAATACAAATATATACATCCCTGGTTTCTTCGTTTCTTGCGACTTACGTGAAAGTTGAAAACTGGTTTCCTTTGCAGTTTTCATATAGAATCTAGCAGGCACATATGTTTTTTCTCTATTGTGATATCTATTGAAACTGAGGATTAAGTTGACACGGAAATTATAAACAATTTAATATCCAGTGTGGTGCTTGTGTGGATTGTCACGTGTTTCATTTTGACAAAATACTAATAATTCTCGTAATATCTAAGTAAACGAAAACACTTGTTCACTCAATTTACAAAAAATGAAGCACGTGACAATTGTTTCGCCAAAACTGTGGCTTTATCAGATGTTAGATCTTAAATATGTTTCTGATTTGCTTACCAATCAGTCTCTGTACAAAATGTGCTGGTACCAATCCTCGTCGTCCATCTAATAATTCTGCATCTAAGTAACCACCGGGGCCCATGGGCTCTCCCCAAACTAACAGATAATCCCCAGCGACTATGCTCAGTTCTTCCTCTGATTCAGGTTCTGGTTCGTAGGAAAATCTACCGAAAAATTAGATGTGATTTATAAAAATTAAACCAAGAACAGTGATTTGAAAGTTTCTCTTCTCCGCTACTGAAAAATTCGGTTATAACCATGTCTTTTATCTTGTAAAATGAAAGTAGATGATATAGAGGTGCATAAAGGGATTTTTTTTCAAGCCGATTTTTTAATATTAATATATTTAAAGCCATACTTTTGAGCTTTTTGAGTAGTTTTACTTGTTTTACTACACAAAAGCGTACGCCAAGTTCAACTTTGCGTACGCTCGTAGAGGATTAATATTATCCGACGTACTTTTTGGCAGGACATGATTATTATTCTGCAAATTCGACAGTATAAGTAATAAAACAATTTTATTTAGCTAACATTATAATATTAGACTATAAAACAAAGGATAGACTCAACATTTCGATCATAAATAGTTTCGAAAGTTGGCGTGCTATGGGTGCGAGAAAAAACATATATCTTCCTTTACGTCGCCGGTCCCAAAAATGGCAACCAGGTTGGCTCTCACTATAGACTGAACCAGCGGCGACTCGTTTATCTTTAATTTAATATATGTTTATAGCAAGCAATTTAATGTGTTTTTGCCGATTTTAAGTATATGTTAGAACGCGTAGTCAGAAATTCGGGCAGTGGTTTTAAAATCAGAAAGGAGGTGATATAAACATTTTGCGGTTCTTTTGACTTTCCTTGTAAGAGGAAAGTATTCTAATCGTATAGACATCACCCTCCGAGATTTTTGCATTTTTGTCAAAAATGGAAAAGAATGGCGAACTAATAAAATGTTAAAAAAATATTACTAAAGAACTACTAATCCAATTTAGCTCAAATTTTGCCTAAAAAACAAGTGTAACCTAGGAATAAACTGGTAGAAATTTGGTGAGGAGCCTTTATGGCTAAACAAAATAGCGGCCTAACTAAATGTTTGAAATATGAGTATCAAAAAGCTATTTATCCAATTAAGTTGAAATCTTACATAAAAATCAAGTGAGAAAATGGAATCAATTCATCAAGCATCCTTCAGTTTGTTTATAGTATGTGTTGGAATAGGTAGTTCTGCGGAAACTTCATTAGGTAAAGCGAAATTTGGACCTAAGCTTAAAATTTCTACCGCATAGTCTGGAATAGACGTATTTGTTAAATTTTCTAACCATTCATTTTCTACATGTATAGATTTTTTATTAGTTTGATTAGTTTTTGTGGTAAGTGAATTTATTTTATTTATATTGTTAAATTTAATTTTTTCAAAAAGAGTTTCATATTTTTTATTTTCTTGACGTAGAAAGTGTTCATTAATTTCTAAGGGTAAAATATAAATATTATAAGACAAAAATGGAACCTTATCAAACAGTTTACTGACATACCTCTGGAAGAATTCCTGTCAGCAACTGAATTAACATTAAAGTCTACTTACTTCTCATATAACAACACATACTATAAACAAACTGAAGGATGCGCTATGGGGTCTCCCATCTCAAGCGTAATTGCTCAAATGGTTTTGGAGGAGCTAGAAAATACTATGATTTCAAAACTACCTTATCAGCTACTATTTTTTATCGATTTGTGGATGACTGTTTCACTGCAGTTCCGGAAAACATGTGTGACGATATTCTAAAAACATTCAATTCTTACGATCCTAAAATTCAGTTTACCATTGAAATAGAAAATAATCAAAAAATTAACTTTTTAGATATGACCATCCATCGTGAGAACAATTCTATCAAAACAGAGTGGTATACCAAAACCACCTGGTCGGGCCGGTATTTGAATTTTTTATCAAACCATCCAATGTCCCAAAAAAAATCGGTCGTAATTGGACTTGCAGATCGTGCAATATAAAATTGTGTGACACAATATACAGGGATAAAGCAATAAATAAAGTAAAAAATATTCTATTCAAAAATAGTTACCCATCTAAACTCATTAATTCTATTTTTAAGTCACGACTGCAAAATCTCATAAACAATCCCCTGCCACCACAAAAAACCAGAAATAAAAACAATTACTTGTCACTCCCGTATATAAATGGCCTATCTGAAAATCTACAAAAACTTTTTAATAAATATGATATATCAGTTTGTCACAAAGGTCATGATCTATTACAACAAAATTTCAGCTCACTAAAATGTAAAACCAATAAAAATAAAAAATCTCATACAATACACGAAATTCCATGTAACAACTGCCCTAGTGTCTACATTGGTCAAACCTCCCAATACTTACAAAATAGATTAAATGGGCACAAATACGATAAAAAAAATAAAAGAGCCTTAACTAATCACGAACAGCAATTATCACATACATTTGATTTTCAAGAGACTACGATACTTAAAACTGAAAAAAACCAACAAAAAGGCAGTTCTTGGAAATGATATATATTAAAAAAAACAGAAATAGTATCAACGATAAAACTGACTTTAAAAATGTATGTAAAATATATATATAACTTAATTGTATAACATAATCATCAAAATAACAAAAAAAATCAAATTTACGTTCACATACTTTCTTTCTTTCGAGGTTCAAACGAAAAAAAAAGCATCAAAACAAATAAAATCAGTACGAATCGCTTCTTACTCCAATATAAATTTAGTACCATTTTAACTGTTCGTATACTTTTTTACGGTGTAATACGTTTAAATGTTCTGTGCTATGTGATCATATATGTATTATTTTAATTTTAGCATTAATTGTAACGAACTGTGGTGTATAGAAATATGTTAAAATGTCGACATTTATATCTCGGATAATGTTTTAATTTCTAGGTAAGCCGAAAAAAATTCCTCTTTTTGATTTTGGTTAAAAATTTTTTTTTAATTATTGTAATTTTCTGTGCCGTGACTTATCTATATATCTCATTACAGACAACTGATGAAGACCCAAATATGGTTGAAACGTGTTGAACTCACGCTATGAAATAAATATTTGCCGATCTCTAAAACTTGCCAATTAATTCAGTGAACCAAATACCCAAGAAAATTCCATAAGAATATAGTTAATGGTTCCAGAAACGTATATTCCTAAATATATATATATATATATATATATATATATATATATATATATATATATATATATATATATATATATATCTATAGGTCAGACATTCAAATAATTTAAAATTCAATTGAAGATGGCAAGTATTTCATAGTAAAAAGGTACTAACTAAATCTTTGATGTTTTTATTAAAATTACTATTAGTTTTATGGAATAACCTAAAAAACTTATCAGCTGCCCTACATGTCTCTATAACTATTTTACTAACTTTAATTTGAATATATTAGGCATTTATTGTAGATTTACTCGAAAGTTCAATAAAAACTTAATATATTTGTTTGTGTTCTTGCCTCGGTTATTTTTAAACACCTGATTTACTTATACTTATACATAATTTATATCGTCTGTATATGAGAAATTATAAAACAAAAAAATATATCAGAAATATATTAAACTTTTGAATACTAATAGTATTGATGTATAACAAAATTTAAGGACTCATAAAATAATTCTTTTATAGGCATTTATATATTAAAAAGGTTAGGTAGGAATTGTACTATATTTTAACGATATATTAGATATAACCCGAGGAACTGAGTAGTTTGGAATTTGGTATGTAGAGGAATAACGTGAGCTACTTCCTCGTAGGTAACTGAAGATTAAAATCACAATATCATTTAAACAAAACGTTTTATAACCAAGAGGCGTTTTGAAAATCCGCAAAAAATACTTTTGTTTTTAAATAAAAGCATTTAGTCATAGAAATATAGAATTTATTCACATCCAAAATAGTATATTTGTATTATAAAGAACCAAAATTGGCAAAATATTTGTTTTTGTTCAATTAGTATCCATTGTTTTCATGCTCTCCATGAAAATTAACATACTCGAATGGCTTAAATATCAAATTAATGTGTGTAAATGCTAAGGCCTTACGATTCGGACACCAGTGATATCTAACCTTAATCACGTCAAGACTTACTTGTTATATGATACTTCCGGACTTAAGTAGTCTATATTTCCTCAAACAACACACTTCCTCACCACAGTTTTTCATTTAGTTAAGTACTACAACACACAGAACTTACAAAATCATTAAAAAACTAAAAAAAAAAAATTATAAACAATAACCATCGAACGCGGTTACAAAAATGACAACAATGCAGCGTCTGTTTTGTAATTAGACTATAAACAAAAGTGCTATGATGATTGCTATGAATGTATAGTTGTAAAACTACTCGTAAGGGACGTAAATTTGGCGTAGCGCCGTTACTAGTTCTATTTGGTAATATTTTTATTATTACATTTTTGTAATTTTTTAAAACCTTAGTTAATTACTTAGAAATAAAACAATGTTTTATAGTCTAAGGTTAATTATTATGTGTAGTTTTTTGGTATACATATAACTGTGTTATGAAAATATGTAAACATATTGGAGAATTCAATAAAGAATATTTGACAATTTTTAAAACGTGACAACAACAGACACCTATCGATGTAGTAGAGAGGGAAGAAATTCAATCTATGATCCCGTGTTAAATGTAAATAGTTGGGTCTCTCTTGGTTGCATAGTCTAAGATTATAATCCTATTGTGTTAAAAATCCTTCAAATATTTGTGATGTTCCTTATTTGAAATCCGTGCAAAATTTTCATCTTCTCAATTCATATGACTGCGGATTTCATAACTAACAAAACATATATTCATATTAAATTGTTGATAAATAAGTTTCGGAATATTTAAAATAAAGCACCCCTTATCTAAAAATAAACTTCCAAATATATTACATACCTAGCAATGTATACGGAACATCTACCCTTGCCAGGAATATCCAGCATGTCCACTTGTCCTTCAGGTACCTGCTGACCGTTCAAGAAACCTCTGTCGCCGCTTTGCATTCCACCAACTGTGGCGCCCCCGCTCCAATCTGAATCCAACCCATCTGTAAGCATGCGCGGGCGGAGATCAGTAATACCCGTGGTCCCGGTCCAAGGAGGAGGGTGGGGAGTTACGGGCGTTGGTACCCTGCGTTGCCCTGGTGGGAAAAAAGGAGGTCAAATGGGAGAGCGAGGATGAAGGATGATAAGATGCTTTGAAGATGGAAGAGGTGAAGTTATGAAGGATGCAGAAGGAGCGAGACTTACAGATCAAGTAGATAGATTATGAGTGATGAAAAAGAACAAAGTTGAGTATTTATATCAAAAGTAGAATGTTTAGAAACACATGACAAAAGCATGCAAAAATATAATTTTTTCGCGTTATTCACATAACGTAAAAAGCATAATTCAATTAAAATTTTCTTAAAGGTAATTTGTGACTAGTATGTATCTCAAATTCTTATCAAATGCAAACCTGGGTGCAGAGTTGTGAAAGTTACTTTTAAAGTTACTTTCTGAAAAATGTAACTAGGTATTTCAACTAAGTTGAGAGTAACTAGTTACTTGAAAAGTAACTAATTAGTTTTGAAAAATAACTAGTGACTAGTAACTATTTACTTTTAAAGTAATTAGTTACTAGTTACATTCAATGAAACGTGGTTAAAATATCTTATCTCCAGAATGATTACGAACCATCGAACAGAATATACAAAAAGTTACGCATATTTGTGTTCGATGAGATATCGTTAAATGAATGTTTATATTATTTAGAGAACTTCTTGATATGCGAAAAAATCCAGTTTTCAATTTTTCTATTTATTGTTTGTAACCCTTTTTTTCTCCGATATGTGTAATCTAATCCTAGCTTCTTTGAAATTAACTAGTTATTTTAAGTATCTAGTTACTTTTAAAAGTATTTTTAAAGTAACTAGTTACTTCAAAAGTAGGTATAGATACTTTTGAAGCCAAAAGTTCCTTTCAAAAGTAAAAGTTACAAAGTTTACAAAATCTAAACTCTAGTTACTTTTTTTCCAATTTTAAAAGTAACCTAGTTATAAGGTAACTAGTTCCTTTTAGTAAAGTATCTTTTTCATCAAGTTACTCACAGCTCTGCCCGAGTGAACATTGCTTTGGTTCTTAGACTTATGGTTTTAGAATGGTTGAACAGGAAGTTTATTACAAATATAGTTTATAAATAAGAAAAAGGCAGTTCTAGCTAAAGAACAACTAAAAATAACACTGGGATCAGCAAAAATGTTGTCCGAGGCCAAATTAGCAAAATCTCACTTATTTTATTAAACCAATTAACAACCTGTCCTTAATGCGTGGGAAAGTTCGACCATTAAATGAGAAATATCTGGATTTATTATACCAGATGTACTTTATAAGGAGTTTAAATACATATAACATAAATCCTAAATTGTTAACTAGTTGTATTTCAATTGAAAATGCCGCCGACCCATCAACCTCGTAAGACTCCGATTTGGTCCGTGAATTTCCCAGTAAAAACCCTCACCAAATAAGTCAAAGTGAATTAAGTGACCTTATTAGAAAAAAGCAGAACTATTGATCTCTCGATTGCAACAATGGAATTTTCTTCAAGATGATTTTTTAACATGGAAAACAATTTTGTAGCCTGTAGGGATATTGAGGGATTAATGACAGCTTTAAATTTGGACTTGATCCAAAAGACCAGAGACTCTTCATTGGTTCCTCAAAAGTAAGTCTTAAAGCTGTGTTACTCCATAACGGAAACAAGTTGCCTTCAGTTCCAATTGGTATGCAATCCACATGAAAGAAACGCAATTTGAAATTTTTACTGGAGACCATGCAATACGAAAGATATAAATGGCAAATTTGTGGAAATTTAAAAGTTGTGACGATTTTGCTTGGAATGCAGCTAGGTTATACAAAATAATGCTGCTTTCTCTGTTCTCTCACCGAGAGAGTCTTTTAAAAAGATTTTACTACCGCCACTTTATATAAACTTATGAAAAACTTCGGGAAGGCCATGGACAAAGAAGGCCGTATTTTCATTTATTTAAAAGAAAAAAAGAGGGAGTATTTAGATGAGGTAACTTTTCGGAGATGCGTAATTCGATTTCATACTTAAAGGCAAAAAAAAGAAGCTTAGGATGCCTTTAAAACGGTTGTAACAAATTTTTTGGGAAACATAAAAGCAGAAAAGTATTAAAATCTGATTGCCCAACTTCTTTTGTGTTACGGAAACCTAGGGTGTACATATCATTGAAAATTCATTTCCTGGGTTCTCATCTGGATTACTTTCCGGAAAATTGTAGTCCTGTACGTTACGAATACGGTGAGAGGTTCCACGAGGATATTTCAAACATGGTAAGAAGGTATCAGGGAAAATGGAACTGTGAGATGTTTGCCGACTATTGCTGAACTATTACGAGAGATGCCTCAGAGGCTGATTTTAAAAGGCAGGCTAAGAAGAACAAAAAGAGTGTCTGTACTTTAGATTCAATGAAGTGCTATTTAATTGGTTTTGTAGAACCAACCGCCAACCGTCAGTTGTCATAAATTATTTATTTCGTTTTGAAGCCGCTCTGAAGTTGAGATATTGTTACCGCGCGCCTCTAAGAATCGTGATGGATGAATTGAAAGAATAAATTTGTTTTCGTCTCAGAAAATCTGCAACGGAAACTTTCTCGATGATTAATACGGCTTTTGGGGAAATTTCCATGGTAAGATCTGCTTGTTTTTGATGGCATAAAGAGTTTAGTAATGGCAGGGAAAGTTGTGAGTTGCAAGGCGGTCCAGGTGCTCCTATTGTGGCACTAACTGAGGAAACCATCAATACCGGAGCAGTAATTATTCGCACAGATTCACGTCTGACTATCCCACAACTCTCAAATATTCTTAAAATATCTGTTGAAAGTGTTTTAACTTTTTTACACAACATTTAAACATGTCTAGTGTTAGTGCTTGCTGGATTCCGCGTATACTGACACCAGATCAAAAAACAAATAGGTTAGCAGTTTGTGAATACTGGAAACAATGCGTTGAAGAAGAAGGCGAAGAATGGTGGAAGACCATTATTACTGCGGATGAAACTTGTGTGTATTGTTATGATCCGGAGATAAAGCAACAGAGTACGCAGTGGATAGAGAAAGGAGGACCACCTGGAAAAAAAGCACGTGCGCAAAAATCTGTCGCTAAAGCTATGGTCATAACATTTTTTAATCACAAAGGCATGGTGTATACGCACATGGTCCCATATGGTAGTATAGTAACTGCCAGTTATTATTAACAAGTTTTGTTCCAGTTGATGAAGAATCACATCCCCAAAAAACGACCTGAGCTGATTGGAAAGTGGAAACTTCATCATGATAACGTTCGCCCTCACCACGTAGCGAATATAGTGACAGAGTTTTTGAACACTAAAAATATCAGGTCTGTACCGCATCCTCCATATAGTCCTGACATAGCCCCATGCGACTACTGTGACTTCTGTTTCCTCAAGCAAAAAAAGACCTCAAAGGACGACGATTTCAAACAGAATTGGAAGCTGTTAAGGCTGTAGAGGCATTTTTGAAGAAGCTCTCAAATAATGGCTTACGCCATGTCTTTGAACAATGGCAGCACCGTTGGGATAAGGTTTTTGCATTACAGGGAGACTATATAGAGCGTGATAAAAGTATTGTTGTTTAAGATTAATAAATAAAGTTTTGGTGGTACTAGTTCTACTCTTTGTTGAAAGGCCCTTATGTTTTCGTCTGTATTTTGTATCTATAATTTAATATTTTGTTTCAGATTTTTTTTGCTAGCCAACTAAATTCTTTAATAGATATTAGATTTTTTTTGCTAACTAACTAAATTCCTTAATTAGTTTTTTAGTTACTTGGGTGCCGTTGAACCCAAAACATAAGTTTTGTTCAAGAAACAAAAAGAAATTTCAAAAATTTGTTCTCCAGTATAATCAAGTGTAACAGAGAAATGACAGGTATCAAAAAAAAATACTTTGAAATTTATTAGCAGCTTCATATGTAAATTTCACATAAAAAGTCAGTAGAAGCCGCCAGACATGGGGAATAAAGAATATATATTGTGTATCTCTTTATGTTGAAACTTTTGGTTCATGGAAAATATGCAAAAAAAATAAAGAAATAATGACTTTAAAATATATTCTTAACTAATAAACTTCTCCCTTGATACAACAATAGTGGCTCTATTCAAAAGGGAAATGCAGGATCAATTTCAGTAATCATTGGAATAAAATCTTCCTCCTTCAATATTTGATTATGTTCTTTTAATTAATATATTTTATTTTTATTAATTTAATAAGAAAGTGTAATATTTGAAATTGGAGCATCTTAGATGACCCAAAAATAACTCTTGATTCATGTTTTTAATCGTTAACATATACAAAAGAGAATCATCAAGACACTGCCGAGTATGCTCGATCCATAAAATACATGCACGGTGCACGGCTAAAAAATCGGCGTTAAGTTAAAAAAAAGCGTTCATTGAATATAATAATATTATTGTCAGCCAATCAACCATTCGATAAGCAGTGGTTGGCGATGTTTACTAAGTTTAAGTTTGTATTTGATAACGAGTAAAGATATGTACTAGTCTAAACGTTGTATAAAATGAACAATAAAGACAACTTAATTTGACCAGAAGGTTATTTTGTGTCTAGAAGTGTGTAACAAAATATGTATTTATATTTTTATTTAAAAACGATATCTTTTTAGTATACCAACCATTGACAGATTTAACGATAAACAGGCCCGAATTTTACCCAGAAAGTCTTATAATTTAAGAAGTTATCTGAAAATATAAGAACAAACTTTATGAGGGTGGTTTTCAACCTAAAAATAAAAAAATACACATTGCTTTGACATTTACCGATAAACTAAATTTTCTCAAAAAAGCCACCGTAAATGGGTTACTAGATATAGCAGTTAAACAGAACATGTTTGTGCTCAAAGCCAACCAAAATGTCATATATAAGTTGTTTAAAGATGACATGTTATTTTTATTTATAGAAGCATTTTCAAAAAGGTGATTTTTTTTTCGCCATGGTCTTTCTGATCCAGAATGCTGGTAAGATAATTTAAGTTTTAGACCCTTATATAAAGGTTACTTTTATTTGATTCTAGACGAAAAAAATATTATATTCCAATTTAAAACAATTTTTATATAAAACAGAACTCTAAGCGATACCTATGAAATTTACAATTCATAAAAATATTAGCGTGTGTCTGTCAAATTCGAGTGTCGACCTTTTTCTTTGTTTTTAAAATAAAATTTATTCTAGTCAAACTTCTAGTTGTAATGGTGGATTTTAATTTCTTCTTCTTGTGGTGGTTTATGGGGTCTTTACATACACAGTGGATTGTCAAAGTCGAGGGTTTATCAAAGACATTTTAATTACATTTTTGCATATCTTCTGGAGTTGTTTAAATTTATTGTTTAATTAAAGGATTTTATTTCCTTTTTCTTTTATTTTAGGTTTTTGGGAGACTGTTTAAATTCCGTTATTTTCTAGAGTTTAATTTAAGTTTAATCTTTTTTTTTGTTCATTTTAAACATTAATTCTTGTACAGTCTGTGTACATCTATTATTTTTGTTATTAGATGTATAAGTTGTTTAAAAACAAATCTTTTATTTAAATAAATTAACCCCAAACCACCTGTTTTTGAGAATATCTATATTCAAGAAGAAGATATCAACACTGTTGTTTTAACTTAAATCTACCAAGCAATAGGATATTTTCAATAAGTTTTAATTGATATATGTAAAATGAAATACAGCGATGAAGGTTACGAATTTTTCAATTTATATTCAGGGTTTCTTTTGCATTTACTTGTTTCTTGGGTATCTATTTGAGGACGAAACCTGATGTGTATTTTAAATTAAAACAATGAAAATATAAATGTTAAATTAAGACGAAAATAGATCCGTCTGCTTCTAATTTTAGCTAAGCTAAAAGGTTTCTGAAACAGGATATTGGACACAACATGAACGTCCAATGAATAATTTAAAGGAGGTTAATTGATGAAACTAACAGATGGTAAATAAAAGATACAGTATAAAGAAACATTTTAAAAAGTTTATATGTGTCCACAAGGCTTTCCTTTTTGAGATATAGGGTGTCAAAACTGATGAATTTCTAGAGATGATTCATTCAAAATTGACAAATTATAATGTAAGCAATATCTATGAAATGGCTATATTACATTTTACAAAAATATATTTGGTGTTACTTTTTTCTAGGTCGCAACCTTCTTTCCTCCCCAAAATTTTTACTGCGACCTCACAGGCTTTTTTTATTTAGAACATCTGATTCTTTTTGATAGATATTTTGGACCGTTTAGAGCATATATGGGCAACTCTCGGCCCCCGAACTGGATTCGGCTCTCTATCAGCTCCAATCCGGCCTGCGAGAGAAATTTCAAATAACGCGCAAAAAAATTAAAGATTTAGCACACATAGTTTATTTGTAATTACTGTCAACCAACCTAAAACTGTATTCTTCAAATCATAAAGACTAAAATCGATAAATAATTTTATTAAGCGTACCCAGTGGAATGCCACAGATCGAATCAGAAATAGTCGTTAGAAAGAGACAAACAGATAAATATTCGGGAAGCTGCCTAATGACCTTGAAGCACTCCGGGCGATGCGTTATGAATACTCAAGTCTGTCATTCATTTTCATTTGATTTGTCCATTTATTTTTGTTAATTTGTTTTTTATATGTTTGATTATGCTATTATAATTAATAAATACAAATTTTGGTGAATTTGTATCGCTTTTTTATTCACTACTATCTACAGCCCGTGACCTGATTAGGTTCCGAAAATACGCCCTCAGCTAAACAAAGGTTCCCACACCTGGTTTAGAGGCTAGTTAGCAAAATGCTAAGGCTCTACAAATTTAAATTTTTTTTGATTTTATTTTGTATGTAATTTTTTAATTTATTCTAGGACTAAATGCTGAAATAAATATGTGTTCGAAAGTCCTCTTAAACAAATAATTAGCGTCACGACATTTAAAACATATGTGTTGCAAATTGCATAAGTTATTGACATTTGCAAAAAACTCATTTTTATCGGAAACTAAACAACGGTTTTCAACTGTATATATATATATATATATATATATTAAAAGAAATTTGAAATAGCTACAACTTTAATACAGTTAATTTCAAATAGGAGCAACTCATTTTAATGTAGAAGGAAAAGAAACGAATTTTTGGTACATTAGGCAGTTCTTTATAAATATTCTCCAATTATTGTTTGGATTATTTTATGCAGAATATTAATATTTAGAGGCACTTACACATACAACTCATCAGGTCAGATTCCTTATAATAAAATATTTTTGTAACTATTTTCCTGGTGTAATTTCATAATAAAATAAAGAATGTAGATAAGGTAGGTGGCAGAGCTGTCAGTACTTCAAATAAAACACTTGGAAAAAGTAATTACTTTTTGGTATTGAAATATATATGAATTTTATCTGAAATACAAATGTAATTGAAGTACTGGCAAAAGTATTTCAAAAAGAAAGTAAGTATTTCAAATACTCTGTTTTTGTACTTTTTTGTTTGCGCATTTAAATATGAGTTCAGGAAATAGAGGTAATAGATTTGCATTTGCCACTACTGCTCGTTTATTGGTGGAAAGCTATATCCCCTCTTTGCCTCGTAGGGATATTAGAGAAACAGCGGCGCGTCGTAGTTTTCAGTTTTAGTTTTATGGCGTCGTTTTACATTTTTCATCAGTTTGGTAAGTAATAACTATATTCAATTAATTAGAAACCAATATAGTTAACCGGGTTTTTGGATATAAATGCACCCATTAATGATCGTATTTTTATATATATAAAGATAGATAAATAAAATGATTTTCAAATTGTACAATTTTTTTATAGTTTACTTTGCAGATAGCGTTTACCTTGTTGATTATAAATATACCAGGTTTGGTGTCTTTATTTTTAGACCTCGGAGGAATATACACTGCTTTTTGCAGCAGGGCTTCTTTAAATTTCCTGGCTATCATAAAAAATAATCAACTTAGTAAATTTATAATTAGCAAGAAGGAACTAAATATGAGAAGATCAAAAATGAAAAGGTTCTAGTTTATATAGGACAAATATTACTCGGCGGAATTAAAGAGTTTTTCCAGAAAAAAAATTGTACTCGTTATATCTTCATATAATATGTATTTCCAGTAGGCTAATTATAAGCACAAGAGTAGCAACAAAATAAGTATTTATTTTAAAACAACTTTTTGACCGATTTTGAAACAAGTGGAAAACATGCCCAAAAAGATTTTTCACTGCTTCTTAACAATGACACCTTGTTATTTGTTTTTATTTTATTCTGCATAACTGAATAAATCGAAAAATAAAAAAACCCTAAATAGATCCCAGCATGTTTCAGTAGAGTAGGAATTCATCTAGAAATACGAATAATTTCTTGTCAAAACCAAAAAAACAACCGCAGGAAAACTTCATTTAACTGAAAAAGTGCAACGAGCAAAAAATAGTTCATATATGTAATAAAAAACAAAAAATTAAAGGTACTAAAGTGGGTTGGTTGATGATTTGCTGGTTGGTTCTAATTGATTTCAAATTTATCTTAAAAAAACGCATTTATTCTCCAATATAAAAATGTTCTTATCATATTTTTCCGAACATATTGGTTCTTGAAATACTTTTTAGGACTTTAATTATATTTTTTTACTTCAAATACCCAGAAAAGTATTTGAAATTCAACCAAAGTACTTGAACAAAAATCAGTTACAATTACCAGTTACTTGACACTTCAACTACGTACGTACTTGTTACTTTGTTCGTATTGAAGATTTCGTAAGTATTTGGTACTTGTATTTCAGATACTCTTCCTCAGTACTTGTGACAGCTCTGGTAGGTGGTAAATGTAATATTTTCTCTGCAGTAACAATCGAATCTTCTGTTCTGGTTTTTGTAATTTTATTAACTTACCTAAGTCAGCTTCATCCATAGCTTTTAGCTTGATACTCATAGGAGTGGCACCTAGACTGTTAAAGTGAGAACTTAGCGGGTTAGAGAAAGTCACTGCGTTGGCATAACTGGTAGTGACGATAGGAAGCGGATTTGAATACTGATTGAGTGACGAGTACTGGTTGAGCGTACTTGTAATTGGGTTGTTGAAGGATGGATTATTGTATGATGAAACTTGACCTAAATATAAAACAGTATACTCAAAATGTGTAATAACAAATTTTCTTCATTATCAAAAGCATCTAATTGTATCTATAGAAAAAGTATTACAGTATAGCAGATTTCTCTAAAGCATTTGACCGTGTAGAGGGTAACCTATTTACGACACTTTTACGGGGTATCTCGCTTATTTTCAAAGATAAAGAGTTGCGGTTTGTAAAACTAAACATGCCGCTAACAGAATTTTTATAACCCCCTTGGTTTTTGAGATGCAGGGTTAAATGGAAAAATATCACTTTTAGAAAATCTCAGTTGTTCATTAACTTATTAGAGTAGTTGAAACGAATTCTTATAGAACTTTTCCGTACAATTCAGTGCTGTAGTCTATTTTTTCTTGCGCCTTCCATTTTTTAGTTATGAAGCAAATAAATGTTTTTTTATAATAGAACATCCTGTATATTGTTTTTATACGTATTAGAAACTATGTAGGCTTTCCAAAAACATTTAATTCTATATAGTTATTTTGAAATCATTTTATTTCTTTTAAAATTGTAGGTAGCAGGCTGTGGCTAATTTCATTAGAAACAAAAAACAATGTAAATAAAACACTTTAAACTATTTCAGATTTTCACTTTTATTCACAAAGGGTATTTAAACTAACAAATTGCTAAATGAGCTTGATTTTTACAAAACCATATTTCTAGGTAAAGACTTTTATGGCCCACCAGAGTCCTAAATAACATCTGGACGGAAATTTTTAACAAAATAGGTTCAAAAGAGGTAAACTATTCATATCTAAATATTCGTTTAAGAGATACTGGGTGTTTTTACGTTTATTAATTTCCATCGACTCTAAAAAAGACAATTTTTTTACTTTTGTTTATTGTTTGTAAAATTTTCATCGATTCTGCTAATCTCTGTTTAAAGTTTCTCCCAGTCTGGCCTATATGCACTTTTGAGCATGATCCACAGTGGTACAGGGTAAATTTCTGAGTGTTTTTTAAATAGTTTTTTTATTTAAAATATTGTCAATTATTTTGGCATAATATCCATTGTTAACTGCTGTTTAATTAGGTTTAATTGTTTTTGAAAATTATCTTTGTTTAAGGCAGGGGCGTGCAGTCCATGGAAGCAAGGGAAGCAGTGCTTCCCCAAAAAAAAATTACAAAACATCTTCTAAAATGTAATTTTTGAAATAGGAAACCATCAATTTAGTTTATATTAAAAATGCTAAAATATTATCTTAATTATCAAGCCCATAATAAATGGGGTCTTGACTCCGACCGAACAATAGAATCGAATAGCTATGCGGGCCGCTAGCTTCTCTGCAGCCAAGTCATGTATGCTTGATTTCCTGTGAATCGAGCCAGAGGTTATTGAACTTTCCACCGGCTGTTTGCAATTTTTGCATTTCATTCGCGTGCTTTAAGTGGGGGCGGAAGCTATCGTTGGAGTAGGTTCTTTGTTTGAACGGCTATCCGTGTGTTGTGTGATACGTACGTCGCGTCGTGCATGGTGCGATATGTAAAACAATAATACGGACGTGGATATGCAAATACCGTCAACTTCAGCTGTCGGTAATAACGTTAAAAATGTTGGAGAATTTAGTAAGAAGAGTGTGTGTGAATGTGTGGTGTGTGTCTTAATAAACGGATTTTCAACATTAAACTTCGCTGATAAGCTTCAAATAATTTTCAAAGGAAGAGCAAAACCGCTTATGATAAATTTAACCACAAAAATGAAAAACTGTATTAGACATTTTTATCCGGAAAAACAATACGAACAATTTAAATGGCTAACAGGGTGTGAAAATATAAGTAAATTATTTTGTTGGCCATGTTTACTTTTTGAAAATGAAAAAGGTCTGTGGAATAAAACTGGTTTTTCCGATTTAAACAATTTCCATAAAGCTGTTAAAAGACACACTATGTCCAAAGCGCATTCACAGGCCGTCATAAAAGAAAAAGTCTTCGGCAAAACCAGAATTGAACACGCCCTTAATAAACAGTTGGAAATTAGTCACCGCCAGCACAATGAACTAGTCGATAAAAATAGGCAAATATTAAGAAGACTTAACGATGTTGTTTGTTTTCTAGGACAGCACGAATTAGGATTTAGAGGTCATGATGAAACAAGGGTTTCTTCAAATAGAGGAAATTTTCAAGATTTACTTAGTTTAATGGCTAAATATGATGATTGCTTAAAAATCAATTAAGCAGGAGATTGGCGAGGCACGGTTCATTGCTATTGTTCTGGACGAAACAAATGATATCACTAATTTTAGCCAATTATCTATGGTAATACGCTATGTTAAAACAGACGGAAGTATTCAAGAGCGATTTTTAGGTTTTAAGAATGTGTCCGAAAATCGTACAGCAGATGCATTATATACCGTAGTTTATAAGGTTACTAAAAAAATTAATGGAGAGAAAAAATTAGTTGCTCAAAGCTATGATGGAGCTACAGTGATGGCAGGACAATTAGGGGGTCTGCAAGCTAAAGTTCGAGAATCTTTCCCAAGTGCTGTGTTTGTCCATTGTTTTGTTCATAAATTAAATTTAGTTTTGTCCCAGTACATCAATCACATTAAAGAGTGTAAAATATTTTTCGTTACTCTAAGTGGCATGGCTGCTTTTTTTCCAAGTCAACAAAACGTACACAAGCTTTGGACTTCATTGTCCACAAACGATTGCCCAAAGTAGCTCCTACTAGGTGGAACTATAATGGAAGACTTGTGTTAACAATATCTGAAAATCGTGAATCACTGATTGAACTATTTGAGAATATAATAGAAAATAATGAAACGTGGGATTCAGAAGCAATAAATATTTCGAGGAGGTTTTTGGACTGTTTGAAACGAGATTTTAATTTTAATTATTTGTTGAACATATTTTCAGAAATATTTCTATTCTCGGACAATGTTTTTGATATATTACAAACTAAAACAAATGATATTGCTTTTTGTCCTAAAAAAAGTGGATGATTTTAAGTCCATGTTAAGCGAAAAAAGAGATGACTGAGCTATTTTGGGAGAAAACGATGACGTTAAATGTAAGCCATAAGCCAAGCGTCTTCGAACAGACAAGGTGGGAGATGTTCAAACATCATACAGACCTCTTTTATGAAATAATCGATCAAATTCAGCAACAAATAAACTATAGATTGAAAATGATTTTAAATTCCTCGAGTTCTGCAATTTTGATGCATTTAAAGGAGAAACTTTTCCAGAAGATGCGTTTAAATTTCTTCTTCTTCTTCATTATGGCCAATTTTTCGACTGAGTGTTACTGCGATCTGAACTAAAAGTGATTTACGAAACTGATGACATTAGCGCAAAAAATAACGCTAAGGAACTAATGCAATTTTTAAAAGACAAGGAGCTGGAAGATTCCTACACCGAAGTGTCGAAATTGTATGAATTAGTGTTGACAATACCTGCCACAAGTTTATCAGTAAAACGCAATTTTTCAACACTTAAACATATAAAAAATTTCGTGGGAAATTCAACGGGTCAGGAGAGACTTTCCCATACATCGCTGTTGTCCATTGAAAAAAACGTCGGAGCATCGACGTTTTTATAATGACGTCATTGACGAATTTTCAAAAAATGATCGAAGAATCGAATTACATTACAAATAGGTAAGTTTCTAAAAATTCCTTCCCTTTCTTAAAATTTCACCGCACGCCCCTGGTTTAAAGTTATATTAATTAATCTGCTATGAAATCCTACTAGTTTGTGTGCTAATGGCTTCATTGATTTATTATTAATGGTTATGTCCGTATGTGTGGTTTTGGTAAAAAATTGAATATTCGTGTTTATTTGTTACCTTTGTTATGGTCAAGTCTAAAAAGTTTATAGAGCTATTTTTGTGTTTGTTATATAAATCTTTTAAAATATGTCAAGTTGTCACCATGCCAGTAAAGCAGATCAATATATCGGCGACGTTTCTATACTATCAAGTTTTAGAAACAAAAAAGCAAATATCTAAAATTTGGGGAGGACTTGTCAGTTTTTTAAAAAATAACTTTGTTATTTTCATTACACTGATTTTTACTGACCCCGACTTCATCGCATTAATTAAAATTGGATGAGCGATTCTCGAGGTATTTGGAAGTTTCCAGACTTTTGTTACACACTGAATAACAAGTAACTAATTTTATTCAATTCTTGTGTTATTGATAATTTTCTAATATTTTATTTCAAGTTATGTTTAGCTATATTTCTTCTTTTCCTATGGAAATTTAATTAAGACTATTAACTACAATTTCAAATAATTATTTATTTCAGTATATTTTTAACTTACCTAGAACTCTACTTGGATTAGTCGAGACCAAGGGATTTGTAAATGTGGTGTTCGACATGGAACTAGTTGCGTAGTTTGTAGGAGGTACTATAGAAGTTCCTAGCCCAGTGGTGGGAAGTGAACTACCTCCTATGACGTTACCCCCTATAGTGGACATTGGCTGCATTAGAGTGCCTGAAAAACGGAAAAAAATCACGAAAAACTTAATATGATTTATATTCGTAAAACGAAAGCTTCCACAGCTGTGGCTACTTAGACTGTGTCAAAATGGAAAAATTTTACGACGTTTCGCTTTCGATTGGCCGAGGCATCTTCAGGGATCTTTATTTCACGAGATCGGAACACTGAATCAGCCGGAATCGTCTCGAGTATAAATAAAGAGGTTAAAGTTAGAATCCGTGTGGAATGAAGAACAGCCTGCAAGATTCTCTACTATTTAAGTTGTACATGTACTGCCCTCTTTTTGCAAGAGGAACAGTGAGTTAAATAGGTAGTTGTGTGTGTATTACCCCAGTACACATTCCATACCGCAAGTGCGATTCCACCAGAGAGTGATTGACCATTCTCGCTGGAGTGATACCAATCTCTCAAGACATCAAACGAACCGCATAGTAACTAGAAGCCACCCTCCGAGCCAGTATTTGTACATGATCTTCGAAATTCCAATTCCTGTTGATATGGACTCCCAAGAACCTAACTTCCGACGCAACGCTAAATACGTATTCTCCTATGTACAGTCCATCCATATCACAGCTAAAACTCACTAAACTAGTTTTAGTGTTATTCAGTGATAACAAGGTTACATCACACCACTGTTTGATCTTAGGCAGGCCGACTGTAATTTTATTATTTAGAGTCTCAATGCTCACGTCATGCCAGCGAAGCGTCGTGTCATCGGCAAACACTGTAAAATCTCTCCCTGTATCAACATAGGCCAAATCATTGATGTATATTAGGAATAGAGCTGGCCCCAAAATAGAACCCTGAGGCACTCCACATGTTATTTTATCAGGTCTTGATATTATTGAACCGATGGCTACCTTCTGGGTCCGACTTCCAAGGTAACTCCTGAACCACTCCAGAACCCCACCCCTAAAACCATATCTATTAAGCTTTATCAACAGTATTTCATGACTCACATAATCAAAGGCTTTAGATAAGTCACAAAACACTGTCGCGATAGCTCTCTTGTCATTGAGAGCAAAGTATATCCTCTCCAGAAACTGAAATATTACATCACCAGTACTCCTGTCAGTCTGAAAAGCAAATTGATTTGGATGTTATTCTGAGTACGATAGAAGACCATGCGCTTTTTAACTAACTTTTCGACTAATTTGGAAAGAGTGGATAATAATGAAGTAGGTCCGAAGTTAGATCTCCACCCTTATGCAAAGAAATAATCAAAGCATTTTTAAGGCTAGTTGGAAAATTGCCCTCAAGCCAAGAAAGATTGGTTGTGCCAGAAAGAAAGAGAAACTAAACTTCCTATCAGTAACATCTTATTAGTTTCATTTCGTGGAGTACGATTATTATCTCTTCTAATTGACTGTCTAATATCCTCCATACAGTACCCATTTCCTTTTAAAGCCCGAGTCAGTTTCTCTGTTTTTCGATTGTAAAAAATTTTGGTCACAAATAGCGAGGACTCTGAAAACCAAAGAATTAAAAACTGATTGCTTTAGGGCCTGATGATGATGGGAATTTGCATTTAGGTATCTGTTCCTAAGCGTTGGTTTTCTATATATAGGGTGTCCTAAGGAATCATCTATTTTCTTCTGGACAAGAACATCTAGGAAGGAACTTGTGCCTTCGGATTCAACTTCCATTGTACATTTTATATTAGGATGTGGCTGATTCAGATGATCAAGAAACCCGGGGAGGTTCTCTGGACCATGTGGTCATATTAAAAAAGTTTCGTCTACATATCTGTACCACGATTTTGGCATTAATAGAAACGAATCTAAGACTTGCTCCTTAAAAGCTTCAACAAAGATATTGCCTACCCGTAGTAAAAGCGGAGATACCATGGCTGGTCCTGAGGTTTGTTCGAAAATTCGAAAAAAATTTCTTACTGACTAAGATATCTTTTGGATCTAACTAGTTTGCTTTTAATTTCTCTACAAAATGCGTAGAGCCAGTCCAACATAAGTACAATCTTCAACACACATTATTTCTTTCCAAATGGAAGAAGTATATGCAATTACTTGTTGGGCTATAAATAGCCGACCTAGGTCTTTCCGAGCTCATTCAGTGCGAACTCGAGAAGTAAAGATCTCTGAAGATGTTTCGTACAATAGAAAGCGAAACGTCGGAAAGTGACCATGATTTCTTAAATGATTTTTATTCCTTATCTTAGAACGATGACCTTTCATCCACAAGAAACATAGATATGACTTTTACCTAAAACAGATGGCTGTCCAATCCCAGTGGTGCCCAAGCCAATCTGGTGATGTCCGAGGCTGTTGATTCCAGTGGTACCCATCAGCGGTTTGTTGGTGCTGTAATGTTGACCCAAGCTATTGTAGGTGGCGCTATTGTAACCTCCGACGCTGGCTGGGTTTGAGACGTAAGACGGGCCGGTAGTTGCTAGTGTGCCTGGAAACAAAGAAAAGTGTTGAGTTACTGTAGTTTACTTTGATCATTTCAAAAAACTGCTTTTTTGTGGAAAAGTAAACGAAATATTTTCGAAAGATAACGTTTTCTTGTATTGTTAAGTTTGTTTACATAATAATAGAGTAATAATCGCAAACTGGTATTTCTTTTACTTTTCTGAGAAACAGACATTTTTGTATAGTTTGAGGAGTTATTAAGTTAACAACAACAAACGAATGTTAACAAACAAAATCATATATACATCATAAATCATTCAAGCTACGAAATTATCTTAGAGAGGACGTTTCTCAACCAAAACATTTAAATAAAAAGTGCTCACTGTAACTGGAAGGCCTTCATTTTGATACTTTTGTGGCAATGGGTGAAAGCGAAAGAAAATCTCTATACAGTGTGTCCCAGATTCGCTTCTCTATATAGGGATCTCGGCTCCTATTATACTTACAGCAAAAGTTAAATGGGGAAAGTTTTAGAGGAAACTTATTGCATTCGATATCTGGCTTCAGATTTACGATCGATCAATAAGTTTGGGAAATATCGACGAAAAACCGAAAATGGCGGATTTCGTTTTTCGCCAGTATATCCTGAACGACAGCTAAAATGTGACATTATTCGACAAATTTTTAAAACAAATAAGATGGAGTATACGACACGTCTTCATTGTTTTTTGTTAACCCGCAACCCGCCTCAACTTTTATTTTTCTTATGACCGCCATATTGGATTTTTCGATTTTTGGAAAAAGCATAAAATTTCCAGTCTAGTGATATCTCACAAGTGCATTAAAGATTTTAATGTCATCAAAATATCACACTTCGTAAATTAGGTTTCAATGTTTTTAAAGGAGGCCATGATTTATTTGTCACAAGATTACATTAATAAGTAAGTAATGTATTGAACGCATTGAATTTTCAGTACAACATGAACGTAAATAACGACTTAAAAAATCTAAATTTTAATTAATTAATTTACAAATCTGCAAAATGACGTCTATTTGAATCGAGACATTTTTGACAATTGGTGACTGTTTTTCGTACAACCCTGGTAAGTGTATTTCGGTTAATATTTCTAAATCTGTCCAAAACTCTATGTCTCAGGATTTCTATGGTTACGGTGGGATCAAATTCATAGATTTCATTCTTCGTGTGACCCCAGAGGTAGAAATCCAAGGGCGACAGGTCAGGGGATCTAGGAGGCCAAGATATTGGACCATTAAAAGAAATTATTCTTTCGTCAAACTGGTCTCTTAAGTTCCTGACTTGAATGGTATTGTGAGCCGGACATCCGTCTTGTTGAAACCAAGTTCTTCTTAATTCATCTTCCGTTAAAATAGCTCGTAAGGCTGGTACAACCTGATTTCGCAAAAGCTCTAGGTACCTCTGCCCGTTTAGGTTGTAGTCAAACAAAAATGGTCCAATAAATCGATTTCCTGAAACGATTAATAATTTATAAATAGGTGCCCAAGAGTTAAGGGCGGCAGGGTCGACCGGGTGGTACTAGAAACTATAAATTATAAAGGGAAAATTATCTTTATTAAAAAGTAGATATTTTCTTTCCAAAAATAATTATCGAAACATCCCGTAATGAATAAGCTTGTATACAGTTGAAACCTATTCAGCTTTATTATGAAAAAGAAAAACATATTTGGTTAGCGGGAACTAATAGCCGTAATAAATTATTTTGTTGGTATTGCATATTAATTTCGAAAATACTAAATCAATTTATTTCAGTGATATAATAATCTTAAAGAAGTACACCGTGCCTTAATAAAACATAAAATATCAAAAGAACAAACCCCTTGCGCTTTGAAATTTAAATTATTCGGAAATACAGCTGAATGCCTTTCTATAAATCATTATGAAAATCGAAAAATAATTCGACATTTGATTAATATGGTATTTTTTTCATAACGCAGGAACTAGACTTCCTGGGTAATAATAAATCATTAAATTCAGACAATCAAAATAATTTTAAAGAATTAGCTAAATCTGCAGAAAATTTGGATAAAGTGTTAATAAATTTATAAAACCCAATTCTATATTTATAGGTTCTTCGAAACTACAATACAAAATGATTGAATACAAATTTAATACAATATCAAAAAAGTAAGTTGACTGACTAGAGTAGAACGTTTTACTTTTTTTTTATTAGATTATACTCTTTTAGTATCATTAAAGAACTAAACGAAAAAAAAGATTATTATTTGACCATCATTTGGTGCCTATTTAAAAAAGACTGGTTAGATTAACTTACCAATGATCCCACACCAAACGTTGCTTCCAAATCTGATGTGTAGACGTCTCTCTGCCACTTTGTGAGGATTTTGCACAGCCCAATGATGACGGTTGTGCCTATTAAAGACTCCACAATTCGTGAACCTGCTCTCATCGGACCACAAGACATGATTTACAAAATCAGGATTTTCATTACATCTCCTAGTATACCACTCACAGAACTGTAATCATCTTGGAAAATTAGTTTCCTTAAGTCCTTGTACTATTATGGGTTTGTATGGATGGTACTTATTATTTTTTAAAACTCTCTGTACTTTTGATTTT
Source organism: Kuschelorhynchus macadamiae (assembly GCA_030620095.1). Lineage (NCBI taxonomy): Eukaryota > Metazoa > Arthropoda > Insecta > Coleoptera > Curculionidae > Kuschelorhynchus > Kuschelorhynchus macadamiae. The sequence goes on along the minus strand of JAUTXW010004896.1, from coordinate 571,683 downwards.
GGCACATTAGTTTCCTGTTCTACAGTTCTTATCGATGTACTAGGGTTTTAGTTGATAGCTTGTAAAATATTTCTGTCTCGATTTTCATTGTTATTATTGTATCCGCTTCTAGGTTGTTCGCAGGGCCCCATGGTTAATTAAATTAACTACGATTTTTCTGAATGGGGTTTTATGAGGCTGCCGTCGTTCGGGGTACATCTCCAAATACCTTGCTGAGGTAACGTCGGCGTTTCTGTATGATTGAAAGTACAGAGCTAACATGTCAACCTTTTCTTCATTTGAATACGGAATGCCGGCCATTTTCTATAAGTTTTGACAATTTATGTGTCAGATTTATGATTTTATTGGGATAAAAGCGTACCTACTACTTATTAAAACACAGCTTTGATACTTTCAACTATTTAACTTAACGTCAAAGTCAAAATCCAATTTTGTTACAGATAAATCATGGCCTCCTTAGAAAAGCATTGAGAGCTAACATTACTTTAAATCGTGGCCTCCTTAGAAAAAACTGAAACCTAACTTTACGAAGTGTAATATTTCGATGATACTAAAATCTTTAATGCACTTGTGAGATATCATTAAACTGGAAATTTTAGACTCTTTCCAAAAATCGAAAAATCCAATATGGCTGCCATAAGAAAAATGAAAGTTGAGGCGGGTTGCGGGTTAACAAAAAACAATTAAGATATATAATCTTATTTTATTTGTCGCAATAATGTCACATTTTGGCAGTTGTAAATTTACCGTTCTGGATATACTGAAAAAACGAAATCCGCCATTCTCGGTTTTTTATTTCCAAAAACGATTGATCGATCGTAAATCTGAAGCCGGATATCGGATGCAATAAGTTTCTTCTAAAACTTTCCCCATTTAACCTTTGCTGTAGGTATGATAGGAGCCGAGATCCCTGTATAGAAAAGCGGATCTGGGACACACTGTATACATATAGACTAACAAATAATCGAAAAATCCGGAAAACCAAATGCAACTACAAAATCCCAATTTGTCCGCTAGACTAAAAACTTGCAGTAGGTCTCTACTTTCTCTTACCATGGTTGATTTTATTTGTTTTATTGAAGTCATAATTTTTATTTTTTCGGCAGCTTTTCGTTCTCGAGTTATTTATCATCAAAATTCCAAATTTTGGTAATTGTGAAAAAATCAGCCTCCGAGATTATTGCAGATCTTTGCGTTTTCGGGCCCCTGGAGACATTATTTCATTATAAAAACACTAGTTATCGAATGAACTTTAAAATTGCCCAAAAATAAAGTGTGATATAAGGATAATCTAAAATTTTTGTAATCCATTAATTATTAATCTATTTTATTTTCGCATGCCTTCTTATTGTATTTACTAAATCAGGTCCCTAAAAACACGTCAACTTTGTCTTTTTTTGTGTACAATGACACCCCTGGGAAGTAGTTGTACAAGCTAGTATATCTTTTTGTGCAACGAAAATCGGGATACAACTCTCTTATTTAGATATATTAAACATTCTCGTATTTACATTTCAGATAATAAGTGTATATTTTTAACGCTAATTTAATCTTATTTCTTGTGAAATTATTCCGTATAGATACCCAATGTATCGGATGCGATTGAAAATTTATCAAAAATTCGTTAAGTGTCACGTATATTTTAATTTTTGCTTAATTGCAGTATATATTATAGAAATATGGGAAACTTTTCAATCTCAAATATTACTTTTATTGACAAAATTTAAAAGTTATTGTCAAAATATTTTATATTTTGTTCAGTTATACCAGTTGGTATAAATTAACAAAAAAGTTAACTGAGTTATGTTAGCTTTCTCCCAATTTCGCATTGCTGCCAAGTTCACCGTTTTTCTGTTATAACAGGAAAATTATATTTTTTAATGAAACACCTTATATTATGTTACTTTTTTAAAAAAATTCTCAATACTTTTTATTAAGACCATTTTTTTACAAAAGTCAACAGTTTTTGCAAATATAAGGGTTTAATATCCATAATTTAATATATTACCTATTATTAAAATACCTGCACACAAAAGGTTAGCTGATATGTTTTACAATGTCAGTTTTGTTGATTTACGAAACCTAAAGAATTAAAATTTGAATTATACTGGGTTACGAAGATAAAATGCGAAACTTTTTTAATGATTTTTAAAGTATCCTAACAGAAATCCGATAATTAATATGCTATACGTTCTGGCACACCGGAAAACGCAATAGTTCTTCATCTTGCTTCCAAAATACTAGCAACAGAAAACAGCGTCTCAACTTTAAAAGTAAGTTGTAAAAACATCTATTCGCTCCTTTAAAGTCTCGAGATCATTGGGCTTAGTTTTGTACACCACATTTTTAAGGTGCTCCACAAAAAGTAGTCGAGGGATGTCAAGTCCGGCTACCGAGGTGGTCACTTTATTGTATCTCTACGTCTAATCCATCTTCCAGATAAATCATTGTCTAAATATTCCCGAACATTCCGAGCAAAATGCAGTGGAACACCATCCTGCTGAAACCATATTTCATCATTTGATATACCATTACCTAAAAAATCAAGTTTAAATACTTTACAGCAGGTAAGACAGTTGGTCCTTAATGGATTCAAATATCTTTCGCCAGTAAATGTGTTTTCTATGAAAAAGTGACCGATTATTTTTGCACTCTTTATACCACAACAAATATCTTTTGGAGAAATTGGGTATGATTTTCACGTATCCAATGTGGATTTTCCCTTGCCCAATATCGACAATTATGCCTGTTAACTTTTCCATTTGAAAAAAAAGTTGCTTTATCAAAAAAAAAATTGATTGGCAAAATTTAATTGATATTGCAACATTCCATCATGATTTCACAAAATTTCAAGCGCTTCGTTATCATCCACAAAGAGTTCTTCCACCAAAGTTATTTTGTATGGATGAAACTTTTCGGTTCTTAGAAGTCGGTCTACGGATATGTGTGAGACGTCATTTTCTCTTCCTAATGTTCTAGTAGAATTGCGGATTGCCTTCTAAACTGATTAAAACATTAAAATATGGACATTGGACCCTAAAAGACTGTTAAAAAAACCTTTTATAACAGAAAAACGGTAAACTTGGCAGCAATGCCATTGGATCCAGCATAATTTCATACCTAAGTATACATATTTTCATTAAATTCGGGTAAGTGGTACCTGAGATATTTCGCCTTTCCTTTACGTTTCCTTATTTTTGTTACACGCTGTATTAGATGTCGCAAACGGAAAACTTGAATGTATAGGGTGATTTAGATAACACTTTAAATGGAAATTATCTCGGTTATTTTTCAAATAAAAAAAAATGTTCCTAACAAAAGTTGTTTGATTCGATATGCTTTTTCATATACTTATATTTTAATCTATACAAAAATAATAATAATGCCACAAGAATACGAGAACTGTGTAGGGAAAATTTTCAGAATAGTCAGATAATACCATCTGTCCTAACTATAATTCATATAAAGAAGTTATTGTAAGAAACAGCGACTCTAAGAAATAAGAAAAAGACGAAACAAAGAAATGAAGAAAGGGATCTTAATCATTGATTTTATTCTCAAGTAAATCCAAGAAAATCTATCAGACTGTTGCAGAGATATAAGACATAAGCCACGAAACCAGAGATTTAGTTATGGAGTAGTTCAGAGAACTTTAAAGCAACACGAATACCATGACTTTAAAATTAGGCCAGTTCAACGATTAAATGAGGAACAAAAAAGAAGGAGGCATGAATTGGTTTAAATTCTAAGAGCAAGTCTTAATATAGATCCAGATAATGTCAATAAAATTGTATAAACCGATAAGGCGATATTTACCACTGCCAGTATTTGTAATCGGAAAAACTGCCATATTTGGTCTGATAAAAATCTACTGTAGCTGTAGAGCCAATTGCTTTTCAAGGACGATTCTCGATACAAGTTTGGTGGGGCATAAAGTGTTAGGTTAGGTTAGGTTAGGCCGGTTTTTAGCCGTGTCAACTTAAATGGGTTAAGATATTTGGAATATCAAATTGAGCACTTTATCGATGAACTATCACTTCAAACTCGGCAAAATATAATTTGGCAACAAGACGGGGCACTACCACATAATATTGTGGCAATAAAAGATTTTCTTCAAAATAATTATCAAGTGTGGATGGGGAGATATGGAACAATCAGCTGGTCCGCGAACAGCCCAGATTTAACGCCCATGGATACCTTTCTTTCGGGCTATTTGAAAGATACAGTTCATAGAGAAAGGAACAATAATATTGAAGAAATTCAGAGAAAAAAATTTGAGGAAATAATAAATTTAAACGAAAATGAGTATCAAGCAATTATAAATGCACTGGAACGCTTAAAAAAATTTACGATAAAAGGTTAATGGAGGTCATGCAGAGTATTCTAATTATGGTCGAAATTATGGGTTTTATTTATTTTCTTGTTTAAATCTGACTTAGTACCATGTTATTTCCAAATTTAGAAAAAGAAATTAAAAACTACGTCAAATATAGAACGGAAGCTTTCACGGCTTTGGTCAATTAAGAAATCGTGGTTCTTGGGATTAGACCGTGTCAAACTGGAATTACTATCCGACGTTTCGCCTTCGAATGCACGAGGCATCTTCAGGGATCTTTACTCCACGAGATGTGAACACTGAATGAGTTCAAAGAGATTCAGGCGAACTTTTATGCCCAAATTGTGCTCGCCGAACCGTGATTCTGTGTTAAGATCGATTTCCACGTGTGATGTAGACCGTGACCCGTATCTCTATTTCAATTTTTTGTATGTTTAAATATTTCAATAGATTCTCTAACTTTTCGTTTATAAAAACCTGGAACCGATGCTAGAACCTTGGTTTCCTTTACATTTGTGAAATGGCCAGTTTTATGCTGGTGTTCAGCTACAGCAGATTGAACAATTTGTTTCTTTTTAATACGTCGTTCATGTTCCTTAAGTCTAGTTGATATTGAGCGTCCTGTTTCTCCCTCATACACTTCTCCACAGGAGCAAGGAATTTTATATACCCTTCTGTTTGGAAAGGTACAAGATCTTTCGGGGATCGCAAGCATTGTCCAATCTTCTTATGTGTATTGAAGATTGTACGTATGTTGGACCGCCGAAGTAACCGTCCCATTTTGTCTGTAGTGCCATGTATGTATGGAAGAACAACATTACCTAATGGTGGCTCTTTATTATTCTCCTTTGGCGGAGTTGGTTTACTTTGTCTTTTAATTGAACGCGTAGTATCTTCAGTGCAATAGCCATTCCCTCTGAGAGCTTCGGTCAGTTTCGATGTTTCCGATGTTAAAGAATCTTGATCAGAAATCGAAATAGCTCTGAATACTAGTGAGTTATTAACCGATTTCTTTTGTGCTGGATGGTGATGAGAATTTGCGTTTAAGTAGCTATTTGTATGCGTCGGTTTTCTATACACAGAATGTCCTAATGTACCATTTTCCTTCCTTTGAACACATACATATAGAAAGGGAATTGTTCCATTAGATTCAATTTCCATCGTGAATTTGATATGATGATGTTGCTGATTAAGGTGGTCTAGAAATATGAGGAGATTATCCTGTCCATGAGGCCAAACAAGAAAAAAAAGTTTTAGTGGAGCGGATGTTAGAGCAATATCCTCAAAGGCTTCCATAAAGATATTCGCTACCACAGGTGATAGAGGAGATCCCATAGTTGCCCTGAAGTTTGTTCATAAAAAGTTCCTTGAGAAATGAAATAAATAGTGTAAGACACCCTGTTAACACAGGGTCACGGTTCGGCGAGCACTAGTCAGCAATATTCAGATTTCGTGGAGTAAAGATCCCTGAAGATGCCTCGTGCAATCGAAGGCGAAACGTCGGATAGTAATTCCAATTTGACACGGTCTAATCCCAAGAATCATGATTTCTTAACTACGTCAAATGTTTATCTCATTTCTTAAATATTTTGTAGAATATTAGTACAAAACTATAATGAGTCAAGATGTAATTCAAACATCAATGTCATGAGATTCGAAAAATAAATCTGTATCTTCAGGTAGCAGCAAGTAACTAAATAGGTAAACAATTATGTTCGAAAAACCTTCCAATATGGAAAACCTTCAATTTTTTTTGAAATTTTCGATTTTTTTGATGCTTGGTACATTATACAAAAAATACGCGGAATTTAATATAAAGATATATCCATGTAAAAAGTTACCTGGATCATCCTGTGTATTTTGTATTTTGTATAAATTAATACTGTGAGCATAAGAGTGAAAACATTTTGAAAACTTTATTTTTTTGCGTATCTATTAAATAACGTTATAAAACAGTCAACTTTATTATTCCACTAACTTTTTAAAGATACCGAAAAACTTTAAATACGGATAATGACCACCATCTAACTTTTTTTGTAACAGCTTATATAATGTTTTCTTTTTAAAAAGGTCTCTTCTTACTGATATATATATATATATATATATATATATATATATATAATATATATATATATATATATATATATATATATATATATATATATATATATAATATATATATATATATATATATATATATATATATATATATATATATATATATATATATATATATATATATATATATGTATATATATATATATATATAATGTATATATATATATATATATATATATATATATATATATATCAGATTTGATACCTTTATCTTTAAAGACAGCTGAGAATAAGAACAAAAATTTCATCACAAGAGGCAATATGTTAAAAAAAAGAGAATATTCTAACTAACACATAAGTAGGGTGCTGCTATACAATGCCTATTATAGCAGAATTAGTGTCAATTTTCTTGATTGTCTTCAAAGATTAAGGCATTAAACCTGGCATCTTTACAATCAGCAAGAAGCCACCTAACTAATAAAATACAATTATACAGGGTGTTCTATTTAAAAAAGCAAAGTCATTTTTTATGTTTCCAATTTTAATTTGAATTTTTTTTCGGCAGATTAAAAAGGTCCAGAGAAAAATCATAAAACTTTTTTATATAATATGCATTGAAATTTCACAGATTCACGATTTTTCTTGGGCGATACATGTCTATAATAGCTGTTTTTTAACAATTTTAGTACTTGGATTGTTATTGTATCTTTACTTATGAATTTGTTTATTACAGTTCGTTGACTATTGTTAACTTCTCGGCCCCGTTGCACTAATCCTAAAACAACTACGCTAAGTCTATATACCTGCGTTGTAACTATGCTGACCGCCTAGCGACGTGTTGGTCGGATAAATACTGGGAGTTGTATGCGACATCGTAATCGGTGATATTGGTGGGCTACACTCTCCTAAAGCATGAGAACTGACACTTGTCGGTAGCCCCTGACCTATGTGAATAATGTTTTGGGTCAATATTTGGTTTGATTGGCTGATAACGGACACCGAATATCTAAACGATTAGGGGTTACACAAGTATTTCGAATCTACTTAAAGCGTTACTACCTATCAGAACTACATTGAGAACTACCTAACGAAAATAGAGAAATCGTTGTTAAGAGGTGCTATCGTTCAACTGGTTTAATAGAAAGGGCTGATGTGGTTGACTATCTCAGCAGTTACAAAATAGTAAACTGCTAATTACTGCAATGAAACATTTTGGTTTTTTTATCTTAATAAAACAGTGTAACAAAATATTACTAGAAAAATTGAGTGTCGTAACTTGGAACAGCTTTGAAAACCATGGCAATCGGCAACCATTATGTTAGATATAACTGTTAATATGACAAGTTATGACTTTATTATTTACTAACTTTATTTGCCGAAAGTAACTTTCTTTAAATCGAACACCCTATTTATTATCGCAACATCTAAAAGAGGAAACGATACCTATTTTAAACCTTTTTATCTATAAGTCATATTAATTATTTTTGATATACTGCATCAAATAATATTAATTAAAAACCAATAACGAATAAGAGGAAAATGCTTTTTATATTAGTTAATTTTATTATTAATTTATTCCCAATCAACAATACTAGTTTATTAGAGGGAAAATAGACTAAACTAAAAATATAAAAATAATAAGAAAATATTCATAATACAAAGTGAATTTCAAGGAATATTATTAAAACGTAAAAAATATTTAAAATCAAAAACAACAAATAATAGAAATATAATACATACATTTTTAACTCATTATTCCGGGAAAAAGTTTTTAAGTACTTTCTTGAACTTTTCAAGGTTATTTATTTCCTTGATTTTTATTATAATTATTATAATATTATAATAATATTATTATAGGTAATGAAGCCAGTGTATAGAATTGACCGTTTTCCAAAATAACTTTTTATTAATAATGCCCGTAAATCGTCTGTTTGTCTAGTATTGTGATGGTGTATTATATTTGCCTTTTATAATGTATAAAACGAGATTTATTTCTAGTTTTTATTTATATAAATATGGTAATTTATGAATGCATATAATATACAAATTTTTAACAAGCAGATCCTCAAACTGATATTAAGTACTGTAATTTTAAAGAAACTAATGAAAAACAAATAATTTTCAAGGTAATTAAGTTTTAATATTTAAAATTCACTAGTAAACGTTTGTTAATTCAGAACATAACTTCGGATGTCGAATTTCTATTGGATTTAATTTATTATATGCGTGTTTTATCTTATTTTTTAGATTCTACTTAATGTTGGTTAGTGCTTAATACATCATTTCTTTGGCCTTGCCTGAAAGTAAAGAATCTAAGGGGGAAAAGTCTAAAGATCGCGGTGGTCATCTCCATGGTCGTTGTAAATGATCTTATATAATGACATAGCATAGACGCCTGGTCAATCACAAGCAGTACGCGGGCCTCCATATTCATTGCCATCTTTGTCTGACATACGAATTTATCAAAAAAACAAATAATAATAATAATACTAATAAATGTCTTTATTTTATAGATAAACAAACACATCTATATAATTATATAAAGATAGGTGGCGGTATCCAACTACAGCTGCTCATACAACCACCCTAGTTACACAATAATAACATAAATATTAAATGTAAATATACCTATGTACTTAGATTTTCAAAGTACTATCCTAAAGAAAAAAACATATAAATTCAATGGTTACAAATTAAATATAACTACCTAATAGACCAGAATAATAATAAAATATATACTGAGGAGAGGTAAAAGCGAAAAGCGAATAGAAAATTCGAAAAAGTTATATAATTATTAATTTTTTTAATTATTAATAATTTATTTAATTTATTATTATATTATTCAATTATTAATAATAAATGACAAAATGTATAAACATCCTTAGTGCTGGTCACGTTTGGTTAAAATATATGTCTTAACTTTTTTACGAAAGGTGTTGATACTAGAGGATTCCTTCAATTGGGAGGGGAGGGAGTTGAATAAGTTTACTGAAACATAACTAAAAGATCTCTTAAAAAATTCGTGGTTGTGCCCTGGGACGCTAAACAGACTACCATGTCGCGTATGGATGTAATGTAAATCCGAACGTTTTTGGAGCTTGCCGAAAAGATATTCAGGTAATTCTTGATTCCCAATTTTGTAAATCAGACACGCCATATGGAGTTCAAACCGCTCTTTTACAGTTAGCCATCCAGACTCCACAAGTGAGGGCGTTATATGATCAAATTTGCGTACATTATAACAGAACCTAAGACAAGCATTCTGCAATTTTTGTAAGCTATCACGATCGCGTTGGTATAAGGCGGGCCAAAAAACAACATTACAATAATTTAAATGTGAGAGTATTAATGAGTCTGAAAGTCTTAATTTGGTATTAAGGTCCAAGATATCTTTGTGCATGTATAAAAGTTTCAGTTTGCCATAGGTTTTCTTAATTAGAGAGGACACGTGTTGGGAAAACCTAAGTTCATTATCTAGGATTAATCCGAGATTTCTACAGGATTCGACAGGCACCAGTTCAGATCCATTTATAAATATTTTAAAATTCGGGTCAGAAACAACATTAGTATTTGACTTGCCGAAAACCATAAGCTGACTTTTGCTTTCATTAAGTACCAATCTATGCACTTCAGATACCTTAACTATTAGTTCGAGATCGGAATTGATAAAACTGACAGCAGTATTTATATTAGAAGGAGAAAAGGAGAAGTACACTTGTGTGTCATCAGCAAACTGATGTGATTTAAGATGTTTTAAATGTTTTGAAAAGTCCGCGGTGTATAAAGAAAAAAGCAGTGGACCTAACACACTACCTTGTGGTATACCCTTTGTAACTGGAGCTATCGTTGATATAGTTGAGTTATAACAAACTCGTTGTTGTCTGTTACTTAAATAATTATTAAAAAAAGTTAAAGCGACATCCCCTATACCGAAATATTTTAGTTTAGTTAGTAATATATTATGGTCTAAGGTATCAAATGCCTTACTAAAATCGAGTAGAATGAGACATGTAGTTAAGTTGCGATCCCATGCTGTGTAGATATCGTCTGTTACCTGAAGTAACGCTGTAGTAGTACTGTGACTACCGCGGAAACCTGACTGAGTTGAGGGAAGAATGTTATGCTGATTAATATAGTTAGACAGCTGTTCGGCTACTATCTTTTCAAGAATTTTAGAAAATAAAGGCAAGATGCTAATAGGTCGGAAGTCTTTAAGCTGATTAGGATTAGACACCTTGGGAACAGGAACTATATGAGCAAGCTTCCACGCAATAGGGAAACCACCGGATAGAAGACACTGATTTATAATGAAAGTGATAAAGTTAGTTAAATGGGGTGTAATATACAGTAATATTTTGAGATTAATACCATCACAGCCAGTTGAATTGGTTTTTATTTTAGAAATTATTTTTTCTATTGATTCATTAGAAACTACAGTGAATTTGAAAGACTCGTAATTTCCAAAATATTTGTTAAAATAGTTCTGCTCAATAAATGTGCTGTTCACAGATGGCACCATTGGCAATGCATTAACAAAGTAATTATTAAAATCATTGGCAACCACATTCATCTGGCTAGACTTCGCATTATTGTCCGTTAGGTTAAGGTAGGCTATAGTACGCCAAAAATTCTTAGGATCGCGCTTAAATGTGTAAATCGTTTTGCTACTTCTCAATATGCAATATGCAAAGCCGTCTGTGACGGCCTTCGTCATATCCATCTTCAAACACAGATTACAGTTCTCTGCTAACTTTATTTGTGGTGTGCGCAGGACATCATCTTGCTGATACCTGCCATTTTATAATTAAATTTTCGGTAGTGTATTTATATTGAAACGTGTTCATTCATCAATAACCAGAAAATGTTTCTAATTATTAGCTAAATCATAGTAGAAATAAACTAGTAGCGCTACTCTCATTAGAGCTACAAGGTTCGAGCGTCACGTTACAGAACAGAGGCGGATTGGCGAAAATGAGTACGTTACTATGTGCTGCTGTTGGGTTTCTCAACACGCCAAAAAATTGTTTATATTTTCTTTTATAAATTATAGTTAGTTTAGATCTTCTAATCGGTACATTTCAAATAAAATATGCAATATGTTTCTGTTTAATCTTTTGAACAAATTGCTGTTATGACGTTACGTAAAGGTAACGTAAATGTAAAAAAGTGAAGCTGAGTATTTTTGACCATATGGGTTATAAATATGAAATGAAAATAGGAAGTATTTTAAATCTGTATATCCAAAAATAATAAATAGTTATTGAGAAAATCTTGAATTTTTGTCACCTACAGCTTTTAGCCTCAATTCTAATTTTCTAATAACTAAAATGCTAGTTAGGTCATAACAATTGAATTTATACTTCAAAAAAACCCCTTAATCGATATATTACTAAAAACATATTAAATAAAACATTAAATGGATGTTAAAATTAAAATTGATATAGCTAGTAGAAAATCTCTGAAACAATAACATATTAATACTTGATTTTTTAGGATATTCTTAAGTTTTATTCTCCCCTTTTTAAACTCCTGCCAATTTCTGAATTAAAATGTTAAATAAATTGTACAAGCTCTTTTTTATTTAAATGGAAAATTTAACTTGTCAAATTTTAAATCTTTTTTTGAGTGCCCAAAATTTGTAATTTAATTAATTTTTATGGTTATTTAAGTCAGTTTTAATGAATTTGTATCTCTAAAATATCTGAAAATATATTGTATTTTCGCCGGAAGCATTTAAAAACGTAACATGCCAAATTGTTTCCATAAAAATAATAATAACTTTAAAATTAAAAGTGTGTATACCCAACAATTCGTAATAAGAAAATACTAAATTTTTTGTTATCAGTCCGGTTAACTCGTGAGCTAATAGACATACAGAGATATTCTTTGATAAAAATTGGTTTTTACGTGTTGTGAGAAAAAAAGACATTTAAAATTATTTAGGTAAAAAAAAAATAATATTTCTGCCTCCATATTTGTTCTCATCTTGCAGATGCAGAAGTACTATTATTTGCATGAAAGGTTTTTACAATATCCCTTTTTCACGTAATTTTTTATCCGATCAAACGATATTTTATATTTTATTGTGTGCCCATATTTTCTTAAATACATCTCTGGCTAGTGCTCGACTTCTCTTTACTGGCCGCGGCGTTCGGTAACCTCCGCAATAATTCGGCTACGTCCGTAGGCACCAGTGATCGCGCGAAGCGAAAAAAATGTGGCAGAAATAGATCAAAGAATTGGTCGAGGAGTAGACTTAAGTTTATTTCTACCGTGGCTAAATATTCCTTTGAGCATAAATCTTGCGTTGTAAGTCCCATTGATGTTTTTTGAAATATCAAGATCTTTCTGGGTATGTAGTAAAATTTCGCAAAACTCAACGAGTTTGAAAGGATCAGCTGGTTGTAATGCTTGAAGCGGAATTCATTTAAGGAATTTTTAAGAATCCCCAAATCGTTTTTTGCACTTCTAAATAAACGGAGGATATACTTGAAAATACTCTAGAATATATTTCATTATCTATATCTCCAGTCACTGGGTGAATGTGTATTCTAGCTGCATGGACTTGCCCAAAATGAATGTAGTTATTTTCAAACCTCTTAAATGTGTTTAGGTATATCTGTGGTAAATATAGGTAGTAGCTCATTGAATTTTTGCGTGTTCTGGCAATAGCCATGAATGTCACAAAATAAATTAAAAATATCTAAATTTGAATATCCAATGTCCGTCGAATTTATAAAATAAGCATATTAAAGGAAATAAAAAAATCAAGTGAAACACTTGTTTCTGATTTCGAGTACCCATTAAAAAACCACAGCAACCTATTATCAACAAAAATTAAGCCTCGTTAAAGAGAGGTAGCCCGTCATTTACTATTCATTCAAGCGTCATATTATACTCATGGAAATTTGGAGCGACAAAATTTTAATAATATTCGTAATATGATATTTTCTGATTCGTACAAGCGATTTAAACAATTTGTTTTAAAGATACATTATCACTGGCCGACAAATTTTTTTTTTGTTGTAACACAAATCAGAATAACATAATTTAATAGAATGGACCTATCCAAATACGAAAATGACAAATTAAAGTTGTAGCATGTAGGGTTTTCTTGTTAAAGTTATAGAACTATATCGAATGTTACGATACCTTAATATCTATAGAAAAAATGATTTCAGAAAATTCTTAACCCTGTTTATTGGCTATGTTTACAGTTTTTGCCTATTAAACATACCATAAATCTAAGAGAAAAACAAGCGAGAAAAATATTAACTTTAAACACTAATTAAACTATATTTTTTCCGTTTATGAGGTGTCCTATCTTCTCTCTTCAAAAACCAACAGTAGTCGCCCATCATGGCTGGATCCCATCATCCTTGGTACCGAATTTCGATTGTTCTGATATCTTGGTGAAACCTTTCACCCAGCTCGTCACTAACAGCTCCCAAATTTTTAGGAAAAAATGACAGATGGGAATGGAGGAAGTGAAATTTTAATGACATTCTGGCACCAAGCGCTTTATAGGCATCTAAGAGTTCATTAACTAATTGTTTATAATTTTCATCCATATTGTTGCCTAAAAATCCTCTTACTACATTAACAAATGAATTCCATGCTCTGAGTTCCTGCCTGGTAAGCTGTTCCGTAAAATTGACATCGTCCAGCAATTTTCTGATTTGTGGCCCAATAAAAATGCCTTCTTTTAATTTGGCATCAGTTAACTGGGGAAAGACTTGTCTTAGGTATTTAAATCCATCACCATCTTTATTCAAAGCCTTCACAAAGTTTTTCATCAGCCCAAGTTTAACGTGAAGAGGAAGCAAAAGGACATTTTTGGGATCAACAAGAGGTATAAATTTAACATTTTGAGATCCCGGTTGAAATTCGCTTCTTTCTGACCAAATTTTTCTTACATAATGCTGATTTATTGCGCGACTGTCCCATAAACAAAGAAAACAGCAATATTTTGTAAATCCCCTCTGAAGTCCCACTAAAATCGCTATACTTCTAAGTCCCCACATATCTGCCATTTATACCTATTGTAGTTTAATTTATCCAAAATCGTGCGCATATTTTCATAATTTTCTTTCATTGCAACTGAGTGGGCAACTGGTATAGAGGGTTTTAAATTTCCATTATGCAATAACACAGCTTTTAAGCTATATTTAGATGAGTCTATGAATAAGCGTCACTCACGGGGAGAATGTTCAATATCAAGTTCCTGCATTAAACTGTCTATATCAGTACACGCTCACAACGAATTTTCCATACTGTAGAATTCAGAAAACATAGCATTTCTTTTTCTGAAATTGGTTTTTGTTTCTTTGGCCAATAGGTTCCATTCCTTAAGACGGGAACCCAAAAGTTCTGACTGTTGCTTGGATGACCCAAATCACGTACTTAATCATTTAATTCACTTTGAACAATCAAATGTGGCTCGCCGGAACTGGAACCTGTGGTAAAAGTGGGATCGGTACACTGTTCTTCTGAGCTGCCTAATGCGTTATCTCCATTATCTCCCAAATCAATAGCTTGCCAATTTAAAGGCACAATCGGCACTGGCAAATTTGCATTATAAGGAACAGGTCGTATGGCAGATTGCAAATTTGGATATTCTATATTGTGCTTTCCCTTTTTGGAATAACCTTCAGTCTTTGTCAGGCAAAAATAACAATCATCAGAATGATTGGTGGGTTCTCGCCATACCATTGGAACTGCAAAAGGCATACTTTTTCTCTTTCCCTTTATCCACTGCACCAATGATACACTACAACTAACACAGCACACATGGGGAGCCCACCGCTTATCTTGATCCCCAATTAACACACCAAAATATATAAAGTAGGCTTTAATGAAAATGGCCTGGCTTGTGATTTCACTAAAAATTCTCCACAAATATAACAAAATTTGTCAGGAGAAATTTTGCAACTTCGGCGCGTTTGACTCGACATTCTCGTCTTCACATACTCTTGCTTATCGATACACAGAGAACCACTCAATTCGAAACTCAACAGAAGAGTGATGTTTAACGTTTATTTTATGTCTAATGTTGTAAACAACCCAGTCTAGGTAATTTTTCCGTTGTAAAATGGACTCATTTTAGCCGCCCCACAATAAAATTGTTTACCTGCGAATATAACAGGTTCTAATTAGGCTATTAAAAAATGGTACGTATTAGGGCTTTCCGAATATTTTTTTTATTATTGGGAGGGTATTTCCATTGTGAAAATAATGAACTGGCCTGTGTTAGAAAAATCTTATCGGCCAGTGTATTAGACTTTATTCATGAGCAGGATGTTAAAACACAATTAACGTCAAAATACAGAAACCACGTGTTTTTTACCCAAAATTTAACTACATTTCGGAGTTAAACAGCAAATCCCAAAATTATGCCTATCATGTTAAATGAAAGCCCCAATTTTACTTTAAAACGTGTTTTTTAAAAATCTTTGCCAACTTATTCCTTTTTTACATTATCAAGGTTTTTGTACACCTCTGGATTTATGATACTACCATAATGGTAAAAAACTGATAAAACAATGTTTACCATTAAAACAAATTTATTATCAAAATTAACTTTAACTAAAATATTGCTTTTAAAACCGAAAGTAAAATAAAAAACTATAGACAAGTAGGTACTACAGGTACTAGTATCGGGTGGGTCTTCCGCGAACTCTTATAACCTCCCGACATCGTCTGGGCATACTTGATATAACATTGTCTATTAACTCTCGAGAAATTAAATGGCGTTTTTCATGAATTGCTTCAACCAATTCATCAGTAATTTTAGGAGCTATTGCTCGAGCATACAAACGCCGCTTTAAACCATCCTATACGTGCTCGATTGGATTACAATCCGGGGAGTGGAAGGGCCAAACCATTCTGTTATATTGATGATTTTCCTGCCCTATGGAATATAAATAAAATTGTTGTCCAATCTGATGTCAACTAATTGCGGTATGTTATTCTCCAGAATTTCTAAATAACGAAATGCGTTTACAGAGAAATTAATAAGAACTGTTAATTCTGTTCGACCACCTGTAAATATTCCTCCCACACTGTTACACCCACCTGTAAATATTCCTCCCACACTATTACGAAACCACCTCCACACGGAATTCGATCTAAGCAACGGTTTTCTTTGTATCTCTCTTCTATTCGACGCCATACACGAATCCGATGGTCGTCCAGGATGAAGTGCTAACTGTGATTTATCCGCAAATAAACAAGGTGACCATTCCAGTAAATCCCAGTTAACATGTTCTTGGGCAAAAATTTTGTAGAAATGGTTACATTTTGTGTTACCTGAACATGAGTTGTATTGCACTGAACCAGTATTTTGATATCTGCACCATGCTCTTGATAAATCACTTTGTTTAATATGCAACCGTTAAGCCACAATTCTTTGTGATAAGCCACTTTTTAGCATACCGATTGCTCGCATAAGTTCGTTCGCATTATATCTGGGCATTTTGACAATATTTTCAAGCGTTTTTAAGTAACAAACCCACAAAACAAAACCGCGAATAAACTATTGAACATTGTGGGTGACAGATGACAATCGATGTGTTTTTGTTTCAAAGCCTCCTTTACTTATTTTGAAAATTTACAACGGAACAAGTTAGCAAAGATTTTTAAAAAACACGGTTTAAAGTAAAATTGGGGCTAGCATTTGACATAATAAGCATAATTTTGGGATTTGCTGCTTAACTCAAAAATGTAGCTAAATTTTGAGAAAAAAACTCGTGTGTTCACCCTGTATATTGACATTAATTGTGTTTTATCTTAAACATTCTGTCCGCGAATAAATTCTAATAATGTACCTTTAAAAAAAAATCCCTTGAAGGAATCAGAAAATATCATATTACAAATATTACTTCAAATTTCCATGACTGAATTTTTAAATACATATTTATTTTATTATTCAGGTTTTTAGAATAAAAAACTCTTTACAATAGGTACAGGAACACTTTGTAAGGATCAATTCGAACTTTTTTAAATGGCGTAGTAAAAAATAAGATTTTCGATTTAAAAACAGTGACTTTAGCAATTTATCTGAAACAATAATTAGGACTTGTTTTTAAGACACCCTGTATCTAAATTATTGCTTTTCCTTTACATAATCTATTATGTCATATTAAATATTTTTTTATTACAATTGTGTCCCTTAGTTAGGAATAATTAAATATCTACTTAGGCAGTGTTCTTTCATCAGAAAAAAAAAGAAAATAAATAATATTAAAAAATGATAAGAGATAAGTGTTAAATATATTTTAAGAAAATATTCAGAATGACTAGAAGAATAAAAAAAATTAAAAATATACAGGATGTTCTATTTAAAATAACACATATCCCATTAAGTTCATGTAAATCTGGCAACGTTGCAATGAGGAAAATTATTTTTATAAAATAGAGCGGTGTTTGTAATGACCACAAACTAAATTTTAGTATACCTTCATTAGTATTCTAATTAGGTCTAATGTACTATCGAACATATGAACCATGTATAGCTTTAAGTCTCAACTCTTAATGTTTTTTTGTTTTTGATGTTATTATATCACACATGAGTGGTAAATGAATGGAAATTAAATACGTAAAAAAGTATTTTAATTATTTTTTTAATTCTATACATATACTGAATTATCTGTGATTGCTGAGATAATCAAGTGGCCATTAAGGTCTTGATAAAAAATTAAAAAAAAACTACTATTAAGCAAGTAATTTAGATTTTGCTTTAGCTCTAGAGAAATATATTGATATTTATTTTAGACATTTAATGGGCGGATGGCCAATTTTAGTTGCCAACTTTTCAAATTACTTTAACGTATAAATTTATCTGGTTAAATGTGTTTTCATTATTTACAAAGCCATTCATTTTTAAAAACCACTATTGTAGCAGGATTCCGAACTTTTTGACAATTTTTTGAACATTTTAAACTAACGTTGAGTAAGGACACTCTTAGCATGCTTAGATAATATAAATTCCACATAAAAAGTAATTATCTTCTAGGCAACATTGTAACGGATATCTCCTCTTTTCTATATTCTAGTGCAAAAATAATCCCAAACTTTTCAAAAACTTTCTATTAACGAATTAACAAAGCAACAAAAGAGACAAGTGGCGTCAATTAATGCAACAGCTTCACCACTATTAACACTATTCTCGTACAAATACATCAGGCAATCAAGAAAAACTCTACACGTACTACGCAAAATTGAATGCTTGCAACAAAAAAAAGCTACACTAAAAACTCACCTAGTGTAGTACTGCGACTATGGTCTAACTCAGCTAATATTCTGTTATCCTGCTCTATTTTTGCCATAATTTTTTCAATCTCAGTACCTTTAGATTGCGACCAGGGCTGGTGCTGTTGTCCCGTGCCGTAGTTCGAACCCAGACTCGTCATTCCGCCGGTCGACGAAGTACCTCGGGTGCGATTGGTCGATGAGAGCTCCAGTTGAAGTTCTTCGCATCTAAAACGAAAAGCTTTTAAATATTTATAAATTCGCTTTTCTCCACAACTTCCCTCGTACGATAAATTAGCAGAATTCTACATTACGTACAATACATAGTCAAGGATGGAAAAATACGATGTTTTATTCATTCCGGGTGTACATCCGCTCACGAGTTTCGTTCTGCAAAGAACAGTCTTGCTGACGTTTATCCAAGATCCCACTTGGCACTTTTGAAGCTTTATGCTTCGCCTCCAATTGAAGAATCTTAACTTATGGCAGCGACAACTTTTATGAAAACAGG
Organism: Kuschelorhynchus macadamiae; assembly: GCA_030620095.1. Lineage (NCBI taxonomy): Eukaryota > Metazoa > Arthropoda > Insecta > Coleoptera > Curculionidae > Kuschelorhynchus > Kuschelorhynchus macadamiae. The sequence goes on along the minus strand of JAUTXW010004896.1, from coordinate 552,529 downwards.
AAGATGGGTCATTTTGATGTTAACGACAACAATATCAAAAAAAACATACTGAATGTAGGATCAGAAGAAATTCCAGAAATATCTTCAGAAGAAGCTAACGCAGCGTTAAACCAAATGAAAAACAACAAGTGCCCGGGCGAAAATCAAGTGACAACAGAGATGCTGAAATAAGGATATAAATCCATAAGAGAAACATTAAAATGTCTTTTTAATAGATGTATCTGCGAGGGGAAAATTCCGATTAAATGGTGTACTTCTGAGGTTATTCTACTCTTTAAAAAAGCCGACAACATGAACATAGAAAGCTACCGATCCATTTCTCTTCTATCCCACCTCTACAAGTTTACACCAAAATAATAACTCATGGGCTGAATGCAAAGCTTGGTAGAAGACCCTGTTGGGTAAGCTGGCTTGAGGAAAAGTTACAGCACTCTAGACCACCTCTGTATATCTCAGCCATCTAAGATTTGCAGACGACATAGTCTTGACAGCCAGTAACCCTGATGATTTGAACGAAATGCTACAATTTAACGAAGTCTGAAAAAACATAGGTTGAGAATTCGTCTCGCATGGGCAGCATTTGGAAAATTAAACCATATAGTCAAAAGCAGTGTTATCGTGCGGGTCATACGATTTATCAACGACAAACTTTTTAAGTTAGTTCTTCTTTTATTACGTGTAATCATATCCTCCGCATAATGTCGCTTCAAAGTCAGATTGACAAGTCAGTGACAACAAATGAGTAATAGAAAACAATTTTCGGGTTTTTTTGCATCCACAAGCGAAAAAAAAAATGGTATTAAATCTAATACAATATTACGAAAATGAAAATTCACCGGCCAATATCCAGGAGACAGTAGCAAAAGCTCTGGGAATCGGTACAAGGACTGTGCAAAAAATTGTGTATGAAAAAAAGCATAATTTACTACCGAAGAAGATTAAGAAATGTACACGAAAAAAGCCAAAGACAGAAGACTTAATTGACAATGTAAAAATGGATGTTCGTAATGTATTTTACGATTTATACACATCAAAAACTCATATAACCCTTCAAGTTTTAAAAGAAGCTTTAAAAATCGAGGCATATTGGAAATTGGACTAAAATCGTTGTCAAAATTAACAAAAATGTTGGGTTTTCGATATAAAAAGGGTTATAATCGAAGATTTTTATGCGAGTTGCCACATATAGCAAGTCAGCGTATCCAGTTTTTGAAGAAATACACGGAAAATGTTAATTCAAAATTTAGAAAAGTGGTATTTTTAGACGAGACTTGGATATTTTCGAATGGAAGTGGTTTGAAATCTTGGCAGGACGACTCTGTAAAAAGTGTTAAAAGAAAAAAGGGATGTGGGACGGGAAAACGGTCATCATTTTGTATGCACGTTCTTCAACAGGATTTCTCCCAGGTGCAAGTTTACTGTTTTCTTCAACATCCGAAAGGATGGACTACCATGACAATATGAACTGTGAACTGTTTGAAAAGTGGTTAAAAGAACAACTGTTTCCAAATTTAGATGCTCCATCTTTAATCATTCTGGACAAAGCATCTTATCATTCAAAAATCTTAAATAAACATCTTACTTCATACTGGAAGAAAAGTGATATTTATGACTGGCTAATAAAACAAAAACAAAATCCTTTACCCAATATGCTGAGACTAGAACTTCTTTTAATGGCAAAATTTAATAAAAAACCAACAATATATGCCGTAGATGAAATATTACGGGAAAATGGACTTGAAGTTTTACGACTGCTGCCATACCATTGCCAGTTTAACGCAATAGAATTAATATGGGCTGGGGCAAAATCATATTACGAAAAACACGTGGTCTTACATCAGATGAAGTGCAAATTGTTTGGCAAGATTAATTAAATTATATTACGCCAGAGTACTGGAAGAAATCTGTGGAACATACGGAGAAATTAATATATGATTGTTGGAATCGAGAACGAGTTCTAGATGTCGAAATAGTACCAATGATCACTGCGCCATTTGAGGACGACTCAGAAGATGAGGACTTTTTAAGTGATGATGATATTTTTTGGTCTATAATATTAAAAAGTTTCTGAAGGATTATATTAGTCTTTGAACTGTATAAATCATAAATTGCATTATGAATATCCATTTTTGCATTGTAACTTAAGTCTTTTACCATTGGATTTTTTCGTGTACATTTTTTAATCTTCTTCGGAAGTAAATTATGTTTTTTTTTCATGCACGAGCCACTGGCTCCTGGATATTAGCTAGTGAATTTTAATTTAAATTTTTTTTTTATTAGATTTGAAACCATTTTTTTGTTTACTTTTTTAGTACAATTTTAATTTTGTAAGCAATAAATAAATAATAGAATACTTGTTCCAATTTTAAAGCGTGCTTAAAATAAGTAAATTTTTTTTATTAATTATAAGACAAAATTTGATATATAAAAATCGGTAAAATTGCTTTACCGGAAACTCGGGGCTAACGAAAAATACAGGCTATATATATATATATATATATATATATATATATATATATATATATATATATATATATATATTTATATATAGCCTGTATTTTTCGCATCCATGGCCCTTAATTTTAGACTGAAATTAGAAGAAATCGGATAAGTAGTTTTTTTAGCTTTGCCGCGAACAGGCAGACTGACGGACAGACATACCTACAGACAGACGGAATTGAGAAAACTTGTTTTCTGGCATCTAGGGACCCTTAAATGTAAAGATCTGAAAAATCTCACGAGGGAAGTAATAACTAATTATCTTGTGTTTTTAACAAAAGTGTATAATATTTTTTCAAAATAAAATTTTTTTGTTATCACAATACAAAAAAAACAAGTTTTGCACAGGGGTGGCCCGCATTTAAATAAATGAGACTGTATATGTGGTTAGATTTTTAGGTCAAGTGGGGCACATAATTTTCGGTTATTGATACAAAATCTCACTTTCATTAACTGGCTGTATAAACAGAACATTGTTCCACTGATTCGAACCGCCTTCCGACTTTATTAAGGCGCTTGCCATTTTGTGTATTTTTGTTTCTGCCAACCAAAAATTTTTAACCAAATACATATTTAGCGAAATTTCTTATTTAGTCCCTCGGCATTTAATATATAAAATAATATTAAGTGGCTATCTTAATAATATTGCGTAATATAATAAAAAAAACTATTTTCTTTCTCCCTGTATATTTGTAAATTGCCCATCGAGATTTAATAGCTCGATAAAAGAATCACACAACATTTTGGTATTCACTGTGTTTTCTGATTTGATTCATAATGTAGGTGACCTTTGGACCCGCACGATAAGACCGCATTTGACTATATCCTGAAAAACGATACAATCCCTATAAGCTTGAAATCTCACTTAGACACAGAATCCGCAAAGAGGAAATCTGAAGAAGAACAAAAGGTAAAGAAATTGTAGAAGAAGTGATAAAGCTGAAATGGAGATAGGCAGGCCATGTGGCTAGGCAGTCCAGAGAGAGATGGACGCGAAGAATAATGGAATGGAGACCAAGACAAAGCAAGAGGAGCACAGGGCGCCCCCAGAAAAGATGGGTGGATGACATCAGTTCAATAGCAGGGAAACAATGGCTGAGAACGCGCAGGACAGAGACCAATGGAGAAGACTGGGAGAGAGCTACATCCAGGAGTATGGACATGGGTTGAATAAGAAGAAGTTATTAAAAACTTCAGTAACAGTAACAACTTTATACCATTATTGTTCTACACTAGAGACGATAAAGAACAGGTCTTGCAAATTTTGCAGAGGTTGTTATTTATTTCTTAACCTTCATTTCAGTGAAATATTTTAATAATGAATAATTCACTTTAATTAAACAGTTCAATAATAATTTTCGACAAAATAAAGGGAAGAATTTCAATTGGCGTTCCCAATTAGAAATTAAATAAATTTTGCACCAACGTAGTCAACTCATCGAACTTCGGTATAATAAAAATAAGAAACAATAGTCCCACATTTAATTTTATTTTTTAAATTTTTGACACATATACTGTTGCACACATTTTGTTCTGGTTAAGTACGAGAAAAATGTTACGAATTCTAGTTTTTTTAAGAAAAATGGTAAAATAATTTTTTTCTGTATTTTGGTCTAAAAATTTGCACATCGGCATCAAAATCTAATTAGTCAAGTCGTTAGTTAGATTTACTAAAAATTGTTCAATAAAAAATAATCCCACACGGTGCGGACTTTTTGGTAAGCACTGTGTACAATTTATCTCAGGAACAGGGACTTTTATAAACTCCTTAAAAGGAAGAATTTCAACAGGGACGCCGGCTACGTGCTATGTACGTACTACATCATGCATGAAAACCAGTATCAACCCAGAGAGCCACGCATCGGTGAGTACACCTCTGCTCCTTGGAGTTCATTCTGATACTGTGAATATCCCTGGAGATGGCTGGTAAACTCGCAGGCGAAATGTCGGAAAGTAACTCGAATTTGACACGACCTAATCCGAAGAACCATGGTTTCTTAATGTATGTAAAATTGATTAGATTACAGGCATGGGTTCTACTCACCTTACATTTTCAAGTGCGATCTTCTTCTCTAACTCTCTTACTCTCGACTGGCGCGCCTCCAGCGTGTCAGGACCGCACCCAGCCAAAACAGTCAACGCTTCCTGATGTTGTCTTTCGAGGTCGGCTCTGCGGGCCTCGGCGGCCCTCAGTTGTAATTCGAGATCCATAACCTAGAACCAAGTTCATTTTAAGAATCATCTCAGAAAATTATTTTTTATTTGTTAGTTTTAATAGTCTCGAAGACAAAGTGATGTTTACTTTTCAACTCGTATGCATTTTGGGGCTAAAATTATTAGACAATGGATTTTAACGAAGTGTGCCTTGTAAGTTCAAATTCTACTTGTATCCTCATTATGTCATAAAGTCCTTTTTACCCAACTGCAAATTCAAAACAGGGCAATGTGATTATATATATATATATATATATATATATATATATATATATATGTTATAGGCATAATGCAAATTTAGGCTTTTTAATGCATTTTTCGTCATGACTACACGAATTCAGGCAAATGAACAAAATGCCGGCAAAACAAGAACAAAAGAACGTATATTACGTTATGACTAATTACTTTTAGGCGTTTTAAAATTTACCTAAATCGGTGCCGTCAAAACATGATTATAAAAATGACTCGACTTGTTTCCATCGTCATGTAAGTTCGACATGCAATAATAAATTAATGTGTGATTATAAACAATATATAAGAATATTTTATTATTTTCAAAGGATTTATTTTTTAATTTTAATTTTTAGTTTCATACTTGTGATGGGAAAGTACTAAAAGTACTAAAGTTAATAGGTAAATTTTTATATCATGAAGTGTTAACTGTTTATTTACGTTTCCTAAATAAAAAATTTAATACATTTACTGTAACTGTATTATTTTCCTTAACGCTATGTCTCCTTCCACACTAACGTGACCGACTTTCTAAATGTTGGTTCACGCGAAACCATATGTGACGTCATTAACGTTCACGCTAACTAATATAAGCTGTTTATATGTTTTTCGTCGAGAGGTTTGGTAGGGCAGTGATAGAGTTCTCGGCTAGCGTTGTATAGGTTTTGGGTTCAGATCTCGGCAAAGGCGAACATTTTTTTAATTTTTTTTTGCGCGGTAACACGCCAACCGAATTCCGAGTCTATTTTATAACAAGAATTTGTTTTTTTACAAAATCTATAATACTGTTAAGTGAATCCCCCCGTTAGATTAGTACAAGTTTGTCAAAAAAGCAATCATTCACACGTTGTTCTTATTTAACGTGAACCGATTTTCCGACGTTTCGGAAGGAGCAACGGCCTTTACTTAATAGTATTTTTGGTTTTCTTTTCACGTTTTGACGGCACCGCTTTTAGTAAATTGTAAAATGCCTAAAAATAATCAGTCATAACGTGATCTGTTCTCGTTTTGCCGGCGTTTTATCAATTTGCCTGAATTGGTGTAGTCATAACGAAAGATCTATCATATGCTGGCGTGTTGCCGGCTTTTTATAAAGAGGCTAGGTAGATTATAAAAAGCCTAAGTTTGCATTATGCCTACGACATATCCATCGTTGTTTATCACCATAGGCATAATAACAGTAGCGTGAATACAATATAGGCTAAAAAGCATTGCCTACCCTATAAAACTGGTTGGGTAATCTAAGATTCTTTTGTCAGAATTCTCTTATTTTAAATTATTATGGCCTTTTTCGTACGTAATATCGAACAATCTAAAATTATTCCGCCACAAAAGCGTCCCACAAGAGCCAAAATCCGATCAGCATTAAAAACCTTACGGGAAGCAAAAGCAGTGCTTTTGGTACGAGTGCGACCAAGATATTAAAAGAATCGTAGGCACAGAACAGAAAGAAACGCACTGCGTTAGTTATAATCGGCATGCTGTAGAGTCACAATATGGGTTATTATAGCAATAATTGATTAGTTTAGTCTTTCCTTCCCGCCCTGTTATGTACTTAAATAATTTATAAAAAAAATTAGTTGACAGACTGAAACATTAATTTAATTATTTAAATTTTTCGTCCTAATATTCCAAGATATGAAAATGTGTCGCGAATGTCCTTGATTATTAAAGTTAGCAAATTTAATAAAATTACAGTCAGTGCGGAACGATTATTTTCTTGTTTAACAATAAGTTTTTTACGAAACACATGTTTAAAGAATTTAACTATTAGTGTTGCATGACTTAAAAAACAAATAGGCAAAACAATGTCAAACGTCTGAGAGCGGATTTAAGTCACTATAAATTAAATTCAAACTGTTTATGGACGTATTGATGCAAGAGAGAAGCACTTTCAAGGGGTAAGTAATTTTAAGAACATATTAATTTATTATTGCCTACCCGGCTTCAAAAGACACAGCACGCCACTGCATAATAACAGGGAGATAGAATTTTTTGATTTGAACGCAATCATACATTGTCAAAACTACGACTTGTTTGGTTTATTGTATAGTGCGGGACACGAAAGAAAGCCGGGCAGAGTCAATCGGTTTAGGAAGGTCGGCCAAGAAATCTCTTCAAACCAGTGGTGTCCCGCCGTTATTTAAATAATATGGCACTCCTTTTTGACTATGCATACTTCAGTTAATTAAAAAATGTAACTATGCTTAATGAATCTTTATCTATATTTGTCTGTTTTCTTTCGCGTACCGCATTTCTATATCTCTTTTTTGTTGCAAAAACGGCGAACTTTCGAATTTTAAAATGATTTAATTTTGATTTTTCTTGATCGATTTACCTATAAATATATTTTTTCTTGAGTTTTGTCATTAACGGTTCCCGGGCTACTGTCTACGTCCACCATTATTGGATCACCCAGTATAGTGATACACGATTTACAAGTCCACATTTTACAAGGGCAGCCAGCATCAAATCCAGTGAACGAGATTTATCAAAATTTTAATTCATGCAGTTCGACTTTGGGCTACTCGGGTATGCCAAAAGTGGCCGTCTGTCATTTGCTGTATACAGGGGCCATCATTGTGAAGTACTATACAGGGCGTTTCCTAATTGCGTGCTGATGCTAAAGGGGGTGTTTTTATGTCCTAAAAGTCTTAACTTTTGAGATACAAGATGGTAAAGTTTAAAAAGAAAAAATTTTTTTTCATCCCAATTCTGATGGTATTGTAGATAACTGCATGAAATTCGATACACGTCTTCTATGCATTAAGGAGCATACGGATTTACCCAGGTTAATTACATATGCACGCCACTGGTAGAAATTTCAAAAACTGATTGTTAATAAAAAATGCCCCTTTATGCATTAAAGACGTGTATCAAATTTCACACAGTTATTTATCTATAATAGCACCAGAATTAGGATTTAAAAAAAATATTTTTTTTAAAACCCTGTATCTCTAAAGTTAAGACTTTTAGGTCCATATTAAACTTTTTTCTTAAAAAGGTCCAAGAATCACCCCCTTTAACATTAGCACGCAATTAGGAAACGCCCTGTATAGTACTTCACAATGACGCCCCCTGTACAAAGTAATATGACAGACGGAGACAAACGGTCACTTTTGGCATACCCGAATAGCCCAAAGTCGAACTGCATAAGTTAAAATTTTGATAAATCTTGTTAAATGGAATCAGTGCTGGCTCCCCTACTATAACTACATTGTGTTAATTTTGGAAAAATATGAGTTCTGTAATTTTTCAAATATTAATTGCAATATTAGATATTTTTTGACACCGGGTATTGAACAGAAAATTAATTATTTTGAAGCAGTTTATTGACAGCTAATTTATGAATAATTTTACAAAATATATGAAAAAGAACTAAACCATTTTTGAGGTTGACGGCTGTGATTCTAATGGTTCGATTCCTTCTAAATCGTTGTCTTCTTCTGAAAATGATGACGTTTTGTCGTCACTACTTGAAGATCCCAGTGTGATCGTCAATATCCGTTTCAATTTTGCCATCTACTTCCTAGTATTTATCTTCAATAGAACAAACATATTTAACATACGATTTCCAATTTTCAGCCGATATTGAATCAATCGATTCTAATGTTATTTCATTTAAATCTTTAATTGAAAGTTCACCGGTGTTGCGCTCTCGAATATATTTTTTTACTCCTGCCCATGCAAGTTCAATAGGGTTGAGGTCGCACATGTATGGAGGCAGCCTTAAAGGTGTATGACCGAGGTTACGTAAAAGTCCGTCAATTTTATACTTTTTTTCTTTAAGCTTGTTGGCTGATGTTACTTCACATAATTGATATTTTCTCCATGTTGGGTCACATACAAAATTGTTCGATTTGAGCCACGATATCACATGAGCTTTTGTAGAGTATTTAGTTGGCACTTTATCTTCTACGTGAGAATGATAAGACGCATTATCCATTACCACGACTGATTTGGAAGGAATGTTAGGTAGAAGCTTCTCGAGCAACCACTTTTCAAAATTATCTCTATTCATCTGTCCATGATAGTCTCCAGTTGTTAGTCCCGAGCGAAAAACTAAAGCAGCACCTGGAACAAATCCGGCTTCTGAACCTCTTTTAATTTGCCGTACCGCTTAGCTGGCGCACTTTATAGGTGAAGCGGCAAACTGTTACAACAAATAAAATAACATAAAATTTATTTGCGGACACAAATTTTCCTTTTCCGCTTGCTTAAGACTATGAACCTTTATTTTAAGGACCGCCCGGTTTTCTTCCGTGTTCCGCACTTTACCATTTGGATTTGGTTTATTGGAAAAACTGTTGTCAGCTAGCTTACGTAGAACAAAATTTGTACTTGTTGATATTACTAAAATTAATGTTTAAGGTGGTTCTAGTACTGTAATAATAATATCTATAATACTTCACTAATAATATATATTTATTATTAACAAATAATCAAATAACCAGGTTTTTAATTTCATACAGTGATATTGCTTAAAAAGACAACATTGGTACATTTTTCTCAATCGTAGCGTACGAAAATTTACAAAATTCATAAACCAGCAATCGGAGCAACGCGCTGTTGCTTTTTACGATTCTAAACCTAACCGTATTGTTTCTGGGCAACTTTTGAGAGTTTTTGGGGATATTCTTGGTAATTTTTGTGCGGGTTTGTACTACTTAAGCCCTAACGTCTCTTTTCTGGCATAAGTCAAAATGTTTCTTATATTTAAGTTTAGTTTAAGATATTGAGAAGTAAGTACTTTGTTTTGCAGTCAGAATAAAGTAACAATATACATAATGTAAAAAAAATAGATGAGGTATATTATTAAGGACGTCCTCTGTGGTAATAGATTTTAATTTTGATCAATAGTTAAACCACTGTTATACAAATGGGTTAAGAAATATTACAAATATTACGTTATATTATATTTCAACTGCGAGAAATAGCCTTTCATTATATCAGTGGCGGCTCGTGGAATTAAGAACAGGTGGAGCGCAGCGAAGCTAGGTACATAGCGCTGCAGGTGCCACGCCCAAAATTGCTATTTTTTAAACCTTTTTATGAGGTTAATTATCCATAGCTTTGGATCGATTTCTAATACCTACTTAGGTGAATTAATATGAATTTATAAGATTTTAAATATATTTTTTTTTGTTCTTAAAAAACGGTCATGTAGATCTTAGAGCTAATTTCGATTCGATTCGATCGATGCAAAACTGCTTCCGTCTCCGATGAACCGAACGCACTAATTTACATTAATTCTATAACAAGTGAACAAGCGCCTTCAGCCTTCAACAGCAGTCTTTTACCGCTCCCATCTCTATTTGGCTTACGGATATTCACCATTGCGTTGCCATAGCAACTGCCGTAAACAAACCTAAGGGCGACAGCCGGCGTGCGGAATTTGTTACTGCTGATTATGATTCCTCGTAATAAAAATGTAGATTATAAAATGCTTAATATTTTAAAAATATTTTTATTTTTAAGTCAATTGACTAGAAACTGTAGGTGAAGCGGCACTTCAACCGCGTCCCCTGGCGAGCCGCCACTGCATTATGTATTTACAACGCTGCTTAAACGTAGGACCCACAAGGAGGATATATATTGTGTATAGGGTGTCTTAACTGTAAGCAAAAAAAGTAAAGATATTGAAGAAACATATGTGTTACCCCTAAGGGCCAAACTCAGTAACTTGCACGAATTTGTTGGGTTAGTATTGAGCTTTCGTATCTGCGTATAGTATCTTCTAGTACAAACGCGGTTCAGCAGGTTAAAAGCTCCATATTTTTGCAATAAAAATATTATATTTTTTATTCTAGGACAAGAAATTGGAGAAAAACGAGTTTGAAAAAAAAAGGCACAACTTATTAATTTTTAATGGAAACTGTCACTTTTTGAAATTGTGCTTTGCTTTTTTGTTATGAAAACAGTTTAACAATGGCATATGTCAATTAATATTAATAATGGTTTAGCGAATAATAATTTATATATAAGTGCGGACTCAAACGACTGGCATATTTGACAAATACACAAAAATTGTGGCCAGTAACCGAGTATGATCAACAATAATCAACTTGTATATCGCACAAACAGTTGAATGCATTTACACGACATACTTTGGTGTGGCCTTTCCAAATGACACAAAGACGCTTTGACCTATGCCATGTTTACCGACAACCGATGGCAAATAAACAAGAGTCGAATATTTGAACAGGGTAATCCAAGTAACTTTTTAATCGAAAATGTCTCGGTTATTTTTGAAATTAGAAAAAAAATGTTGGGTCTCAATATAATATTGCTAGGAATAATGTTATAAATTGCTGTATATTAATGTACAGATACCAATATGGTAAAAGTTACGTCAAACTAGAATAAATTAACGGTTGGTAATAAAAATATATATATAAAAATAATAAAAATGTGAACACGTGTATGTTGTTTTTAATAATAGTCGTGTTTGTTTTCCGGTATGAAAGAGTTGCTTACACTGGATGCCGTTGGACGCCTGTCTGCCTATAGGGCTTTTTAACATCTTTTGTTTTATCCCCGGACATGAATACATAGCAAATTATTCCTTTCGCACAGATAAGCTTTTCTTACACACTTGAAGAGGAGCAGCTAATTTTAACTATTCTAATGCAAATTACTTATTTAGCTTTTTGTCTTCAAGTATTTATTTAAAATCAAAATATAAGTGTATTTAAGTTGAGAAGTTTTACAGAATCCAAAGGCAGAGTGCCGGTTTTAAGATAAATTGGAGTTGAAACAATTTACTTTAGTGTAATTTAATATATTGTTTCAGTGTTTTTTTAAATTTTTTATTTAAATAAAACTTTATGTGTATGTGCTAATTAGATTTCAAATGTCTTAAAAGGGACGTATTGTAATCGTAAAAAAATCACAGATCCTCAGTAGATGCCCAAAAACATGTTTTCTCACTTCCGTCGGTCTGTCTGTCTGGCTGTTCCCGGCAGAGCTAAAAAACTACATGCCCGATTGACTTCTAATTTTGGTCAAACAATCATTTCCATATGAGGATGACCTGGTAATATTTTAGTAAAAAGTTATTATGGCGAAACGAAATGGCGGCTTAGTTAAATGTTAAAAAAATTACTATTAAAAAACTGCTTATCCAATTTATATCAAATTTTGCACAACCATCAAAGTAATATGTTAGAATCAACTGGTAAAATATTGGTACGAATACAAGATGACGGAACAAAATGGCGGCTTAATAAAATATTTAAAAATTCAGCCTGAAAAGCTGCTTAATGGATTGATTTGTATGCCATAACTAATTATGCTATAAAGATCAATCAGTAAAAGTATGGTACCAATTCAAGAGAGCCGAGCAAAATGACGGCCAAATAAAATATTTGTAATCATGAAAAAATCACGTCGGTCCGTCTGTTGGTCTGTCTGTTAGTACACGGCATAGCTTAAAAACTACTTACGAGATTGACTTCAAAATTTGGTTACAAATGAAGGTTCATATGGGGTTTTTTATTTTGATAAAAATACAATATGGAGGAACAATGTTAAAAAAATTATAAGTACAGGGTGTTCCAGCGAGGACTGAACAGGGACCTATTTTCGACCTTCCTTGTATTTTGGAAAAATTCAAAATAGCCAATCGATATCGATAATATTTGAACCAGATGTTTTTTAAATGGAATGTATCGTTTTTTATACGATTTTTAGAAAGAGTGATTTTTTTTATGTCCGTTCTGATTAAAAGATTTGATTTTGCGATAGCTGTTTATATTACATTTTAATGTTTTACAAACTAAAATTTTAGCTTCACCTGTTTAAAATATACGATAGGTTGGTATAGGTGATCAAGGTAAAATGACGTTTGAATGCTTTGTCAATAAAAATTGCCATTATTTTAATTATTGTCGAAGTCTTCACCTAAAAAATATATATTTGACTCTGATCGAAATGAAATACTCTTTGGACGAGAGACTACAGATTGTTATGCTATTTTACAAGTGCCAAGAAAATGCAAGAGAAGCAAGAAGAAGATTTATTGCAAATTTTCATAGAAATATATCCATCAATACAATTCTAAGGATAAAAAACCTATTTGAGGAAAATAAAACTTTACATGATAGAAAAATAAATATACAAAGAAGAAGAAATCGAGACCAGGCCATTATAAATTATTTTCAAGTTAATCCAACCAAATCTATTTCGGATGCAGTTCGGGAAGTTCAGTACAGTGGCGGTGTAAGGCGCAGAAGAGTTACCCGAGGGACTGTTCACAGGACTCCGAAAATTCATAAATTTAGGCCTTTTCGTATCCTTCCACTTCAGCACCTAACACCGGCACAAAAAGAACTTCGGTAATTCGGCAAGAAAACGAAGACCCTGATTTATTAAAAAATATTGTGTGGACCGACGAAGCTACTTTCACAACATCGGGAGTATTCAACAGACATAATAGTCACCACTGGGCCGTTGAAAATCCAAAAAAGTTCCAGACTATTAAATTTCAAGGGAGGAATTCTATTCATGTTTGGTGTGGGATAAAAAACAATAAAATTTTGGGACCAATATTTTTTAACGGGACTTTAAATGGGCACAGATATTATGAGTTTTTAGAAAACGAAATTGAAAATTTTTTGGAAGACTTACCATTGGGAGAATATCAGAATTTAATTTGGCCTCCTCATGCCGTGCATGATGTGGTTCAATTTTTAAATCGGCGCCATAACGAATGGATAGGGCGAAATGGAACATATGCTTGGCCGCCCAATAGCCCCGACCTCTCAGTTTTGGATACATTTCTTTGGGGCCATTTGAAGAACGTCGTATACAGACAACGAAACGAAAATATTCAAGAGATCATGGGAAAAATTGTCGATGAAATAAACCGCCTTAACCAGGAAAATCATATTGTAACAGCAAGTTTAGAAAGGCTACAAAGGGGTTATCGATGTTGTTTCGAGAAAAACGGCGGTCACATTGAAAACTTATGTTATTAGTAGTTTTATTTTATTATTTAATAATTATTTTTTATTGAATTTCTTTTTCTATCATGTAAAGTTTTATTTTCCTCAAATAGGTTTTTTATCCTTAGAATTGTATTGATGGATATATTTCTATGAAAATTTGCAATAAATCTTCTTCTTGCTTCTCTTGCATTTTCTTGGCACTTGTAAAATAGCATAACAATCTGTAGTCTCTCGTCCAAAGAGTATTTCATTTCGATCAGAGTCAAATATATATTTTTTAGGTGAAGACTTCGACAATAATTAAAATAATGTCAATTTTTATTGACAAAGCATTCAAACGTCATTTTACCTTGATCACCTATACCAACAAAATAGCTTGGGCAATTAATACCTTCAAACCAATGAAATGGAGAGAGGTGAGGGTCGTCTTTATTCCCAAACCTGAAGAAGATGACTATTGCCATCAAAAATCTTACAGATCTATTAGCCTAACTTCATTTCTTATGAAGATTCTGGAAAGGCTCTGTGACAGACAGATTAGGGATGAACATCTGCGTGCGATGGAAATACACCTTAACCAACATGCCTACCAACCTGGTAAATCAACAGAAACCGCACTGCATTATGTGGTTCAGAAAATAGAGGAGTCGCTTTTCCACAGGCAGTCGGCTCTAGGAGTCTTCCTAGACATTGAAGGCGCCTTCGACAAAGCGACCTTCAGAAGTGTAGAACTGGCGCAGACTAGACACAGCGTAGACCCAACCATTATTGGCTGGATTGGCTGTATGCTGAAGAACAGAACAGTTGAACTAAAAGCAGGAGACACCACGATGAGAGCGCTGGTAAGCAAAGGCTGCCCCCAAGGCGGCGTGCTATCACCGCTTCTCTCGAACATGGTAGTCAACAGCCTTATTGAGAATCTTAATGAAAATGGATTCTACACAACCGGTTATGCAGACGATATCACTATTCTGCTAACAGGAAAATTCGAAAACGTCCTGTGTGAAACAATGCAGGCTGCGCTAAGACTGGTGGAAGGATGGTACGTAGATAACGCACTCTCTGTGAATCCAATAAAAACCGAGATGGTACTCTTCACTAGGAAGAGAAAGCTGGCCAACCTAAGACCGCCTTTTCTTTTCGGTAAGCAGCTCGGTCTATCTAACGAGGTTAAGTATCTGGGAGTCATCCTGGATAGCACCCTTAACTGGAATAAGCACCTTAGCGAAAAATCAGAGAAAGGCGAGGCAGAGAGAACGGCAGTCAGACTGCGCACTGTTGATCTGGGGTGTGGAAAAACCTGGGGTCCGGGACATGCACGGGTGTTCCTAGAAGCTGTCACACGACAACCTCTTGAAGAACACCAAGTGGATGCCCTGATCCCCCGCTTCATTTTCAATAAAAACTTTGAAATTGACATCAACGGTTCAATAGACCCAGGAAAGGAGGCTGACATACACATCTACATGGACGGCTCTCAGAACCAATATGGGACTGGCTTGGGAGTGTATGTACCAGAACTCAACCTGGAAATCAGCATGGCTCTCGGTAAAAGAGTGTCCGTCTTCCAGGCGGAACTACTCGAAATTCTGCATGGCGCCATACAAATAGAGAAAGAAAGAATAATAGGTAAAAAAGTTATTATTCTCACAGACAGCAAACAAGTTTTGCAAACCTTAAAAAAGAATAAAATTACATCCAAACCGATTCTTGAGTGTCACCAGATGCTGGCGACGGTTTCCCAGGGGAATACTGTCACAGTGTCATGGATTAAGGGACATAGCGGAATCGAAGGAAATGAAAAAGCGGATAGGTTGGCGCGTAACGGAGCAAAGACCAAACCATACGGTCCTGAACCCTTCGCGCCGCTATCCTCTAAGGCGATCAATGTAAAGATAAACGAACAGGCAATAGGGATTCTAAGAGAGAGATGGGAGAGACAAGACTTCAGACACTCAGGTGCCGCAATCCGCGGCCCTGAGGTCGCTCGGACTGAGTACCTCCTTGGACTCTCTCGAGGAAATCTTAGAAAACTGGTAGGAATACTAACAGGACACTGTGACTAAACAAACATCTTCACACCTTGGGCGTTCTTCCGAATCGAAGTTGTAGAGGGTGCAACGAGGATGACGAGACTGCAAAACATATTCTTTGTTACTGTCCAGCTCTTGTAAATACCAGAGAATCCATTATGGGGGAAAGGTGGCCAGAAATGGCTATAATACGGTGTTAAATTACATTAATGCTGTTGGCTGGCTTGACGAGTAAACCTCCGAAGGAGGTTACAATGGACCCACCTACGAGGCCTAAGTAAAAGGTTGGCACAAGTCAACCCTCCATATTCTCGATCTATCTAATACCACTTATTAAATTTATTTCAATTTTTGTCCAAGAATTAATAAGTGTGGTATAAAGATAAACTTGTAAAGTGTGGAACGAATTTAGGATAGCGGCCAAATATTTTTTTTTTAAATCGATGTTAAAAGATCTTGTTCAAGTGATTTTAAATTTTTCAGAGCAATTATATGTGAAAATGGGATAAATTGGTACGAATTCACAATGACGTAACAAAATGGCGATATGTGTCAATGTAAAAACTACTTATTGAATTTATTTTAAATTATGCCCAAAAGTCAAGTGTGGCATAGGTAGAAAGAAACTGGTAAAATATTGGTAGGAACCCAGTAGGATGAAACAAAATTCGGTCACACTTCGCCATTCCTAACAAATGAAAAAAAAATCATAACGAAGGAAGATCCGGGTAAAGGAAATTTACTGATTTTTTTAACTTGTCTACATTTTAATCTGAAATAAGTTTCTTATTTTTCAAAATATTGAGGTAATCCAAAAACAAATGCTATGGCTACTTACTACCAAGATTTATATAACATATAAAACTAAAAAAGCGTGAATTGTCAATGACATATAAATAACCATTTTTTAATTGGTATACCCTGTACATTTCACTTTTAACAGAGAGGTATCTTTTCTCGGACTCTAAATATACCGGCTTTAATACCTTTAACTTTACAAATAGATGAGAAAATGGAGAAGAACTTTGCCAAGACAAGTGGAGAAGAGAGGAAGAGAATCTTTATCACGCACATTGGTCAATTTTAGCTTCAAAATACCTACGTAAATAACTTTAAATATTACATAGCGCTAACAGATCACTATTACAATAATATTATACAAAATATATACAGGGTGTCTAGCTATATTTTAAATGGTCCACTTGAGACTTCTTTATATCAGTTACCAAAAAAACAAAGATTTTGTGTTTTTTCGGAATCGTTAGAATTTACAAAAACAACAAACAAAAGACGATCGAAAAGTTTGCATATGAACATCAACTTCATTAATTTAAATGGAGCAATACCCGACAAATTAAAAAACAAACGTGCTATAAGAGGCAATGTTTAAGAGAAAGACGAAGAAAGCTCCACTGCATAGTGTAGTCAATGGAAATACATTGCCACTTATTATCTTTAGTGATAAAGGTATCAAACACCGTGTGTTTACAATCAACAAGAAGATACCCATTCGACGGACATAATATTTTATACAGGGTGTTCTATTTAAAATAACAAAGTTGATGCTTATTTATTAACTTTCCGATCGTCTTTTGTTTTTTTTTTGTAATTTCTAACGATCCTGATAAAGCCCAAAAGTTTTTTGATAACTCATATAATGAAATCTCTAGAGTACTGTTTAAATTATAACTAGATACTCTGTACTTCTCGATATTTTTTTTTTCATTCTTACGTTATAACATCTTGAGTCAAAGTGTGTTCCGGCTAATCTGGGATTTAACATGGACCCTCCAATAATAAAATCCATATGACAGTGGGACAAAAACAAACTGAAACCAAAAGGAGAAAATAAAGAAATAAGACACACAATTGCATATTAAGATACGGCTTTGCCTATGATGGGGCCCTGGCCTATTAAACACTATTAAACAATATTAAATATATTATAAGACAATTTTCTAAAGTCATGCGGTCGTAAAGGATTAATGTTTTATATATATATATATATATATATATATATATATATATATATATATCATATATATATATATATATATATATATATATATATATATATATATATATATATATATATATATATATAATCAACCCAGTGCAGCTGCAGCATTGTCTGATATGGCTGCAAATTATCTCTGTTATGATTCATAAAGAAATATATGTTATGTATGTTCTCAATAATACCTGGAATATTATTTTTAATTGAAATATTATTAAAGGCTATATAATCAATTACGAGTCTCTTTTTTATTTTCAATATTTTGTATAATAAAGCTCTTTTTTTTTGAACAAGCCAATATAAAATTTGAAATTTGACAAACTTCTGTAACAAGCTAATGTAACGCAACGTTAATGATATTCAAATTCAATAGAATTCAAAAATACAATGTCTTGAACTATTAATATACATACATGTTCTGCTTATCTAGATGATCTGAATTATTACCTAATTTTTATTTATTTATTATTTCTGTATTATCGATAATATAACTTTTTTACCCATCTTTGACAATTCTGGCACATGAAATATGTCCATGCAAATAAATTATTTCAATTTAAATTTGTTCAAAGCAAGCCTGGATACAAAATAAGCTTAGATTAAATACACAGGAAGATGCATAACCTCTATATCAAATGCATTGAGCATTGTGACTCAAGGAAAACCTAGAAAATGTGATATGGGAGTACACATGTTTATTTACAAACTACTATTTACAAACATGAACCATAGGCGGCGTGAAATCATGACAGTCTGAGTGTATTTTATCTAAGCAAATAAGACCTTTTGCTTTCCCGAATAATATAAGTAAATCTATTTAAAGTTCTTTTTAGGCACTGTTTCCGAACATTACCTTGTATAACGTGGTCAGGTTAAACTGACACTTTTTAACCTGCTATTAAGTTCTTATTTTTCAAGACAAGAAATCCAATAAAAAAACAAATTGTATGGGTAGTTATCAAGTTTGTTCTAACATTAAAGAAATATAACCACTGTGTAAATTGTCAAATATATATATACTTTTTTAAATAGGATATCTTGTAAATGTTCCTTTCAATTGATAGGCATCTTTTCCTGATTGTAATATACCGCATTTGATACCTTTGTCTTAAAAATATCGAGACAATGAAAAATAAATGATAAAATTCTCTTTCTCACCTCAGCACATTCTTTTACTGTAAAAAATCTTCTTCATTTCTTCGTTTATGTTTAAAGACAAAAGTATTAGAATCCCGAGAAAAGTTCTATCTAACTTACAGGGTAATTAAAGGAAAGTTATATTTATATCTTTGACAATTGCCATCTAATGATACATTAAACTTGGCAAATAATCTTACAATTTGTTTTTTAGTTTATTTTAAATTATATTAGATAAAAAGGGGACAAGCTAAAATAACCACCCTGTACTCTAAAGTAAAAAGGAACTAAATGAAATCTTAGAAATGCAAAACTATCAACAAAACTAAATTTTTTTATGAAATTCATAAAATTATAAGTATGTAACTTACAAACATATTTTACTATTTTTCAGGTAACAATAACTTTTATTAATTTATATTTTAGATGTAATTATTACTTTGTAAAGCAGATTTTGCTATTTTCTAAGACTAAAATGTGTCTTCTCTTACTCGAATTTTTCAATTTTATGTTGCAATTTTCTGAATTAAGTTCCTCTACAAATCCTTTTAAATACATAAAATCGATAAATATAATATAAACTGCAGATTGGCAATATCCATATAATAGAGGTATATAAAATTCATGCTTTATGAAAGCTTAATAAAATAAGAAAATCTCGAACCGAAAAGATACAATTATGAGATTACCGGAAAAAATTCATGAACACGCAATATTATGAGTGCACATAAAACATACATTTCATCGATTTCTGCCATAAAAAAGATTAGCGTCTTCTTGGGAAAATAAAGAGTTCGTTTTTTTTAAGGAAGGCAGAAAATAACACACAAGATAGCACTAATGCAATATTTTTTTAACATGAGACTTAATCTTCGACATTATTATTTTCTGTTAGGTTAAACATCGGTGAATATGATGCTAAACCAAGAGAGGATCTAGGATTTCGGATTGTGGAAGGGGCTAAGATACTAAACATAAATTTTTACTTTTGTTGGTTATTTGATGTTTAATACAAGCAAGTTTTGATGTTTGTTTGTTGTCCCCTCTTAAATCCGATAAGGTAGCTAACTTTAACGTAGCTTTCTTGATTCTCTTAGCACAGCTAACGATATATGCTTTGTAAACTCTTTTTTTATGAAAACTTAAAGATGTATAAATCAGGTCCTGCGATGTTTCAGTCAGTTTTAAAGTTGAATGAATGTATATAAATGAACTTATTGACGATTCAGTTTCCATAATTTTTGATATATTTAAATATCATAATTTCGTTCTGGTCTTAATTATATTAAATTAACGGCCACGTATTTCATTTTTCAAGGAGCACTTTAGGAGCAAATTTGAGGCGCGGTCATGGGATATCCGCTATCTCCTGTGTTAGCGATTATCTTTATGAATGCTTTTGAGGAAAGTGCTCTAAGTTTTGCTCAATTATAACCTAAATGTTGGTTTAAATATGTCGTATATACTTTTGTTTGTAGCTACATGGAGAAGGAAATTTAACTACATTTTTATAGATACTTCTTCTTTGATGGGTTGGTATACAAGAAAGAGAAGAGCACCTTGGGTCGTTTTGTTTATAAAAAATCGATACATACGAATATATATTAAAATTTTAATTCTTTCGTCATAAAAACAATCAAATATCATTTCATTAGTTGTTGGCTCTTTCAATATGTGCTGCAAAATCAATTCCAAATGAAACAGATAAACTGACTGAGGTTGTAAAATTAAATTGCCCTGAAGGCTTTCAATTAGATATTACAATAATCGTAGTTTTTCTATTTATATAGGGTACCACACGAGGAGGTCTAACACTCGCACAATATCTAATGCGCACAAACGATTAGACAATGTATGAAAGTGTGAATCCAGTAAACGGCGCTGTAAAGCGTAAAGTGTTAATTTTCGGAGATATGTCTGCTTTAAACTGTAGCCAAAGACTGCGGAAAAATCACCTGTCTGACAATAAATACTTAATTGAGGGGTGAGTAAAAAATAGTTCAACAGGTGAATTGACTGATACAGCTTATTGTTTTAGCAAATTTTATCGTTATCGTGCGGGTCATACGATTTATCAACGACAAACTTGTTAAGTTTGTTCTTCTTTTATTACGTGTAATCATATCCTCCGCATAAAATCCGGAAGAGGAATTAGATAGACCTATGATATTTTTGTATGAAATAAGAGGATAAACATATAAATACCAACAGTTGCAAAAATCTTTAGCGATGTCACTTCAAAGTCAGATTGACAAGTCGGTGACAAAATGAGTAATAGAAAAGAATTTTCGGGTTTTTTGCATCCACAAGCGAAAAAAATGGTATTAAATCTAATAAAATATTACGAAAATGGAAATTCACCGGCCAATATCCAGGAGACAGTAGCAAAAGCTCTGGGAATCGGTATAAGGACTGTGCAGATAATTGTGCATGAAAATAATTACTACCGAAGAAGATTAAGAAATGTACACTAAAAAAGCCAAAGACAGAAAACTTAAGTGACAATGTAAAAATGGATGTTCGTAATGCAATTTACGATTTATACACATCAAAAACTAATATAACCCTTCAAGTTTTAAAAGAAGCTTTAAAAAATCGAGGCATATTGGAAATTGGACTAAAATCGTTGTCAAAATTAATAAAAATATTGGGTTTTCGATATAAAAAGGACTGTAATCGAAGATTTTTATGCGAGTTGCCACCTATAACAAGTCAGCGTATCCAGTTTTTAAAGAAATACACGGAAAATGTTAATTAAAAATTTAGAAAAGTGGTATTCAAGTCAATCTGATGATTAAAACTACTCAGCTATTCCGCGAGACAGACAAGCAGACAGACAAAGCGACAGGTGGACCGACGGAATTGATAAAATGTATTTTTTGGCCTCCAGGGACGCCAAAACGCGAGGATATTTAAAATCAGCTAAGGTAATTTTTCAGGTTACAAAAATTTTATTTGGCCGCCATCTTGAATTGGTACCACAGTTTTACTAGTTCATCTGTATACCACAATTAGTGGGGCAAGTTTTGTTTACCTGAAATGGGTTATTTGGAAAAAAAATATTTGATTGCCTTCTAGAAGCCCTTCTTAACAACGGAAATGAAAAATTTTCCTGCGGAAATGCGTCATTTCCATTGTACACCCCCTTTTTTTTTTAATTTAGAAGCTTGCGGTATCTTGGAGCGAATAGGGGTGCTGGGTGGGGTAAAAATACTTTAAAGGGAAAAGAAATCTTTTCTAGAAGTGTTTCTTAACAACGGAAATGAAAAAGTTTATTGCAGAAACGCGTTATTTTCATTTTCATACACAGTTTAGTATACCTGAAATCAGTTACATGAAAACTTTGCTTGGCATCTCATCCCAAATGCTTTCCCAAGCACCAAAATGCCAAAATGTTACTGCGGAAATTTGTCGTTTTAATTTTCCGACAAAATTTTGTATAGTTTAGTTTACTTGAAATCAGTTACATAAAAAAGAAGCTTTGATTTATATTCTAAACTTTTTCCTCAAGATAAAAATGTAAAAATTTGTCTGCGGAAATCTGTCATTTACATTTTACACGGAAATTTTGAGCGCTTTTCCAGGGCGCGGCACGATTGCGGACGAAACATTAGTATTCAGTTTTTCACAAAATGAAGTGAGGGCACGATTGCGGAATGTAAAAATAACGGCTGAACGCATCGTATTGTCAGCGACATTTTATACCCGTATACGTGACAGCCCGAAATTTTTTTTAGATAATCTCAATAATTTGTCTGAGTCACGAAGTTTCATATAAGTATCTGTCTGCATATCTTTGAGAACTTCAAGGAATATAAACAAAGAAGGATAATCCTTTCTTGAGTCAGGCAATCGAACAAATATATACGAGCATTCCGCAATAATGCCATCGATTATTTTGCCTCCATCCGCAATCATGCCTTCGTTTTCGTTACTTAAAAAATGTAGAAGAATTTAAAATGTAAATCAAAGTTTTTTTTTGTGTAACTGATTTTAGATATTCTAAACTATACAAAATTTCCGCAGAAAATGAAAATGACAAATTTCCGCAGACACATTTTAACATTTTCGTGCTTGGGAAAGAGTTTGGGATGAGATGCAATGCAAAGTTTTCATGTAACTGATTTCAGGTATACTAAACTGTGCAGAACGGAAATGACGCATTTCCGCAGCAAAATTCTTATTTTCCGTTATTTAGAAAAGCTCCTAGAATATGTAAAACTAGATACTTTTTTTATAACCAATTTCAGGTAAACGAAACTTGAGCCCAATTAGTTATGGCACACAATTTGAAATCAGTTCATAAAGTAGTTTTTTCAGGCTGAATATTTATATATTTTATTAAACCGCCATTTTGTTCTGCCATCTTGGATTCGTACCAAAGTTTTACCAGATGATTTCTACATATTATTTGATTTTTGAGCAAAATTTGAGATAAGTTAGATAATTAGTTTTTTAGTAATAATTTTTTTAACGTTTCACTAGGCCGCTATCTTGTTCCGGCATATTGGATTTTAACCAAAATATTACCAGGTCATCCCCATATGAGCCTTAATTTTTCATTAAAGTTTGAAGTCAAACTGAAAAATAATTTTTAAGCTATGCCGCAATCTGACAGACAGACAGACAAACCGACAGGTGGACCGACGGACTTGATAAAACACATTTTTTGACATCTAGGGACGACAAAACGCGAAGATATGTAAAACGTAAAAGAGAAAATTTTATTAGGCCGCCATCTTGAATTAGTACCACACTTTTACTAGTTCATCTCTATTTTAAAATTAGTTATGGCACAAAATTTGAAATCAGCTAATTAAGTAGTTTTTTAGGTTGAATTTTTAAATATTTTATTAAGCCGCCATTTTGTTCCGCCATCTACGATTCATACAAAAATTTTACCAGTTGATTCATATATAATACTTGATTTTTGTTCAAAATTTGAGATAAATTGGATGAGCAGTTTTTTAATATTTTTTTTAACATTTTACTAGGACGCCATTTTGTTTTGCCATATTGGATTTTTACCAAAATGTCACCAGATCCATCCCCATATGACCTTGAATTTTTGACAAAAATTTGAAGTCAATCGGGTAAGTAGTTTTTTAGCTATGCCACGAAAAGACAGACAAACTGACAGACCGATAAACCGACAGACCGGCGGAATCGAGAAACCATGTTTTTCATCATCTAGGGACTCTGAAACGTAAAGATCTGAAAAAATCTCGGAGGGATTACAATACTTCCCTTTATGAGGGAAGTAATATAAATGAAACTTCCGAAATTAGAAAAAGGAAAATGACAAAAATTTTGCCTGTCCCTTGTATGGATATTTTAACTTGCCTCTTAATAAATATTAGAATGTATGTCTAAATTTGTTTTAACCAGTAAAACAAATAAAATTAGGTTTTCCTCAATACCCACTCTCTTAATGAAATAACTTTGTGGCGTTTTATTATTTGACACTGTAATTCGGCTCTGAATACCTACATTACCTACATACTTAATTTAATAGCTATTACTAGGCTTAGGATAATTATGCACAAAATTGAGGATAAATAAAGTAGTACACAAAATATTTTTTCGTTCCTTTATAATAAAATCTTAATAACACACGTTGATGAGTACAAGTCGTGAACTCTGCTCATCGGAGCTTATTCAGTGTTTCGATCTCGTGCAGTGAAGATCCCTGAAGATGCCTCGTGCAATTGTAAACGAAATGTCGGACAATAATTCCAATTTAACATGCTTTAAACCCAAGATTCAAGATTTCTTAATTGACTTCAGCCGTGAAAGCTTTCGTTTTCTGCTCTTGCAAAAAATGGAAATAAAGAGTTCTCGGAGGTTGGATTGAAAACTAAATATCGAGGTATGCGTAAAATAAGAGCGAAGAACATTTGGTTTAAACTATGTGACCATATTATATGCACGGTGATTTTGATGCCGCTTGTACTAATTGTATTTCTCTACTAAACTCTTGGAACACACAATTTGTCTTTCAAATAAACAGATAAATCCTCTAGAATTTTAATATACATTATAAATGTAGAGGAAATATTTTTCTTCGCATAATTTTTGTAGAGACTGTGATACAGTGAAACCTCCTTTAACGAACACCTCCGAACAATAGACACCTCTGCTGAACGAACAATTTTGAAGTCACCTACCGTCAGTATATGTATTCCTGTGTATTAAACCCTTTTGACAACGGACACTCTTAACAACGGACTCGGACAGTAAAATTTGGAATATTTTTAATAAAAACAATAAAATTTACCTCCTCAGAATGAACAGATTTTTTTGAAAAACCCACATTTAACGCCAAAATTTTTATTTGCACATTATGGGCAATATTTAGATCTATGCTAATAAGCGGCGCAGCGCCTACTTATTGTTAATATCACTGGTTTAACAATAGGCTTATATATGCTGTTTGGCTAGTAGGTAAATTGCATAATAAATAGATCACCTTATTTTTATAAAATGTAGTCTTCATCAATAGAATATGTTAGTTTTTATGTTACTTCGGTGTGATCAATATGTCTTCAAACAAAAGAGAGTTTTTAAGTCTTTAAAAAGTTGAAATAATCCAGTACGCGGAAAAAAACAAACTTAGTGTTAGAGTATTAGCCGAAATATTCTGTGTAGCAAAATCTCAAATTAGCGATATTTTGGGAAACAAGAGCGATCTTAACAAGCGATTCGCCGAGACCGGGAACATGAAAGAGAAAAAGAAATTTGCGAAAACTGAGGGTGCTGCCATAGACCAAATTGTCTATGACTAGTTTTGTAAAGTACGTTCCAAAAACATTCCAATATCCGGGACAATTATAAAAAAAAGCACAAAAAATTGCGAAGAATCTAGAAGCTGATGGTTTTAAAGGATCAAATGGATGTGGAGAAGTTCTGTCAACGTCATAATATCTCTTTCATATCCATCTGTGGCGAAGCAGCGGCTGTAGACTTGATTCAGGTAACTGATTGGCGGACGAAATTATGGGCTATTATCAAAAACTACGCACCGAGAGACATTTATAACGCCCATGAAACGGGACTCTTTTTCTGCGCCTTGCTAAATAAAATGTTTTCTTTAAAAGGCGAAACATGTGCTGGCGGGAAAGCGTCCAAAGAGAGACTCACTATTTTACTTTGCTCCGCTATGAATGGAGAAAAAGAAAATGCACTGGTGATTGGAAAAACTAAAAAACCCCGTTGTTTAAAAGAATCAAGCGTGGACAAATTGCCACTTGAATGGTACTATAACAAGAAAGCATGGATGACCAGGGATATAATGTCGGATTGGTTGATGAAATTTGACCGAAAAATGCAAAGGCAAAACCGAAATGTACTTTTATTTTTGGATAGTGCTGCATCTCACCCAAAACTGGAGTTAAAAAATGTTAAAATAAGTTTTTTACCGCCAAATACGACATCACATTGCCAGCCATTGGACCAGGGCGTGATTCAAAATTTTAAAAACCACTACAAAAAGTTTTTAATCAAGCGACTGCTGTCATCCATGGAGTATTTTGAATCTACCGAACAATAGGAGAAATCCAGAAATGTTGTAAGTGCCTTGATTTAGATTGGTGCTGCATGAAAAAAAGTCGAATCCAAGACCATCAATAACTGCTTCCGCAAAGTGGGATTCGACGAAATTCTCGAGGAAAACGTTGACTACGATAGTGAATATGATATGCCATTATCGGAATTATGTAGAAACATCAATGTTTTCTCTTTCCACTCAACTTCATAATCAGTTAATTTCAAAATAGTGAGAACGGTCAGATTTCATCTGACAGTGATGGTGAAGAAATTATTTCTTCCAATATTATGAACATTAAGGAAGCATACAAAATGTAAAGGGATATTGAAAAATTTTGTATGTTGTCTGGAGATTCTGTTTTAGGGGAAAAATCTCAGAAGTTGCGTCTAAAATAGAATCTCAAATTATTAAAATAAATTAACTGTATATGTAGATAGTATAATATTTTATGTTAGGTAGTACATTTTTATTGTTTGCATATATGTATGTAAAAGAGATTGGTGTATACGTAGTAACAATTGTATTAATAATGTGCACTAAACATATTTTTTTTTTACTTAAAAATAAAATATTTTTTTAAATAAAATTACATTGGTATTTAATTTGTTCACTCCCCACAACGGATACCTCTATACAACGGACAGTTTCTGTCGCACGGCTACTGTCCCTTGTTGAGAGGTTTCACTGTATTAAATAACAAATTACATCGAAGGATTTTATGAGATTAGAGAACAATTAATTATTTTAGATAGATCTACTAGCTTCGGTCCCTTGATTAACTTCCATCAATTAAGATCTTCACTAGTTAGCTTTTTGAGTGAACTCTATAGCTCGTCAAAATAATGCCATAGTAAGATGTTAAAATGTAGAATGTGAAAAAACTGTTATTTTTCTATTTTTGAGATAGTGACATCAAAACTGGTAACTGGAAGTTTTCGCGGATGGGAAAACGACTAAATTCTATTTTTTCATGTAATACGTCGAGGGTGCTTGTTACACCCTATACAATCGCTATTTTATGCCATACATTTCTTGTTAGCACCGTTTTATTATTTTTTATTGAAAATTGTGGTAGATTAATGATTTCTAAGAGAAAAGTTATACTGCATTTAATTCGATTAAATAAACAGTTTTCGGAATATTTGCGTTTTAATATTTTATTGCAAGTGAAACCGCGGGCTCAAAAACAGGTCGTTAAGAATGGAGTAGGCTATGGTTAGAAAATGAACGTAGTCATGGATACTTGACATACATTAGTGTTAACATTCATTAATTTGAATAAAAGGTCTATCAACGTTTTAATATGCCTAGGCATAATGAATATTCTAGTGTTGAAATGTGAGTTATGATTTGTATTTATGCTCAAGTAAATTTTATTATGTGCGTTAGCAGACGATATCAACAACAGTATCAAATTAGAAGGCAGCCGAATCGATACATTTATCGAAGATAATACAATCGACTAGACGAAGAAAGTTGGTCTTTTCGTCTTCAGAGTCATGTTGAGCATCCTAAAGCTATATGTGTAGAAAGTGCAAGTAGGTGATAAGTGGTGATCCATCGGTTTTACAAGTTATACAGACTGAAAAACTACACCTATATTATTTCAACCCCGTTTAACACCTACCATCAACCGATTTACCAGCTAGGCTTCAGTTTTGTCACTGTCTGCTTCATCATCACAATGAGGATCCAACACAGAACGGCATTTTCCACAGGAATTTTCTATCAATATTTGGTGTGGCATAGTTGCTGATTTTACTGGACATTTTGAGTTGATGATTTGCCGAATTTGCTCAATGATTTTAATGTCCAAAAACACTATCCAGTTGGGGTTCGCAATTTTTTAGATGAATGGTTGCTTCACAGATAGTTTGGTCATGATAGTGAATTTTGATGGCCGTCGCGTAGTCCTGATCTTAATTCTTTGGACTTAATTTTTCAGGGTTATATTAAATCTTTAGTGCAATGGTCGCCAACCTCGTAGCCAGCGTTTAAGCCAGCTAAACGAAATAATGCACAGTTGTATTTGATATAAGTACATGTTTTTATGTAATTAATAAGTACTTAACTAATCCTAATACATACCTAAAAAATAAACAACATTTTAATATAGTCATAATGGCATGTCACGACTTAATAAAAGTAAACAAAACATTATTATTCAAATTTTCAACATGAACATGTGATAAAAAATGCGTGCATTCAATGAGTAGGTTAACACTTGGACTCATCGATAATTTTTTTGATATTAGATTATACAATTATCCAGATGTTCATCTGTAAGGCGAGTGCGGTATTTATTCTTAATAAACTTCTTATTGGTAAAAGAAGATTTGCACAAATAGGTGAAAGTAAATAACTCTTTCACTTTTAGAATATTTGTCTTTATTTACTATAGGACAGATACATTTTGTACTTGAAACTAAGGATTTCAATGCTAAATCACTTTGAAAGTTCCGCATAACATAAATTGCAAACTTTTGGATATCAATTTCCATGAAGTGTGAAACAACAAATTGAGCAACCAATGTCATTTCGTTGTAATCCTTAAACCTATTTTTGAAGTTATCCTTCAAGTTAGAAACTATTTCTACATGAGATTTACTGTCATAGGGTTTTTCTTCTTCTCTGAAAGAACAGAAAAATGCTTGACATCACGGTTTGTTCCCAAAACTCAAGGTTTTTTTTATGAATGCATTTATATCGGAAATCATTTCCGCTAGTTCTTTATCTCTTCCCTGGAGTGGCAAATTAAAGTTTCCAGTTCCTAAATCGGTTCGCCGCGTTGTTTGAATAATTGAACTATGACAGATAGTGCTTCATTAAAACGTGTTATCACTCGTCCTCTACTTAACTATCGTACTTCAGAGTGAAGAAGTAGATACCCGTACTGACAACCAATTTCATCGGCTAAGATTTTGAATAATCTTCTTTGTAATTCAAGAACTCTAATCTTGTTTACAATTTTTACTACCAATTTCATGACGTTGTTTAGTTTTAAAACATTTCCACATAATGCTTGCTGATGAATAATAAAATGGTAACACATAAATTGTGGAAAGCGTTTATCTTTACGACAAAATGTGACCAGACCCTTATCACAACCCACCATAGCTGGAGCCCCATCAGTTGTCAAGCCAACCAATTTTGTAATTGGAATTTTGTCAAAAGATATAAAATTGTTTAAATGAGAAAACAATTCCTGTCCAGTGGTATGTTCTTTTAGTGGTAAAAACTTCAAAAGATCTTCTTTAATTATAACGTCACTAAAAACCATCCTGACGAACACGGCCATCTGGGAGGTGTCAACCACATCTGTTGATTCGTCCAGTTGAAGAGAGATATAAATACAGTTGTCTAAGTCAATTTTTAACTGTGAAAAAATATCCTGGCTCATTACTTCCGCTCGCCTCATCACACTGTATTAGCAGAAAGTTGCATATATTTTATTGTTGAAACTATCTTGTCTTTATTTTTACAGTTGGGAAATAAAGAATCTGCAGCTTCTAAAAACGCCTGTTTTATCAATTGACTGTTGCCCAATTAACTGGTTCTTTAATTGTTTCAATTTTTCTTTTCTGCTGGCAGCATGTAACGGGAAATATTTTTCAAAATTCGGATGTACAGGGTGTTCCAGCGAGGACTGAACAGGGACCTATTTTCGACCTTCCTTGTATTTTGGAAAAATTCAAAATAGCCAATCGATGTATTTTTTCTTGTAGAATTCAAAAATATCATCGAAAAAATATTTGAACCAGAAACAAAAGAGTTACGCTATGCATCAATGGAATGTATCGTTTTTTATACGATTTTTGGAAAGAGTGATTTTTTTTATGTCCGTTCTGATTAAAAGATTTGATTTTGCGATAACTCTTTATATTACATTTTAATGTTTTACAAACTAAAATTTTAGCTTCACCTGTTTAAAATATACGATAGGTTGGTATAGGTGATCAAGGTAAAATGACGTTTGAATGCTTTGTCAATAAAAATTGCCATTATTTTAATTATTGTCGAAGTCTTCACCTAAAAAATATATATTTGACTCTGATCGAAATGAAATACTCTTTGGACGAGAGACTACAGATTGTTATGCCATTTTACAAGTGCCAAGAAAATGCAAGAGAAGCAAGAAGAAGATTTATTGCAAATTTTCATAGAAATATATCCATCAATACAATTCTAAGGATAAAAAACCTATTTGAGGAAAATAAAACTTTTACATGATAAAAAAAGAAATATACAAAGAAGAAGAAATCGAGACCAGGCCATTATAAATTATTTTCAGGTTAATCCAACCAAATCTATTTCGGATGCAGTTCGGGAAGTTCAGTACGGTGGCGGTGTAAGGCGCAGAAGAGTTACCCGAGGGACTGTTCACAGGACTCTGAAAATTCATAAATTTAGGCCCTTTCGTATCCTTCCACTTCAGCACCTAACACCGGCACAAAAAGAACTTCGCTTCCAATTTGTTTCTCAAATGATAATTCGGCAAGAAAACGAAGACCCTGATTTATTCAAAAATATTGTGTGGACCGACGAAGCTACTTTCACAACATCGGGAGTATTCAACAGACATAATAGTCACCACTGGGCCGTTGAAAATCCAAAAAAGTTCCAGACTATTAAATTTCAAGGGAGGAATTCTATTCATGTTTGGTGTGGGATAAAAACAATAAAATTTTGGGACCAATATTTTTTAACGGGACTTTAAATGGGCACAGATATTATGAGTTTTTAGAAAACGAAATTGAAAATTTTTTGGAAGACTTACCGTTGGCAGAATATCAGAATTTAATTTGGCAACATGATGGGGCGTCTCCTCATGCCGTGCATGATGTGGTTCAATTTTTAAATCGGCGCCATAACGAATGGATAGGGCGAAATGGAACATATGCTTGGCCGCCCAATAGCCCCGACCTCTCAGTTTTGGATACATTTCTTTGGGGCCATTTGAAGAACGTCGTATACAGACAACGAAACGAAAATATTCAAGAGATCATGGGAAAAATTGTCGATGAAATAAACCGCCTTAACCAGGAAAATCATATTGTAACAGCAAGTTTAGAAAGGCTACAAAGGGGTTATCGATGTTGTTTCGAGAAAAACGGCGGTCACATTGAAAACTTATGTTATTAGTAGTTTTATTTTATTATTTAATAATTATTTTTTATTGAATTTCTTTTTCTATCATGTAAAGTTTTATTTTCCTCAAATAGGTTTTTTATCCTTAGAACTGTATTGATGGATATATTTCTATGAAAATTTGCAATAAATCTTCTTCTTGCTTCTCTTGCATTTTCTTGGCACTTGTAAAATAGCATAACAATCTGTAGTCTCTCGTCCAAAGAGTATTTCATTTCGATCAGAGTCAAATATATATTTTTTAGGTGAAGACTTCGACAATAATTAAAATAATGTCAATTTTTATTGACAAAGCATTCAAACGTCATTTTACCTTGATCACCTATACCAACCTATCGTATATTTTAAACAGGTGAAGCTAAAATTTTAGTTTGTAAAACATTAAAATGTAATATAAACAGCTATCGCAAAATCAAATCTTTTAATCAGAACGGACATAAAAAAAATCACTCTTTCCAAAAATCGTATAAAAAACGATACATTCCATTTAAAAAACACCTGATGCATAGCGTAACTCTTTTGTTTCTGGTTCAAATATTTTTTCGATGATATTTTTGAATTCTACAAGAAAAAATACATCGATTGGCTATTTTGAATTTTTCCAAAATACAAGGAAGGTCGAAAATAGGTCCCTGTTCAGTCCTCGCTGGAACACCCTACACTTTTATGGTGCCTCTCAATATTTCCTTTTTTAACAACCGAAACACAGGCATTACATAACAAACATACATTTTTACCTTTAACTGCTGTTAAGAAATACTATTCTTCCCATTCCGAATGAATATTGTATGTCTTTACTTTCTTACTACTGCTTTCCATTATCTTTTTTATTGCTCACTGTGTACTAACACATCTAATGCCTGTTAGTTTTAAACTGAACGCGTTGTATGCCCGACATGCGCATTTATCGCGTTCAAAGCAATCTAGATCGTTCTTGTGCTCTCAAACATTCACGCAATTCTGGCGCTCTGGTCAATTTTAGCAGCTGTCCAGAGCACTCAACGTAGTGTTGCCCCTGCTTGTTTTCATATTGTGATTTTTTTTCAACATTTGTTGACGCTTCTATGATTTTTACATGATATGTTGTGAGCTACCAGAAATGTCTTAGCGAGCTACCGATAGCTCGCGATCGACAAGTTGGCGACCACTGCTTTAGTATATACAGAAGACATCCGAACACGGGAGCAAGTATTGCACAAAATTCAAGCTATCACCAATGTTATCAGGAATAAAAAGAGAACTTTATTCCTAGTAAGACGCTATTTCTTTGGATTAAGAAAATGCATAGAAGCAAATGGTGGATATTTTGACCAATTGTTGAAGTGACGTTTTTCATTATTTGTTCATGATAAATTCATTATTCCCTATTAAAGTATGTTATTTCATTTTTAGTGTTTAACTATTTTTAAAATACAAAAATGCAAATATTTCGAAAACGGCCTGTTTAATCGAATTAAATGTAGTGTACCTTTTTTTCTTAGAAATCATCAGTCTATCACATTTTATTGCATGAAATAGAGAGTGGATAGGATGTAACAAGCGCATATTACATGAACAAATAGAATTCTTGTATCTTTTTTGTTGAAAACCAAATTAATTGTTGATTACACTATTATTTTAGGAATATTGTGTATTTTACGCATGTTGCAGAAAAAATGAGTGTTGATACATAAATTTATCATGTAACCAAAATATCTATATAGTTCCTTTCCTTTAAAGTGAGCTGTGATATAACCGGCATTCGCTAAATCATTTTGCTTGACATTTATTTATAGAAAAATAATGCATTGGGTTTCTGTTTGTGTAGGTTAATCAATGGACAGTATTTAATTTATTTTTGCTCATCGAAATTGATTATTCTATTTTAGGCATCGCTTTTAAAAACTCGGAAAAAAAAACGAAAAACATGTTAAAAGGAAATTCATTATTTTCCATATTGCTAGTGTAATGCTTCACTAGAATCCTAGTGGAAATTATATGACTGGAAACATTGAGTGTTTCATTGTTTTACCTTAAAATTGCAGAGCATATTTAATTAAAAAACAACTGTTGTAATAGGTTTTCAATTTATATCCCGTAGAAACCGGATATTGCTCATATATCTGAAATAGCCGAAAAGTCAATCCTAACATGTAATTACGCCAAATTCAACATTGTCTAACGGTTACAGGAAAATTAGCATAGCATGTTTGTTATATAAATAAATGTCGTCTTTATTTGGTATGTGTACACAAAAGATATGTCCACACCATGAGGTGAAAGAGGCGAGATTTAACTTCCAGTTACTCTTACAACTAACCTCTTTCACTCACAATTTGTTTGCAGCTATAAAATGAATTAAATTCAAGTTATACATTTAATTATACTCGAGAAAATAGAAAAAAAAATAAATCAACTTAAAACTTATGTACCCATCTGGATACACTGTAACTGTCTCTTATATTTTCGACGTATTTGACTTAAGGTGCTTGATTTAAGATCAGGACTTAAAGAATTGTATACATTCACAGCCATATATGTAAAACACCGTTGAAACAAGCCAGTTCGATGTTGGGGCATTGTCAAGCAGTCTCGCTGTCCAACATTTCTATTATGAACAAAATTTCGAAATACCAATTTTTCTCTGAGATACATCGGAACCGATGTTCTCAACACCTTTATCAAGATCAAAACAAAATGTAATTTCACAATGTTTGTTATTTTGAACCATTTCGGTTTTATTTATTTTAGAAGAAACATGGTCATATTTTCGTAACAGGCATATAGAACGACAACAAAGATTCTGTATATATTGCAACCGACTTTTTGAAAAAGAATCTAAAAGTATAAAATGATTGGCTTGTAAATGTTTCTTTTTAACATCCGTTTTTTATAAAAGTATCTTGATATGGGCCCTAAATCTCAGATGTATATCTAAAAGCAGACCCAAGTTGAGGTCTCAGACCAGCATGCAATGGTGCTGTAGGATTTTCCTAGCAAAATAACAAAACTTGAACCTTGTCTGGATTTATTTTCAAGTAATGTTCATTCGAGTATACTAAAACTGAATTTAAGTCAAGTTAACTTGTTCAGTTGAAGAAGCGGGATCTGAAGAATCGAACAGATGAAGTACCTGGGCATCATCGGCATAAGTCTGCACATTACACCAAATTCAACATTGTCTAACGGTTACAGGAAAATTAACAATGCATGTTTGTTATATAATATATAATATTGAAAGCTATAGTGTTCGATGGTATATAATTATTAGTTAAATTTATTTCAAAATTAAATTGAAGAAATAAATAAATAAAATAAATGTCGTCTTTATTTGGAATGTTACACAAAAGATATGTCTACACCATGAAGTGAAAGAGGCGAGATTTAACCTCCAGTTACTCTTACAACTAACCTCTTTCACTCACAATGTGTTTGCAGCTATAAAATGAATTGAATTCAAGTTATACATTTAATTATACTCGAGAAAATAGAAAAAAAAAAATAAATCAACTTAAAACTTATGTACCCATCTGGATACACTGTAACTGTCTCTTATATTTTCGACGTATTTGACTTAAGGTGCTTGATTTAAGATCAGGACTTAAAGAATTGTATACATTCACAGCCATATATGTAAAACACCGTTGAAACAAGCCAGTTCGATGTTGGGGCATTGTCAAGCAGTCTCGCTGTCTAACATTTCTATTATGAACAAAATTTCGAAATACCAATTTTTCTCTGAGATACATCGGAACCGATGTTCTCAACACCTTTATCAAGATCAAAACAAAATGTAATTTCACAATGTTTGAAATTTTGAACCATTTCGGTTTTATTTATTTTAGAAGAAACATGGTCATATTTTCGTAACTGGCATATAGAGCGACAACAAAGATTCTGTATATATTGCAACCGACTTTTTGAAAAAGAATCTAAAAGTATAAAATGATTGGCTTGTAAATGTTTCCTTTTAACATCCGTTTTTTATAAAAGTATCTTGACATGGGCTCTAAATCTCAGATGCATATCCAAAAGCAGACCCAAGTTGAGGTCTCAGACCAGCATGCAATGGTGCTGTACGATTTTCCTGGCAAAATAACAAAACTTGAACCTTGTCTGGATTTATTTTCAAGTAATGTTCATTCGAGTATACTAAAATTGAATTTAAGTCAAGTTAACTTGTTCAGTTGAAGAATCGAATAGATGAAGTACCTGGGCATCATCAGCATAAGTCTGCACATGAGAGTGTGTTAAAGATATCAAGAGTGTAAATTACGAACAATAAGGGCCCTATAATTGAGCCTTGGGAGACACCAACAGATGATAACTTGTTTTTAACACGCACTTTCTGCTGTCTACCGGACAGGTAGTTGTGAAAAAATAACACAGAATGCTCATCCCAGTATTTCAATTTTGCACAAAGCAGATCGCGATCCAGCACATCAAAGGCCTTTGAATAATTCAGTGAGACTGATATGAGCCCATATTATATTGTTGGTCAAATTTAACAATGCTGTTTTGTATAGAAGTATTTTATCAGTTCAATTTTAAACTGTGATTTTTTTTTAGAAATATTTAATCAACATTAAAAGTTATTGTACGAGCGGGGATCGAACCCCTACCTTTGGATCTGTAGCCCATTGCTCTAACCAATTGTGCTATCGTACCACTGATAAGCAATTCGTTGGAACTTGTACATATTCAAACTTACCAGTTATGATACCATTGTTGATCCTGTCAAATATTCTAATTTATACTTGATTGTATAAACGACTACTGTCGTTCTGAAAAGAACAGTTTTCTTACGTTTCGCCAAAATCACATTTGGCATTTTCAAAGCTTTCTTTTTCGCGTCCGATTAGAGACTATATTCGGACGCGAGAAAAAAAGCTGTATACATATATATATATATATATATATATATATATATATATATATATATATATATATATATCTTGATTTTTAGTCCTTCACAGATGGATACAATGTGTTTTCATTCCGGGTGTACATCCGTTCATTACTGTCGTTCTGAAAAGAACAGTTTTGCTGACATCACATTTGGCATTTTCGAAGCTTTCTTTCTCGCATCCGAATAGAGACGGAAGTGTTGGTGATTGCGACGCTTCCTTTTATACCCTGTGTGTGTTTCACACACAGACGAGACAAAACGAACTTAAGGTAATATCTAGTGCTTTAAAGAAAAATAGCTACACAAATCGCACCATAGAGAAAGCTATTAATGCACAGGGTTCCCGAACAACGAACAACAAAAAAAATGAACCGGGAAAGCAACAAGTAGTAGTCTTACCATATGTAAAAGACACAACGGACAGAATCGGAAGAATTCTTAGGAAACACAACATACAAACAATACACAAGCCACCAACAACTATAGGTAAACTACTTGGTAACCCAAAAGATAAAATCAAACTGGAAAACCACAGCATCCCGTGTCAAGACTATGAAAAGATGTACGTGGGGCAAACTAACAGGCGAATATCAGCAAGAGTGGAAGAGTATAAACTCAGCATCAGAAACAAACAAGCAACCTCAGCTTTATTTCTACATCATCAGGAAACCGGCCATAAGATAAATTTCAATGGGTGTAGGGAGATTGCCAGAATAGAACATTATAAGACCAGAATAATCCGAGAAGCCATAGAAAGACAAGGTGATTTGAATCAAGAGACGAATCATTGAAACTACCAACAGTATGGAAGAAAATAATAGACAAATCTAAAATCGCAAAAACTCAAGCGCAATTAGCGCAACAACAACAGCACCGTCCGGAAAACATAAATAACGACCTGTGGCCGCGCAAATATAACCTTCGGCCCCGGGTGGGGGTATAAAAGGAAGCGTCGCAGTCACCAACACTTTAGTCTCTATTCGGACGCGATAAAGAAAGCTTCGTAAATGCCAAATGTGATTTTGGCGAAACGTCAGCAAAACTGTTCTTTTCAGAACGACAGTAGCGAACAGATGTACACCCGGATTGAAAACACATTATATATAAATAGATATATATATATATATATATATATATATATATATATAAATGTTTTACTACGTCTTTGTTTCAAAGATATATTTTAATCCTTTTATGTGTTTTGCCATTATGATGCACTACTGGTGTAATTTTTCTCATTCCTGTCAGAATCTTCTTTTTTGTTGGAATAGCCTTGATAAAGACGTAACAAAGGTCAAAACGTCGGCATTTTCTAAATAAAAGGAGGTTTCATTTGTTGTCCTGAACCCATAAAAACAACCTACCAC
Source organism: Kuschelorhynchus macadamiae (assembly GCA_030620095.1). Taxonomy (NCBI): domain Eukaryota; kingdom Metazoa; phylum Arthropoda; class Insecta; order Coleoptera; family Curculionidae; genus Kuschelorhynchus; species Kuschelorhynchus macadamiae. The sequence goes on along the minus strand of JAUTXW010004896.1, from coordinate 514,501 downwards.
ATAAATATTCTAACCCTATGGCGCAGCATTTCTCATTGGACATATTAGTAAATTTATAATTTTTACGTTACGTTTTATATGTAAAATTCAGTTTTTTCTAACCGTTATTAAACTAAAGTCAATTACTTGAAATAGACATTACTACAATTCAAATATAATAAAAAAATAGTATTATTTTTACAAAAAAGGAGCAACATTTTCGATTCGCTTATTTTAAGTAACTGAAAAATGGAAGGTAAGCTAATTATCTTACATGTAACTACAAATCTATTGTGTTTGTGGGAGTAAAAATAAATAAATAAATGAAATAGAATAATTTAAAAATTCAAACACCTGCAAAAAATAAACGAATAATATCGCCGTTAAAAAAATTTGCCGATGTCTATTAGACGTCAATTCCTTGTCGATCCATATGATACATTATGACGTGATTTTATCAAACCCCGATGTTTTATAAATCTGTTCAAAAGGCAAGAGAAAGTGGTGATTTAAGGGAACATCGTGGAAGACATATAGAAAGACCGAGACGACCTGGCAATGTGTAGAAAGAACAAGAAATTTTTATATATTATCGATGAAACATCAAGAAGTACTCCGGATATTGGAGATGAGGTCGAATTAATTCAAACAAAAGTATGGACAATACTGACAGAAACTCAGGTGTATCCATTTCACGTTCAACGTGTGAAAGTGTTACTTCCTGAAGACCATCCTCATAGAGTCCAGTTTTGTGAATGGCTCCTACAAAACCATGCAACTGATCAAAATTTTACTCAAAAATTCTATCGGTAGACCAAGCATTATTTACTCGAAATGGGATCAATAATTACCGCAGTACTCACGTTTGGGCTATCGATAATCCCTATGCTATTCAAAGAACAAATTTGCACCTCAGATTTTCCGTAAATGAATGGGCAGACACTGTGGGTCCCATATCTTACCAGACCGTTTAACAGGCGAAAACTGCTTAATCTCTTAGAAGAAGTAGCATTAAATATCAAGCAAAACATGTGGCTTTTGCAATAGGGGACAACTCCTCATTTTAGCAGGGAAGTGCGAGAATTCTTAGATGCTACTTTCCTTAACAGATGGATTGATCGAAATAAGCCAGTTGCGTGGCCACCTCGATCACCAGACCTCACTCCATGTGATTTCTTTTTATGGAGTTAGAGCAAGAGTTTAGTTTTTAAAACGCGTATAAACACAAGGGAGGAAACAATAATAAGAATTTCGAACATATTATTTAACTTCGGTCCTAGATATTGCACCAGAATGTGTAAGGATCCCGCTTAATTTCTTACACAGTAAAAAAATGCCAACTTAGAACATCATATCGGATTTTAGCGATTTCGCCATGCATCAAAACAGTTTTTATTTTTTTACGCGAATACAGTGCATCGTACGTCAAAAGGTCTAGAGACCAAATTTGCACCAAAGTAAAGAATAATTCTAAAATAATGTTTTTTTTAAGAAAAAGCTGTGGCATACTGTTTTTTTCTTCAATCTCGTTTGGACGCTACTGGCAACAATTTAAAAAAATCTTTTGCATAAAAAAATGTCACTTGATAGTAGAGAAGAATGTACCAAATTTCATAGAAATATCTATAGCGGTATGAAAGTTATGATGAAAAAAACATTTTTTTTGCAATTGTATATCGGAAATGATTATTTTTATTTTTATTTTCTCGAATTCTATGTCCTGTTAAAAAAGCATCAACTTAAAAATCACCCTGTTTATTATATTTTATTTTCGACGTAAACTGCAGTCTGTAGAACTGTCACTTTCTAAAGTCACGAGTCGCTACTCTCTTAGATTCCCCCAAATTACACCTAAAAAACTCATTATTCCGTAAATATCACTATTTCTGTTTGTGTAATATTTCGAATGATTTTTTTCTTTCTAAAAACTCGCCTATACTGAAGCCTATCTGTTAATGTAATATGGAACAGCACGCGTAATCCTCGAACTAAACCGTTTAGAATTATAGATGTAACCCTATCATTTCCCGCATAAATTTTATTGGACCTATTATGAACTTAAACGCTTACATCGGTCGGCTTGGCGCTCTCTAATCTGGAAAATCGATAAATATCCAGAGATAAAAATAATAATGGTAACTCCATCGTATCGTTAACAATACAATAAAGCACCGATAGCTGCTTATTAAGCGTGTATTTCTCTATTAATGGCTTTTCTGGGTGTTCTCGATGTCGAAATAGGAAACCCTCGTCGTCCTTCGTCCTTGAGTTGACAAGTTTAAAATTTGACCTTCGTTTGTTTTAGATTTTAGTTTGTTTATTTTTCCATCGAATTTGTAGTGTGCAAAAAGTCTTTGATATTTTATAATTCACTTACATCGCGTTAACACAGGATAAAGCATTACATAAAAGACCAACGCTTAAAACCCTACATACATTAAAGACTAATTAATATCTATTGAAAGATGAACTATGAATGTGTTCTGGCTGTGAAAGTCAAACCTATTCACAAGTCGAGTATATAAAAAAGCATATAAAAACAAACATTATTTTGGTTTAAGATATGAATATGAGAAATGCTTATTATTTATTATTTAAATAATTTTATTTAATTGGTCGCTTCAACAAATTGTCTATCGATGGGTTCAGTAAGTGTAGTATAATTTTCGTTAATTGAAATTTTCGCAAATTCCAAGCTCTCAAGAGCATCCGGTTTTTTACCTTAATTAACAACCATTTGGAGATTCTTGAGCATTGAGATGTTCTTGGATCTCAGTTTGAAGCTCCTACGTGTTTTACCAATGTATAGTGCGGGACACGAAAGAAAACCGGGCGGTCCTTAAAATAAAGGTTCATAGTCTTAAGAAAGAGGAAAAGTAAAATTTCTGTACGCAAATAAATTTTATTTGTTGTAATAGTTTGCCGCTTCACGGAAAATTAATCGAGGATTTAGTAAATTTCGCACTGGTCCACTTGTAATTGGGATGTGCCTAGAGTCTCCATGCACTTGCCGCTAGAAGGTTCAAGCTATTTCCAGTGGCGCCTATACATTTCGAGCATTTGATTTCATTTCTATATAAATGCGTTGCGTTAAATTTGAATTGCTATTTCGAAGTAACGATGGCGAGCAAAAGAGGAAAAACAATTCGAAGCGATGCACGTGAAGTTATTGCGAGCGTTATAAAGGCCTGTACTAGAGAAGCTGAAAATAATAGTGTGACTATTCCAATTCAAAATCGAACAGAACGCGCTGCATTTTACACTGGTGTTTCGGAAAGTAGTGTAAGAAAAATTCAATGAGAATGTTCTACTTCACCTTTAAAATCTCTTGGCAAAAAAAGACCCCGATTATCACACAAAGATAAAATTGACGATGGTGATTTTCAAGTAATTCAACGAACAATAGAGGATTTTTATATAAAGTTGAAGAAGGTTCCGACCTGCAAACCCCTACTTCGTTCTGTAAAGAACAAAATAGATTTTACGTACGGGTATAAAACCTTAAATCGACGTTTATGATCAAATGGCTTTGTTTGGCGCAAGTGCCAAAATAAATGAAAATTGCTTATTGAGAGACCAAATATTTTTCACTGGCGGGTGAAATATCTATCAACTGTAAGGCAATATAGGCAAGAAGGTCGCAATATTGTGTATCTAGACGAAACCTGGGTAGATAATGATATGACAGTGAACAAATGCTGGCAAAGTGAAAGTGTTACATGTGTTGTTCAGGGAATCCACTCTAGTAGTCGCTTTATTATAGTTCATGCTGGTTCAGAAGCCGGATTTGTTCCAGGTGCTGCTTTAGTTTTTCGCTCGGGACTAACAACTGGAGACTATCATGGACAGATGAATAGAGATAATTTTGAAAAGTGGTTACTCGAGAAGCTTCTTGTATGTGATCCAACATGGAGAAAATATCAATTATATAAAGTAATATCAGCCAACAAGCCTAGAGAAGAAAAGTATAAAATTGACGGTCTTTTACGTAACCTCGGTCATACACCTTTAAGGCTGCCTCCATACATGTGCGACCTCAACCCTATTGAGCTTGCATGGGCAGGAGTAAAAAAATATATTCGAGAGCGCAACACCGGTGAACTTTCAATTAAAGATTTAAATAAATTAGAAGCGATTGACTCAATATCGGCTGAAAATTGGAAATCGTATGTTAAACATGTTCGTTCTATTGAAGATAAATACTGGGAAGTAGATGGCAAAATTGAAACGGTTATTGATGATTTAGTTATCACACTGGGATCTTCAAGTAGTGACGACGAAACCTCATCATTTTCAGAGGAAGACAACGATTTAGAAGAAATCGAACCATTAGACTCATAGCCGTCAACCTCAAAAATGGCTTAGTTTTTTTCATATATTTTGTAACATTGTTCATAAAGTAGTTGTCAATAAACTGCTTCAAAATAATTAATTTTCTGTTCAATACCGTGTGTCAAAAAATATCTAATATTGCAATTAATATTTGAAAAACTACAGAAATCATATTTTTACAAAATTAACACATCAATGTAGTTATAGTAGGGTAGCCAGCACTGATTCCAGTGAACATGATTTATCAAAACTTTAACTTATGCACTTCGACTTGGGGCTATTCGGGTGTGCCAAAAGTGACCGTTTGTCTCCCTCTGCCAGATTAGTTTGTACAGGGGGCGTCATTGTGAAGTACTATACAGAGCGTTTCCTAATTGCGTGCTAATGTTAAAGAGGGATGATTCTTGGACCTTTTTAAGAAAAAAGTTTAATATGAACCTATAAGTCTTAACTTTGGAGATACAGGGTTTTAAAAAAACATTTTTTTTAAATCCTAATTCTAATGCTATTATAGATAAATAACTGTGTGAAATTTGATACACGTCTTTTATGCATAAAAGGGCATTTTTATTAACAATCAATTTTTGAAATTTCTACCAGTGGCGTGCATATGTAATTAACCTGGGTAAATCCGTATGCTCCTTAATGCATAGAAGACGTGTATCAAATTTCATGCAGTTATCTACAATAGCATCAGAATTGGGATGAAAAAAAATGTTTTCTTTTTAAACTTTACCAACCTGTATCTCAAAAGTTAAAACTTTTAGGAAATAAAAACACCCCCTTTAACATCAGCACGCAATTAGAAAACGCCGTCTATAGTACTTCACAATGACGGACCCTGTATAAAGTAATATGACAAACGGAGACAGACGGCCACTTTTGGCATACCCGAGTAGCCCAAAGTCGAACTGCATTAATTAAAATTTTGATAAATCTCGTTCACTGGATCTGATGCTGGCTGCCCTTGTAAAATCTGGACTTGTAAATCGTGTATCATGATACTGGGTGTTCCAATAATAGTAGACGTAGGCAGTAGCCCGGGAACCGTTAATGACAAATTTCAAGAAAACATATATTAATTATATAAAGAAAACAGACAAATATAGATAAAGATTCATTAAGCATAGTTACATTTTTTAATTATCTGAAGTGCGTATAGTCAAAAAGGAGCGCCATATTATTTAAAGAACGACGGGACACCACTAGTTTAAAGAGATTTCTTGGCCGACCTTCCTAAACCGATTGACTCTGCCCGGTTTTCTTTCGTGTCCTGCGCTTTAACAAGAACTGCAATTGCTAAAATTAAGTTGATAAACCCCACTTTTCTTAAGATTGTCTATTTTATCTTTGGTATGTGACAAAATTCTACCTAAATTCTATTCAGAACTATAATCAATAAATTTAGCATAAACAACACTTTAGAGCTGGTCAAAAAAATAAATAAAATAAATCTACCAAGTAGTTTTCTTTTAGTATCTTTTGACACTATTAATTTATTTCCTAGCAAACCCAGAAATAATGTTTCAAATATTGTTAGATCCATGTTGGATGAGAAGATAGAATTGAAGACTGTGATGCAAGAAGGGGATATGTGCAAATTTTTGAAAAATGAGATTATTGTGCCTAGGTAGCAGAACATCGTCTTTATCGGTGGTGCAAATTTGGGATATGTGTGATAAATAGCTACCGAGTTATAACGAATAAACACATATCCCCTATGATGTACTGGTGCAAGAAAGATATATGTGTCGTGTAACTTATCCCGTTCTTGCAGCGCAAATGATCGTACTTTTAAAACACGCCAAACATATCCCGCTCCTGCGGCAGTAAAATGACGCAATGTTTATTATTTACCCATGCCCTTAGCAACAGTGTTGTAGTGCGTAGTGTAACGGTCTATTGTCGTTTGTCGTTTAGTTTAGTTTTTTCTAGCGGAGTAAGACGGTATTGCGCGTTTGTTTGTTTGTTTTGTCCGCAAGCCAGGCTATTATAGAATTATTATTATGGATAAACGTAATGAATCTGCGGGACCAAGTGGCAATAATGAAACTGAGAGTGAGGCAGAGTTGAGTGAGCCATTTCACAGTTCGGGCAGTGAATACCAGCCATCGTTGCCAAGAAACCAGCCATCCTCGCCAATGTTCTCTTCCTCTTCTGAGAATGAAACCGTAGAACCTGTAGAAGGAAATGAAACAATAAAAGCAGGTGGTAGAAAAAGAAAACGTAATGTGAAAAGTTGGAAAAGGAGTGTACAAAAAGTTCAACGGGCCAGAGGAGAAAGTTATAAGTCAATGTCTACTGGAAAAATGGTACTGGAACGCAAACAAGGCACTGACTGTAAATGTGAAAAAGAGTGTTTGAAAAAGCTTTCTCCTAATGAAAAAAACGAAATATTTACGGCATTCAATGGTCTTGCAGATCAAGAAAAACAAGATTCGTACCTCTCAAGTTTAATAACTGTTAACACGATTAAAAGACGTCGTAAAGATGTTGTCAATTCACAACGAAATTGCAGCTACAAGTATAAGGTAAGCTACTTAAAAGACTAATTTTTTACCATGTTTTTATTAACTCGCTTTCGTGTCTGTCTGTCTGTCCGGTATAAATCTTGCAATCGAGTTTGAAGTTAACCAATTTCAATAAAATTTGGTACATGTTCGGTGAAAATACGTAATGTTATGTCCGTAAGAGGTGGCCAAGGGGTCGGAGGTGTTCAAACGTAAAAATTCAGCACTTTTAAACCAAAGTTGTTACTTACTCGCATATTGAGTTTCCAGAATTAACTTTTTTTTAAATGAGGGAATAGAGAGGAAAATCTGCGTCGGTGGTAGGTCGTTAAGGGGATGAAAGGGACTTTTTACAGTTTTTTTTACAGTTTTTAGCTGGTTTTTAAAAACATGGTATGTTAAATAATGTTTTTTATAAATAATTATTTCTATTGAGTAATCTAATATTGTTTCAGTTGAGAAAGGGTGCATTCGAGTTACCAGTCTGTAAGCAAGCTGTATGTTTAATTCATGGAATCGGAAAGAAGCGCTTAGAACGTATTGCAAATCACCTAACACTCAGTGTAACCCCTGTCCAGGACAAACGAGGTAAACACGTTAATAGAAAGAATATGATTCCGGAACCTGTGAGAAATCAAGTTCGTGAGCATATCGAAAGCTTTCCTAAGCAAATATCGCATTATTCTAGAACAAGAAGCAGTAGGCAGTATTTGTCTCCTGATTTGAATCTTAAGATTATGTACGATCTATATCTTAAGAAATTTGAACCAGAAATTTACAAGCAAAAACAAGACAATCTACCCTTTAAACCTACAGTTTCTTATGATTTTTATGGTCGTTATTTTCGCGAAAATTTCAATTTAAGTTTTGGCCGTCCGAGAAAAGATACGTGCAAAAAATGTGACATATTGCAAAAAAAGATTCAGGGAGCGGACTCAGAAGAAGAGAAAAGTAGTTTCGAAACCCAAAAAAAACTACACCTTCTTAAGTCCGAATGGTTTTACAAGGAACTGAAAGAAACATCGAAAGAAGCGGAAGACAATGATCATGTCGAAGTTTTGTCTTTCGACTATCAGCAGAACATGCCCCTTCCCAAGGTGCCATCTGGGGACGCCTTTTATTTGCGACAACTATGGGTCCAAAATTTTTGCATACACTCGGCGAAAAACAAAACGTTACATTTTTTTATGTATGATGAAACTACCTGTAAAAAAGGAGCCAACGAAGTTGTAAGTTTTCTACAATATTATATCGAGAACGTACTTGGGCCTGATATAAAGGTTTTGTACTTATTTAGTGACAACTGTTGCGCTCAAAATAAAAACCATGCCCTGGTTCGATATCTAGCCACTTTGTGTTTTACAGAAAGGTTTGACGTAATTATGCATCGTTTTCCCGAGCCAGGGCATAGTTTTTTACCCTGTGACAGGTTCTTCGGGATAATTGAAAAGAAAAAACGTTATATAGATCGCATTTTTTTATCGCAAGAGTACATGGACATTGTCAAGTCATCTTCACGTAAATTTCATGTCGTTCCTGTTACCCAAAGTATGGTGTTGAACTACACTGATCATTTAAAAGTTTTTTTTGTCCGTATTCAAAATCTAGATCAAAAGAAAAGTTTGGCATTGCTTCTTATCGCGTATTCAAATACACGAAAAATGGTGAGGTTGCCTGTACCCCCTCGGCTAGTGTTAATGCTCATTTAATAAATTTTGTTTTGTTGAGAAGCAATGCAAACCCTACATTAAATGGTGTGGAACAAGCTTATTTAAATAGGCTGCCATTAAAAGATGCGAAATATAAAAACGTTATGGTATTGGCCAATGAATATGTAGGCAAAGGTGAGATGGGGTTTTACTTGTCTCTAACATCCGATAAAGATTTAGGGAATCAAGATTCGGAAGTTAGTAAGTCCGAGAACACTGATGTAGAATAAGGATACTACTCGTATATCTGTAAACTTTTTTTTATTAATATGAAGAAGATGTACATGGGTCCCAGCCTTCTTTTCTTCTGGATTTTGTCCTACAAATCTTATTTTAACACTTTTGCTCTACGCCGAACAATAAACCCACAAAATCCAGAGGCAGAAAAGGCTCGGACACCATCTGTACTCTGTACCCAATGTTTTAAAAATTCGTTGCTTTTGGGTCATATAACTATTTTTAGTTTTTATTTGTTACAAGTTCGTTGTTTCATTCTTAGTTCTTGTTTTGTTAAAATTATTGTCTTAGAAATATAATAAAAAAATGTATACAAAAAAGTGTTGCATTTTCTACTTATCCCTTTCTTGCACCATCCTATGAGCCCAGTTAAGAATAGGATGAACATATACCGTTTTTGCACCACACAACTTTTTTTCTGTTTTCTAGTTTATTTCTGCGAATAAATTTATCTAATATAAACAAAAATATTCAACTTTTCTCCCTCTTTCATAAATAACATTAAATGCAATCTAAAAAAAAAAAAAAGTTTTTTGCCTCTCCTGTAAAATTTAAAAAATGTTACATATCCCCTTTTTGCACCAGAGTCTTCAATTAAGTTTGACAGAAAAGAAATGTTTGAAATGTGATTTTTTTAGATTTAATAACAAACTGTATAGAATGCTGGATGGTTTGCCGATGGGTTCCAGCTTATCACCATTATTAGCCGAAATCTTCATGTCGAATTTCGAAAATAATATTGTGTTTAAATCAACAGAACCTCTTCTTCTGGCACAGGAACATTGACGACAATTTTGTCATTTGGACAGATTCCAGTGTGGAACTAGACTCCTTTCTTAATTTGTTAAATACGCTACATTCTAATATACATTTTACTATGGAAGTCGAAAGTAATAACACTTTAAATTTTTCAGAACTTTGTTATTAAGAAAAATAACAAACTTTTCTACTCTATTTACAGAAAACCTACATAAACCGATCATACCATTCCTTTCGACTGCAATAATCAATTTTCACATAAACTATCAGCTTATCATTCCTTAATCCATAGATTTTTTATGTACCGGGTGACTTCGTATAAACTGGCACCCCCCGTAACTTTTTTATTTTTTGTCGTACAAAAAAAATAAAAATACTGACTTACAGAGGATTTTTTTTACGTTATAAATCTGCATTGTAATTCCCAGTAACTTTTCATATATACGAGGAACGACAAAAAGTGCAATTTTTTTAATGGAATGCCCTGTAAATTTGTACCTAAAATGAAAGATCTTTTTTTTCTGATTCCAAATATATAATACAAGATGACATTTGGTTTAGCCGTTTTCGAGTTATTTAGGTTTAAAAATCAATTTTCATTATAGACTGTAAAATTACTGGCTATAAAATATCAGCTTTTTGAGCAGTTGGCTATGGAAATAAACAATATAAACAAATATTCTGTCAAATGTCAAATTACTGCATACCTAGGCATTATAATAAAACAGCGAAGTAAAAATTAAATAACAATTTATTAACAATATATTTTACTGCAAAATACCCATATGAACCAAATATCACAAAACAAATTAATCAGAATGAGTATTTCCCCCCTGATTATCTACACATTCGTGATAAACGTTTCGCAAGTGCTCAACTGCGCTCTCTATAAAATGACCATTTCTTTCATTTAAATGTCTTATTTCCTGTGTTATAAAATATTTTGTATCTTCAACGTTGTCCAGATCACGTATATATATTTTGTTTTTAATATACCCCCACAAAAAATTATCCATGGGATTTAGATCTGGACTATTTGGAGGCCACGAAATAATTCCATTTCTTCCAATCCACTCGTTGTAATTCTCATCCAAAAAAGTCTTCACGTCACGTACCACATGTGGTGGCACCGTCATGTTGAAAAATTATGTTCATATACTGCCTTAACGGTAAGTTTTCTAGCATTTCCTGTAGATGAGTTTCCAGAAATTCTTGATATATTGGTCCAGTTAATGTTCCTTCGAAAAAATAGGGCCCTATTACCCTATTCTTCAGCAGGCCGCAACACACATTAACTGTTTTCTTACCTTGAAATTGAACTTCCCTTGTGAATTGGAGATTTTCTTGTGCTTTAGTAATCCACTAGTTGAAAAGCTTGACTCATCGGTCCATAATATATTTTTAAAAAAGTTTCTTTCGTTATTTATTCTATTTAACATAAAGTTGCATAAATTGAGTCGTTGATTATTATGCCTTTGAGTTAATTTTTGAACAGTATGATATTTATAGGGCCTAAATCCCCATATTTCTTTAAAACCTTCCTAATATATTCACGTGAAATTCTTTTTACTCCGTAACGGGCCCGCATTTCCTTGGAAGTAGTTCGCAGTGACTGACTCGGATTTTCTACGTGATACAAAGCAATATTTAAATCGTGATTTTCCGTATTATTGTTTAGTTCCCTCTTTTTTCTTTGCAAATCTGACGTTGTTCTAAATTTGGTGAAAATATTCTGGATTGTCGATCTTGAGGGAATCGGACCATGCATCGGGATGATTTGCCATGTAAACACGTCGCGTTGCAGAAGCATTATAATTATTTTCAGCATACAAACAATTTCTCGTTTTCCTGCCACAGAAAAACCATTTAAAAAAATATATCAAAAAGAATTGATTTAGTTCTATTAACAGTGATTTAAATGTCAAAGTCATTTCAGAAACATTTGTTAATATTGTTTATTTCCATAGCCAACTGCTCAAAAAGCTGTTATTTTATAGCCAGTAATTTTACAGTCTATAATGAAAATTGTACTTTTTGTCGTTCCTTGTATATATGAAAAGTTACTGGGAATTACAATGCAGATTTATAACGTAAAAAAAATCCTCTGTATGTCAGTATTTTTATTCTTTTGTACGACAAAAAATAAAAAAGTTACTGGTGGTGTCAGTTTATACGAAGTCACCCGGTACCTCTTTTACCTGTTGATTTCATAAACGACCGAAATATTATATAATAAATAGCAATAAACATGCTCTATTTGACAAACTAATTTGCAAGTCCATAGGGAGTTATGTAATATTCAAATGGATAACCCAATTCCGCCTTAGCAACCGCCAAAATTTCTGAAAATTAGTTATATTGGTCCAGTATCAGTTAAAATTGGAATTTAAAAATGTTTCAAAAAATGTACGAATAGTTTATAGTTCTCTATGAAATTTAGGCAGAATTTTGTAACATACCAAAGATATCAACTTGATTTTAGAAATTGCAGTTCTTCTTATATAGGTAAAATAGGTAGGAGCTTCAAATTGAGAATCCAGGAACATCTCGATGCTCAAAATGCTCTAAATGATAATAAATCAGCATTAGGGTGTGAAAATCGTTTTAAAATGTTACATAATATTTCCAGGGGTCAAAAATATATTGCTCTTGGGAGCTTGCCAATTGCAATTCATTTGTCACATCTAAACTTTTGAATATATTTTCATCAACGAAACTTAAAACTTGGTTAGTTCTATCATTATTTTAAATCCTAGGTCGGCAGTGGCGTGCCCCCCCCCCCCCGCAGAACTTGAAGGCCCTCTGCATAATTTCTCCAAAAAATAAGTAAACAAAAAATGACATAAATTTATTACCATAACATAAAATAAAAAAAAATGAACGAACGATATATATTTTTAAATTAATAGGTATAGCTAATAAGCACAAAACAAAAATTAACTAAATAAACTAAAAGATAATCAAAAAACAAAGAGTTTTTTGTTTTTGTATCGACTAGATAAATACTTATCCACTAGTTCGTCAATATTTACTTCTCTAGCCCTTTTGTGGTCTATTCAAATCAGAGCTGGAGAACTAAGACGACTTTGAGTTATATTCGACCCAAGGACATTTTTAATTAATTTCAACAGACACGTCACTGAAGGTCGGGATTAAGGATTGTAGCTTACTTGCCCTGTTTATTAATTTTTTTAAAAAGATGTCTTTTATAATCTGTTCATAACTGTATGTGTATATTTATAGGTGAAACCAACACCTCGTAAATGTACAGGGCAAACAAAATAATAAAAAATTAGTTTTATACATTTACTCTCCAAGATTTAGAAAATTAAAAAAGAATTGTTCTTAAAAAATCAGACAGTTTTATATAACTTCGGTTCACATGCTGCAAATATACTAAATTTTTAATTTCATTTTCAGTTAACGTGACCTGCCAGATTACCAGATTTAAGGTTCTTAGATTATATTCTTTTTACAAAGACCCGAATAGATTAAAGACCTGACAAATTAGTTTATGCTGCATTCGAAGATAGTACTGCGGGTTTGTACAGGGTGTCTCACGTAAGCGAGCAAAACAATTTTATTGGATCGATTATGAACTTAAACGAACATTGGCCGGCTTGGCGCTCTCTAATGTGGAAATTCGATAAATATCCAGAAGATAAAAGTAATAATGGTAACTCCCCCGTATCGTTAACAATACAATAAAATACCGATAGCTGTTTATCAAACTTGTATTTCTCTATTAATGGCTTTTCCGAGTGCTCTCGATATCGGAATAGGAACCCCTCGTCGGCCTTGAGTTGGCAAGTTTAAAATTTGACCTTTATATATTCTTTTGTTCCTTAAAATTTATAGTGTGCAAAAAGTGTTGGATATTTTGTAAATCATTTATCTCATCGAAACGGTTTAATGGAGTTTGATCAACAAATCTTAAAACTAGGTTAGTTCTATCATTGCTCTTAGAATCCTACATCGGTATTAAATAAGAATATATTTTTTTTCTTTATTAATGGCTTTTCTGAATGCTCTCAATGTCGAAACAGGAAACACTCGGCGTCATTGAGTTGGCAAACTTAAAATTTATCCTTCATTTACTTTAGATGCTAGTTTTGTTTCTTAACATTCGTAGTGTGCAAAAGTCTTGGATATTTTGCAAATCACTGATTTGATCAAAACAGTTTAATGTATTTTCATCAGCGTATCTTAAAACTAGGTTAGTTCTATCATTTATTTGAAAATCATATACGTCGGGATTAACTGGGGGTTTATAAAGCTTGCTTGACGTGTTTATTAATGTTTTGAAATAATAAAAGATGTCTTTTATAATATCTTCTTAATTTTATATGTATAATTATAGGTAACATAACATAACATGTATAATTACAAGTAACAAGTATTTTATCAGTTTTTATTTTTAAATTGTGAAATGAAATATGTTTAGCAATATTTATAATCAACTACAAAAGTTATGGTATGAGCGGGGATCGAACCCGCACCTCTATATCACTAGTCCATCGCTCTAACCAATTGCGCTATCGTACCACTGATAAGCAATTCGTTACAACTTGTACACATTCAAATCCACCAGTATCATAACCATTGTTGGTCCTGCCAAATATTCTAACCTTATCATTAATTGGGGGTTTATAAAGTTTACTTGAAGTGTTTATTAATTTTTACAATAATAAAAGATGTCTTTTACAATCTCTTTTTTATTTTATATGTATACTTATAGGTAACATAACAAACTGATAAAATACTTCTAAGGTACCTTTGGGTAATATGGCCCAGGCGAAAATAAGGCCCATCCTGAGTTTTAGGGATATGCAGCGCCATCTATCCCCTACTGCCTAAAAACTATGAAGCCGGTCTGAAGTAGAAAACATTTTCGTGATTCAGTGAACAGTTGTTTGCTTGTGTAACGATAAATGACCACGTGTTTTATTTGCTGCGTATTTCTTATAAAATTTTGCCATTTTAAACTACGTTCAATTCGAGTTGTGTTAAAAAAAGTCTGTAAGTATTTATTTTCTCAATAACTGTATGGTTTTTAATATTGTTTTTTAGTATTACAATTTTTGTAAGTATTTATAATTAAGTTACATAACCTTAAATTTGAAAAAGCTGTCGGGCGGAAGTATGGCCCGGGTAAATTTTAAAGCGAGCGATATTTTCGCCCTGGGCTGTATTTTCGTCCTTATTTTCAAACATGTTTTTTTTTTGTTTTTAGATTAGTAGACTAAAGGTAAAACCAAATAATTATATTATTGTTGCAAGCAGGCATTTCTACATAATAGTACAGGAATACTAGTTTTATTCTGTGGTTTTAAAACTTGTAATTTTTAAGGTGGGTACATTATGTTGTGGAATTGTATAAAAAATCGGTTTATTCTTATTAAGTCAAATAATTTACAATTTTGTATCGTAAAAAGACTTTGTTTTTTACATAATATAGACACATAAACCTAAATTAAAAACTTTAAGCGAAAATATGTCCCAGCTTTTATTTTTGTAATGGACCATATCTTCGACTTGAACTTTATTTGTGTCATACTTTTTTAAATTAAAACTTTTAGATTATGGGGAAGAAAAACAGAGGAATTCGCGCAAACTGGACGGAGGATATGATGAGTGAAGCTCTTATATTGCTAAAGAAAGGTATGTCCCAAAGGGAAGTCGCAATGAAATGTGGAATTCCACGAACAACTCTTCGCAACCATTTGAAGACAGGAAAATCGACCAGAAAACTTGGACGAAAAAGCATTTTATCTGAGGATAAAGAACAAGCGCTAGTGGCAAGGATTCTAAGGTTAGCAAACATGGGGGTACCTTTAGTTCCAAAGACTCTAAGAAGAATTGTGTTTAGATATTGCGTTGACAATGGTATTCCACATAAATTTTCCAGCGACAGAGAAATGGCAGGATATGATTGGTACAAATCTTCTTTAAGAAGACACAGAAACATCTCTCAGAGGAAAGCGCAAAATTTAAATCCAGCCCGGGCGTAAAAGTTAAATCCCATAATAGCAAAAGATCATTTTAACAAACTGGAAAACATTATGGATGAATTAGAAATCAAAAATTCTCCAGAAAGAATTTTTAACATCGATGAAAAGGGGTGCCGGTTGACATTACATCATAATCAATCCGTATTGGCTCAAAAGGGGTCACGTCGAGTATATTTAATTTCAAACGAACATGCTGAAAATTGTACGATAGTTGCATGTGTCAATGCCTTGGGTCATGCAATACCGCCGATGGTAATTTTTAAGGGATCTAGATTAAAAGAAGCATTCAAGGAAAATCTTCCTCATGGCTCAGTGGTTGCAATGGTTGAAAAAGAAAGCATGAATAGAGAGATTTTTGTACGCTGGTTGCACCATTTTTCCAAGTTTAAACCAGCTGGACCAATTTTGTTAATTCTAGACGGTGCGTCATGCCACTTAGATATTTCCGTTGTAGATACTGCGGAACAATATGAAATTTTTCTCTACTGCTTGCCTTCTAACACGACGCATGAGTTTCAGCCCCTAGATAAGGCAGTATTTAGAGCGTTTGAACATTATTGGGACGTCGAACTCTTACGTTATTGGAACGATAATCTTACAGCTCGAAGAGCTTTAAAGAAAGAAAAATTTGGACAAATTTTAAATCCGGTGTGGAAATAATGCATGAACATTTCAAACATACAAAGTGGTTTCAGATCAACGGGAATCTTTCCATTTGATCCATCTGTAATATCAGAAACAGCATTTGTACCCTCAGAGTTGACATTTAGAGAGATGAAGGAACCAGACGAAGATGAAAATAAGTGGTCTGATGATGAAGATGAGATACCTATAAGTATTTTAGCTAAAAAAGTTAAGATAACAAATAACCAAAAGCCGGGTTGCTCTTTTTGGAATGATGAAAGTGTTTCAGTAACAAAACCAAAACTTAGCGTTCAACAAGAAACAAGAAAAGACGACAAAAAAGCAACAAACATTCTTTTAAAACAAAAAAATTAATCTCTTGTAGAAAAACTGGGTTATTTGAAAGATGAAAGCCATAAAAAATCATCAAAAATTAACATTTTAAACGTAACTATCATTAAGCCTGCCTCCAAAGAAAACACAGATCCTAAAACTATAGTGGAACTTCTACGTACTCCAGATTTTATTGTAAAGCGTCAAACAACTCCTAGACGAAAAGCGATAAACTATAAAGCTCAAGTTTTAAACAGAGACCTATTTTCACCAAAGGCATCTCCTTTGCAGGCTAAAAATAATAAGGAAACTCAAAGTTGTAACAAGGAAGAAGAGGATATCAGTAACTGGAGGTGTTTAATATGTAAAGAAGCAAGAGTTGCAGATATGCGACAATGTGCAAAATGTCATGTGTGGGTGCACGAAGAATGTGTTGGACTTACCGCCCATGACACAGAAGAATTTATCTGTCCTGAATGTTGATCAAATATAAAGGGCCATATTTCCGCCAATGTATTTTTCACTGGGCTATATTAGCCTTCAAGGCGGAAATATGGCCCATTTTTCACGTTTTTTAAGTTATCAGTTTTTATCCAAAAAAATATATATATTTTAACTCAGAATATATTTTTTTAAGTTATTAGAAGCTAAATAAAAGTACTCTTATCAAAACGTTTTTTTAGTGCTTAAAAATTACTC
Organism: Kuschelorhynchus macadamiae; assembly: GCA_030620095.1. Lineage (NCBI taxonomy): Eukaryota > Metazoa > Arthropoda > Insecta > Coleoptera > Curculionidae > Kuschelorhynchus > Kuschelorhynchus macadamiae. The sequence goes on along the minus strand of JAUTXW010004896.1, from coordinate 497,308 downwards.
TCAACAAATGGGAAATAAATTACCCCTAAATGGATTCCATCTTTGTGTTTTATTTCCTATAGTTGGGTTACTATAATAATTAGCTCTAATCTGTTTTTACACATTTATATGAATTTTAGGTGAATTTAAAATTAATATGCAAAATTTAAATAATATAAATGAACACAAAATTATTATTTCCGTTTACAGTCCAGATGATTTTTTGACAACACTGTCTTTAATATATGTTTGGCCTGCCAGATTGCCTGATTTGAGGTTCTTAGATTATTTTCTTTTTACAAGAGCCTCTACTCATTAAGGATCTGTCAGTTAAATTATTAGCACTATTGTTTCGTATTATTATAAAAAAAATAGTACTGTGAGTTTTAAAACCTGTACTCATTGCCTTATGGATATCGCCACATATTCGTACAGGGTATCTTACGTAAGCGAGCCTCTCGATTTGATTGGAGGGATTATGAACCTAAAAGCTTACATCGGCCGGCTTGGAGCTCTCTAATGTGGAAAATCGATAAATATCCAGATATAAAAATGATAATGGCACCTCCATCGTATCGTTAACAAAACAATAAAACACTGATAGCTGCTTATTAAGTTTGCATTTCTCTATTAATGGCTTTTCTGAGTGCTCTCGATGTCGACATTTTTAAAATTTGACCTTCGATTATTTTCGATGCTAGTTTTGTTACTTAAGATCCAAGTAAAAAGTCTTGGATATTTCGCAAATTATTTATTCCATCTATCAGTTTAATGAAGTTTGATCAGCGAATCTTAAAACTAGGTTAGTTCTATCATTTATTAAATAAGGATTATTAAGCAGCCTTCCACAATCCGTTTTTTATTTTAAAGGCAGAATTATAGGTAACACTAAAGACGGATAATACGAGGACTAGTCTTTTTCCGCTGAGGATATCTAGCGGGCGGTGAACCAAGTTTTGTTTAATATTTGGACCAAGTATAGTGACAGTTGTCAAATATTCGGTTTGTAATAGAAAAATTTAAAGTAATCGTTTCATCAAAAAAAAATACGGAGCTGAATAAAAAGCATTATCGAGCTGTAATTTTATACAATTTTAAGCGTGGCTTAAGCCATAAAAATGTTTTGGAGAAATCATTCGACTGTTTGAAGACAAGTCGTGTTCCTTAGCTACTGGAAAGCGGTGGTATAATGAATTTAAACTTGATCGATTCCCCAAATAACAACTTTCGAGCTCCTAAGGAGAAAACGTCAATTGCCGAACGAAATATTAGCCCTATACGAAACATGATTGAAAATTGACTGGCATGTTACCATCAGGACTACTCAGACAACCTTGAACTTTACACAAGCATGTTATGGTACGTAAGCTGCTTTCCCGATGGGTTCCCTACAATTTGACTCCAAAAAGCAACCATATGGCTGCACCACGCCATCTACCTTGGATTGTTTTAACACTGAATCATCTCATTAGGTATACAATATCATTACAGGTGACGAAATGTGAATGTACTGCTATAATCCTGAGAGAAAGTTGCAGTGTGCAGTTTGGGTCTTTGAGAACGAAACAACCCCAACAAAAGGTGTTCGTGAAAAATACTGAAACGAAAAGATGGTCCACTATAAAACTAGAAGATCATCGTACTGTCAATGTGAAGTGATATACTTTAGTTTATTTACCTCAAATTCTTCAAAATGTTTGTGAAAAACGTCCGAGAGAAAGGATCATCTTTCATCAGGATTACGCTCGGGTGCACACTGCTGCTCGAACAAATGATATTTGAATGTCCAAAACGTTGCATGTATCATGCATCATGTAGTCCAGACCTAGCACCTAATGATTTTTTCTTATTTCGGCGTGTAAAGAATAAATTATGGGGTATTCATCTTATATCACCTTTTAAAATGAAATTAGGAGCCTAACGCGAGAAGAGTGGAGAAACTGTTTTGAAGATTAGTTTTCACGAATGCAAAAATTCATTTGTTGTGAAGGGGAATACTCTGAAAATGTATAAGTAAATGTTTTTTTGTCAATAAGTTGTGTATTATTTACTAGGCTAGGCGGAAAGTGAATAATTAATAGATGAACTATCCAGTGTAAATTAAATTACCTCCTAAACAGCTGCCATGCCTATAATCGTCAACTTGGAATGCATATAATCGCTAAGAAGAGGTCCATCTAATGAAATTCCAGTAGAAAATACAGTTATGTATAGTTTTCAACTTTCTAATGATGTTTAAAAAATTTTGCTTATTAAACAGCAACTATAAGAACATGTAAAAAAACTAATGCATAGGTAACTCTAACACAGGTAAAAATATAAATTTACCAAACTTAGTAAAAATGCAGATTCATACATTTACTGCCCAATATTTAATGACTTTCAAAGAATCCTTTAAGACAGGAATGGTTGATAAAAAATATCAGACAGTTCAGCAATTTAATGAAGATGATATCTACAAACCGAACCAATGATTAGCTCAAATCTGTTTTCAAACATTTATATGTATTTTAGATGAATTTAACTTCGGCTCACATGTCGTACATATACAACATTTAAATATAAATAAACGCAAAATTATGTTTTCCATTTACAGTCAACATAATTCTTTTGACAACACTGACTTTAATATATATACCGCCAGATTACCTGATTTGAGATTCTTAGATTATTTTCTTTTTACAAAAGTTCTAACTGATTATGGATCTGGCAGTTAAATTATTAGTAATATTGTTTCGTATTTATTATAAAAAATACTGTGGATACTTTAAATCGGTACTGAATGCCTTATGGATATCGCCACATATTTTTACAGGGTATCTCACGTAAGCGGGCTTTTCAATTTGATTGGACCAATTATGAACTTAAACGCTTGCATCTGCCGGCTTGGCGCTCTCTAATCTGGAAAATCGATAAATTTCCAGATATAAAAATGATAATGGCAACTCCTTCTATCGTTAACAAAACAATAAAACACGGATAGCTGCTTATTAAGTTTGCATTTCTCTATTAATGGCTTTTCTGAGTGCTCTCGATGTCGAAATAGAATGCTCTCATCGTCCTTGAGTTGAGAAGTTTAAAATCTGACCTTCATTTATTTTAGATGTTAGTTTTGTTTCTTCGATCTTTGATCGAAGCAAAATATCTTGGGTATTTTGCAAATTATTTATTCCATCTATCAGTTTAATGGACTTTGATCAACGAATCTTAAAACTAAGTTAGTTCTATCATTTATCTGGAAATCCTACGTCGGGATTAAATAAGGATTTTTAAGCTTAATTGTCCTGTCTATTAATTTTTAAAATAATAAAATAAGTCTTTCACACGAAGTCGTACGAAGGCTGTTCTCTTTCCGCTGAGCCTATCTAGTGGGCGGTGATAATTGTGAAACAAATTTTGTTTGATATTTCGACCAAGTTGTTTACACGTTTAAGTATACTGACAGTTGTCAAATATACGTGATCATTTGTAAAATAGATAATTTTAAAGTAATCGCTTCGTCAAGAAAATACAGAAATGAATAATAAACAATATCGAGCTGTAATTCTATACAATTTTAAGCGTGGCTTTAGGCATTAAAGAATATTTTGAAGAAATCCTTCGACTAATTGATGACAATCGTGTTCCTTAGCTACTGGAAAGCGGTAGTACAATTAATTTATACTTGATCGACTTTCCCTAAATGATAACTTTCGAGCTCTTAAGGAGAAAATGTCAATTACCGAACGAAATATTGGCCCTGTACGAAACATGTTTGAAAATTGACAGGCATGTTATCGTGAGGACTATTTAGGCAATTTTAAAGATTGATATAAAAGCAATTGTGACTATTTTACACAAGCATCTGATAGTACATAAGCTGTGTTCCAGATAGATTCCCAACAATCTGACTCTAGGTCAAAAAGAGAGCCATGTGGCGTGGTGCAGATCTACCTTGGATCGCTTTAACGATAAATTGTCTAATTAAGTATACAACATCATTGTAGGTGATGAAACATGAATATATTGCTGCGAACCCCAATGAAAGCAGGAGTAGAGAACGAATCAACTCCAGCAAAATGCGTTCGTGAAAAAAGTCGAAACAAAAAGATGGTCGACACCTTCATTGGAATTAGCAGACATGTTTCCATTATAAAACCAAAAGATCGTCCTACTTCTTTGTTGAGTGTTACCTACAATTTATCTACGTTCTTCAAAGTGTTTGTGAAAAACGTCCAAGAGGAAGGATCATCGTGCATCAAGATTACGCTCGGGTGCACACTACTTCTCGAACAAATGAATATTTGAATGTCCAAAACATTGCATGGGTCATGCACCGTGTAGTCCAGAGCTAGCGCCTAATGATTTCTTCTTATTTCGACGTGTAAAGAATAAATTCTGGGGTTTTCGTTTAAAAATAAAATGAATGGCCTAACTCGGGAAGACAGGATAAACTGTTTTGAAAATTGATTTTCAGAAATACAAAAATTCATTGATTGTGAAGGGGAATACTTTGAAAAATTATAAATAAATGTATTTTGTCAATAAGTTGCGTATTACTTACTAGGCTAGGCGGAAAGCGAATAGGCCTTCATACTTTAAATAGATGATCTATCCAGTGTAAATTAAATTACCTCCTAAATAGCTGCCATGCCTATACTCGCTAACCTCGTATGCATATAATCGCTAAAAGAAGAGGTCCATCTAATAAAATAATAAATGAAATGTATATTTTTCAACTTTGTAATGAGGTTTAAAAAATTTTGATCTTCCTACCACTTTTGTACTTACTATTGTTAAAGCTGTAGGTAGGTGCCAAAATATAAATGAAAGCCCTATACAGTTTGAATACTATAAAACATGTAAGGGTATTTTCCCTTCCATTCAATATAACATAATATAATATATATAATTACTATAAGTCCTATTAATTGGACAGATAGTCCCTTGGATCTTTTTTTTTCTTTAGAGGGCTAGAGTGCCTTGAAAATTTTCGTCCATAGAAGAATAAATCTTGAGAAATGAATTAGATGATATTTTTTTGTAAAGAATAGATGTGAATATCTGAGATTATAAGCTTATTAAACTAACAGTAATTATAAGAATATGCAAGAAAAACTAATGTAAGGTAACACTAACACCGGTAGAAATACAAATTTACCAATATTAGTAAAATACAGCAATCTGAACTAATAACTATTCCCAAATCTGTTTTCAAACATTTATATGTATTTTAGATCAATTTCACTTCGGTTCACGTGCTGTAAATATGCGAAATTTAAATAATATAAACATACGCAAAATTGTTATTTATATATATATATATATATATATATATATATATATATATATATATATATATATATATATATATATATATATATATATATATATATATATATATATATATATATGTTTGGCCTGCCAGATTACCTGATTTAAGGTGCTTCGATTATTGTCTTTTTACAAAAGTCCCAACTAATTAAGGGTCTGGCAGTTAAAATTATTTTTATTATTGTTTTGTATTATTATACCAAAATAGTACTATGGTTTTTAAAATCTGTATTTATGGATATCGCTATATCTTTGTACCGGGTATCTCACGTAAGCGGGTCTCTCGTTTTGATTGGACCGATTATGAACTAAACGCTTACATCTGCCGGCTAGGTGCTCTCTAATCTGGAAAATCGATAAATGACTAGATATAAATTTTAATGGCAACTCCACAGTATCGTTAACAAAACAATAAACATCGATAACTGCATATTAAGTTTGCGTTTCTCTATTAATGGCTTTTCTGAGTGCTCTCTATGTCGAAATAGGAAGCCTTATCAACCTTGAATTGAGGTAAATTGGATAAGTAGTTTTTTAGTAATATTTTTTTAACATTTCACTATGTCGCTATTTTGTTTCACCATATTGGATTTTTATCAAAATAATACATCTAATTTTTCATCAAAATTTTAAGCCAATTGGGTAAGTTATTTTTTAGCTATGCCGCGAACAGACAGACCGAGAGACTGACAGATCGACGGAATTGAGAAAACATGTTTTTTGCATCTACGGACCTAAAGGGGTAATTTTTTCACGTTTACAATATTTTCCTTTTACGAGGGAAGTGAAAAAAATAAAATAAACATTTTAACAAATTTGGTGTTACATGTTTTAAAAATAAACTTTTGGCACGATTTTGTTTTCCTTTCTTATTTAATAAATATTTTTGATTATTGAATAAAATGAAAAAAACCTACATTCAAATAATAAAACATTCAGATTGGCCTGTTTGCACAAAAACTACAGTCGATTTACTTTTCAACCGTTTCAGTGCTACTAGAAATACTCAAAATTTAGTGTTCTTATTAATGACCACTAGAAGCATATTTTTATTTAAGTTTTATTATTAGTACATTATATAACTAGAGCAGTGGCGGCTATTCAGGTGAAGTAGATGAAGTGCTACTTCACCAGGAAAAATAAACAAGCAAACATCTAACTATATTTATTATATATCTCTTAAAATTTAAGTTTTTACATTCTTTTATTCACCTAATTGGTAAAAAATAAACTGTACATCTCGAATAAATATTTTACTTTACCGTTGGCGGCATGTCTTTTTAAAACTTTCAATCAAACTTTATTATAACAACTATAACAGTGGCGCAAACCGCTTCGACTTTGCTGGAGGCGCTATGTTTGGTTTACGATTTTCCTATTACGTTGCCATGACAACGCGTACGTGATGACGTCAACCGCATGGAAGATTAATGTTAACCAGCGCCATACAACGCTCTCGGTGAATTGCTAACGCAGCACACTACACCCACGTGTCGTTCAGTTTGGGGTGGTTGTTTACTTTTATTTTCGCGGATTTCGCTGCAACCGGTTAGTTCCTTTGCAGTTTACTTAACTGTTTTGTGTTATATTTATTTACGGCGTTGTTACAACTTTATTTGGTGTCGGATTTATTAATTTACATTATTGATGAATCCGATCACGGATGTGGTTTGCATTTTGTTGGAAACTCCATTTAATTGATGGAAGGAATGAGATCAGAGTTTTAATCATCATCCTAGCGTACAAATGATTATCTAGTAGTCGAATATTACAAAAATTGTTTTGCTGGCTTTGTTTACTAGTTTCTAATAAATATTTAGTGTGGAATAAGGAAGGATTTGCGGGTATGTTAAATATATGAAGGTCTTTACATGAACATGAAGACACGGCGGAGCATTTAAAATGCGAATTAATGCTAAAAATATTTGTAAAAAATCAAAGCACTCTAGCTGACACTTTAAAAGAAAGTGCTGAACTATATAAAATACATTTTAACGAAAACGTCCGATTAAATAGACTATTTATGTACTTGGTAATTGACGCAGTTTTGTACCTTGCAAAACAAGAGTTAGTCTTTCGCAGCCATGATGAAAGCAGCGACTCAATAAATAAGGGAAATTTTAAAAAGCTTTTAGGTTTATTAATATCGAGAAGTTCCCAAGAATTAAAAGATCATCACAAAAAATTAAAAATGTAAAGTCACGTAGTTACAACATAAATAAACAAGTTGTCAGTACCAGTAGCGGCTCGTGGTAAATTATATTGGGAGGTCAATAGCAATTTTAAAAACAGGCATACTTAAAATAAAAATAAATGTATTAGAAAGCATGGTTCTTGGGATTAAACCGTGTCAGATTGGAATTACTATCCGACGTTTCGCCTTCGATTGCACGAGGCATCTTCAGGGATCTTTACTCCACGAGATCTGAACACTGAATGAGCTCGAAGAGATTCTTAATTGACCAAAGCCGTGAAAACTCTTCGTTCTTTAGAATTGAAAAAATGCTGAATGACACGTTCGTTAAAATTGCACATTCCTTTTATAAACGATTTCTCGATACTTAACATTGCTAAAGCGGATGGTCTATCTTGATGACGTTGCCTAGAAAAGTCTTTATTCTATTTAAGGTCGAAAAACAACGCTCGCTTTCTACAGTTGTCATTGGCAAACTAGACAGTAAAGTTAATATTTTGACGGTTTCAGAAAACGTATAACTTAGCTTATTAATATTAAATTGAATTGGTGGGCATAACAGGATAATCCTCTTTAATTTTTTTTGTACGCCTCCGCATTTTCCAGCTGAAGAGGTGTTAGAAGATATTTTACCGTCCAAATCAAAGAAGATATATGAAGCGCAATATCATTTGTAAGATGGTGCTGTGAGCAAAAGGTGGAGAATTTCAACAAAGATGGGCTTGTAACAGTTTAATTTTGTTATAACTGCATTTCATTTAACAGTTTAATTTTGTTATAAGTGCATTTCATTGTATGATTAATTTAATATTATAATCTACTACTTTAGTATTAAGTTTAGTGATTAATATGTACGCCTTGTTGGTTTGATTTACTTAGATTTTAGTAGTTTTCTTATTAGAAGCGGTTACATTGTTCATATTTAAGCGAAATATAAATTCAACACCTTTTGCAGCAAATTTCGGTACACACAGTGTCACCTCTCTATAAGTAGTTAATTTTGTACCTATATCTGAACTCAAGATATAAAGGAATAATTTTCAGTAAATGGTATAAGTTTAGCGTTCGTTCATAGATGTCGGCAAAAAAAAATCTGTTCAAATATAATTGTTGGATTTATTTAATTTTGCCGAATTTAATAATTATATACTGTATAAGAAAAACTTCAAATAGCAGTTTAGACAAACTATTTATTTCCCATATATTCTACAGAGTAGATATAAATTAAATTTTATTAATTTTGAAAACCTGTTTTCGAGTCCTTTATACAAGTCTTGGGATTTTCGTTTTCCTTGGCTAGATATGCTGCATGTCTCGGAACTTTTCGGATCTATTCGGCTAAGACTTCCATATTAACTTATTCTCGAAACCCTCTATCCGGTACTTCCTCATATCAAGAGCGCAGGCATCTTTTTCGCTGTTGCCAAGTGTATTCCTGCATTATTTCCTGTATCTTTCTCAACCAATGGAGAGTCGTTTTTCTTGTCTAACATGTTAATCATATCCTTGTTTTATCCGTCTATGTGCTCTTTTGGCAAGGTTGTTAGCACCTGACATATTCTAGCCAATGGTATTCCGCCACCTTAGTTAACCAAAGTTCTAGATGGAAAGGAAGCTGGGGGAACACATTTTTCACTTTTCGGGTCACCTGCAGATAACCCACAGGTCTTCATCGCGAGTCTGAGGAAATAATCCAGGAAAATCTTGGAAATCCGTTAGCGGGATTTTTCCTCAACACCGCAATAGTTTTTCGGGCACATTATAGATTGCACTGTGAGTGTTATTTTTCGTGCTAGAAAATCTCTCTAAGAGAGGATTTCACCTGAAGATTGGACCAGACCGCCATTTTCCATGCCCTTGTACTTGGCACGTGAAACCACTTTCTGACTAGAATTGAGTGACCCTATTGGATAGGTAATTTGCTTTAATTGAAATTTTGAATGATTTTCAATTTCGTAATTTGGTAACTTTTCTCATTTTTTTTTTTGGAATTAACTTTTGCTCGGGTGAGACGATTATTTTTTTGATGCAACAGGGGCTAGTTTTTATATATTTTTTTTTTGAAATCTTAAATATTAAATGCAAGTGTAACGAATTCATACGAAGACACATTTTTAGGTTGAATTTCGTCGAACATCTTTTACCTCAGTAATTTGATTCATTTTCCTATTATATTAACCATATTTTGTGGATCGTAAATTGGCTCTATTTTATTTTAAAAAACCACAATAGGCTACTTGTGTATTTCACGGAGAAATCTAGGACTTTATTCTATGCTGAAAACTATGCTCAAAATAATATCGAGATTAGCAAATTTCACAAGCTAATTGCCCTGCTGAAAAGAAGAAAAAAAGCCAAGATCCTGACCAGGTTGACGAATTTTTAATGGATGCTCCAGACAACCAGTTTTTAATGATGAAGGTAGTCCTTATTTTTGGTGTAGCAGGTGTCTGTAGAAGTAAGGAGTTAGTTGAGTTGACGATGGAAAATGTAACTGATTTACATCACTCAATTATGATTAATATTAAAAATACCAAAAACAAAGTTCAGAAATTTCATGCTTAAAAATTCAGGTAGCAATCTTTACTGAAACCTGCCCCAAGTATATGGCTTTAAGGAAAGCTGAGACTCCTCATTTCCGATTTTTCGTTCGTTACCAAAGCAATCAATGTACTACGCAGCCAGTAAAAAATACCTTTGGAAAACTAACCACAGAAAGTAGCAGCATTCTTAAATCTATCAAATCCGTCATTATATACTCGACATTGTTTTTTAACGAACCTCTGCCTCTTTATTATCTGACACTGGTGTTTATGTGGATGTTTTAGGGCCAAGGGGTATGTTGAAAACTCCATAAATAATAAAAAAGTATAGCCGAAAAGGTTTTTGGACATGATGATGTGAATACATTCCAAACTAGAGCTTCAAGAAACTCTTCCAGACAAGGTTCTAACGAAGTATCTAGAACTGTCGCATGTACTTCTACAAGCCGCGTTATTGAACGTACAGTGGACGAAAAAAAAATATTCATCTAAATATAAACAAATAAATTTGTTCAATTTAACCCTTTTTTAATTATGGGTTGCTAAAATACATCTTAGTCCCTAGGGACTAAATGAACCTCTTTAGTCCCTATTAGGCGGGACTAAAGGATATACTTTAGTCCCGAAAGTACAAGAAATTCATTTAGTCGCATGTTCAATACATAACAGCAAGTTATGTACTGAAAATATACGTCTAGAACCAGCGCAGTTTAATCGGGAAAACGAAGGTACTTTTCTTTTGTTGCCATCGGAGAAATAAAACCTATGATACTTTAAAACGCCGTTTTTTCCAACATTCGTCAAAAAAATAGCTTTCGATCGTTCTGCAATGCAAAAACTCAGGATGAATCCCCTATGATCCACATTTTTATAAAAAAAAATGGAGGAAAAGAGCCAGGCACCTAGCCATTAATTCAGTTCGGGGGGGGGGTCCAAGTCAGAAATTTCATTTCGGGGGGGTTCAAACGGTCAAACTTCAGGAAAATTAGTAAAAGACATGCATATACCAACATATTTCGAAAGTTTCGGAGGGGGGGTAGGTCCAGACCCCCGGGACTCCTCCCTGGCTACGTGCCTGGAAAGAGCCGTTCCAAATTTTCACGTCGAGGTTATATATTGAACCAGTGGCGGCTCGCGGGTGGAAAAGTAAGTGAAGTGCAAATAAAGCAAGAAAATATCGCAATAATTTTTTTTTCCAGAATTTTTTTTATATGTGGAAGGGGTAGAACATTTTTTTACTACTTACCTAAATTTTGTATACTAAATCAATTCTCCTATCCTTCATAGCGGCAAATTTACTTATAACATGCTCATAAAATGCATGAGTTGCCCTAATCTCCTCCAGACATTCCTTTTGAATTGAAATATTGCCTAGAGAAGTAAGTCTTTTTTGAGATATTGTTCTTTCTACTAAAGCACTTGTCGACGATATTGTCAAAATAAGGGATAACACTTTATATGCTTTGGTTAAAATATCTTTATTTTCATTAATTTTTTTCACTTGCTCTTGCAGCGATATATTCCAACTACTGTCATTGGCAAAAATAAGACCAAGCTCATTTCTAAGTCGTTGACTTTTTGAAAATATTTCCACATATAACTGTAACAAATTTTCAAACGGTCCAGTCGGAAAATTTAAACTATATTCGGAAAATTTAGCAAAATCTGACAAACATGAAAATGTAAGTTTTTCAGAGTCTTGAAAGCTTAGTGTCATTGCCATTAAAATATGGCCCAATATTTCATAAAAAAAGGGTTCATTATTTTATTTTTTACATGATCGTTTAAATAATCAGAAATGCATTCAATTAAATTCAATTAATAATTAATTATTTCGTTTTGAACAGTTTTCGAGTCACCAGTAATAACATTTTTAATTTTTTTGTGATGATCTTTTAGTTCTTGGGAACTTCTCGATATTAATAGACCTAAAAGCTTTTTAAAATTCCCCCTATTTATTGACTGGCTGCTCCCATCATGGCCGCGAAAGACTAACTTTTGTTTTGCAAGGTACAAAACTGAAACATAAATGGTCTATTTAATCGGACGTTTTCGTTAAAATGTATTTTATACAGTTTTAGCATTTCAAGTGTCAGCTATAGTGCTTTGATTTTTTACAAATGTTTTACAAATGCTCCGCCGAGTTTTCACGTTCATGTATTTAAAATAACTACAACCTTATTTCACACTGAATATTTATTAGAAACTAGTAAACAAGGCCAGCAAAACAATTTTTGTAATATTTGACTACTACATAACCATTTGTATGCCGAAAACCCGGATGACGATTAAAAATCTGGTCTTGTTCCTTCCAGCAATTAAATGGAGTTTCCAACAAAATGCACACCACATCCGTGATCGGATTCAACAAAAATGTAAATTAATAAACTCGACACCAAATAAAGTTGTAACAACACCATAAATAAATATAACACAAAACAGTCAAGTAAACTGGAAAGGAACTAACCGGTTGAAGCGAAATCCGCGAAAATAAAAGTAAAAAACCCCCCAAACTGAACGACACGTGGGTGTAGTGTGCTACGTCAGCAATTTACCGAGAGCGTTGTATGGCGCTGGTTAACATTAATCTTCCATGCGGTCGACGTCATCACGTACGCGTTGTCATGGCAACGTAGTAGGAAAATCGTAAACTAAATATAGCACCTCCAGCAAAGTCGAAGCGGCTTGCGCCACTGTTATAGTTGTTATAATAAAGTTCGATTGATAGTTTTAAAAAGACATGCCGCCAACGGTCAAGTAAAATATTTATTCAAGATGTGCAGTTTATATTTTGCTAATTAGGCGAATAAATGAATGTAAAAACTTAAATTTTAAGAGATATATAAAAAATATAGTTAGATGTTTGCTTGTTTATTTTTCCTGGTGAAGTAGCACTTCACCTACTTCACCCGAATTACCCCCCCTGTATTGGACATACGTGTCTGAAACCAGCCCAATTTTGTCGGGAAAACAAAGACTTTGTTTTTTTTTGGTGCGATTGGACATAAAGATATAAATATATACAGAACCTATGACTTTGTTATAAAAATTGTGGAAAACGCCATTTTTTTACAAACGTCAAAAAAAATTATTCCAAACTCAGGATTTCATTTCCCTTGTGATCTCACCAACATATTTATAAAAAAATCGAGGGAAAGAGCCATTCCATTTTCACGAAAATTTCCGTCAGATCGTCTGCTCTATTAAGTACTTTTAACTGGCATAATGTACGAATAATTAATACGTTGGCAGCATTTACGTGATTTTAAATTTCCTAGTGAACAATTGATTTTTCCCCGAACGAAAACACGAGAAAGCAACATGTCAAATATTAAAAAGTGCCGTATCACGTAATTTAGTGGCAGTTTGAATAGTTCGACCTATTTTCCCCCGATATATAGTTTTTTCCACAATCCGGATAGCGGTCTGAATTTTTAACGGGCATGTTTTTTTTGCGGACATCAGTAACATGTGGTCTTCGTTCTACTTCCGACACATACAGCCGCCGCGCCGCATTGATTTTATTCGGCCAATATAAAATGTACGGAAAATTGCAAAGGACATGCCACGAATTAAATGCAATTTGGGTTCCGTTTATGTTCTTGTCGTTCCTAGTATGTTGTCGGCGCTATGAGCAAGCTTTTTTGCCATGCATCATATCTCGGAAACTACAAGGTGTGCCGAAAATGGAGGGTCAAGAGTTGTATATATTTTTCAAGACCATAATATTAAACAAATATATAAAATATATTTTTTCTACGACTGTTATGGAACATTAACATTTCGATAGAGTTTTTAATTACGGAATCACTTCCATTCCATCACTTATTTATCCCCAAATTGTTACGGTGTAAATCATACCATAAACAACTGTTGGTATATGTACTAGTGACGACATCTGTTGGCAATCACTATATTTTTAGAGGCGCAGAAAAAGTATAGTCTAAAACACGATTGAAACAGCATATTCCGCACTCGTGCAGAATACGCTATATTCCAAACTTGTTACAGAATATAATATTCCTAAGTTGTAAATTAATATTCTTAAAATATCTTCTACATTTATACAGGGTAACACATACAATTAATGAATAGGAAACAAAAATCCTTTTGCTAAAATAAGTTACTAGTTACTCTCACAAACATAGAAAAAGACTCCAAGACTCAGTCTCAGTAAATTATAATTATTAACAAGACCTACAAACAATAGAGAGAACCTTAGTAAATAATCACATTCACAAATCCAAAAACAATATCTTACAAATGGCATTAAACACCCTAAAGTACGACAAAACAAAGAACTACTTATACATATTTGATCAACAATAAAATGAGGTTAAGTCTCACGTAAATAAACAAAATAAAATATTAAAAATTTTGGATGTTCCTAACTAGGATCGAACCCGGACCGAGCCTAAGTGGGGGCCAGAGTAAGTATACGTTTTATATTATAACACAATTCCACAGCCCTGACAAAGCAATAATCCTGTTAAATTTTACAGTCATTGTTCTGTACCGCTAGCTAGACAAACAAAATAAGTCAAATTTAGTTTTTATTATTATAAGAATGTTATTTCATTTAAATTTCATGTGACTAAAATAATTTGTTTTCGCCTCTACCAGCAATTTCGGTGAATTTGAACCCGACAAAGCTTTGAGAGGTAGAGACGGCATGAATAAAAATAGTCGGAATTGTGTCAGTTATGAAGTTCATAGTCATAGAAACATCAAAACTGAAATATTTTGTCGTGAGATTTAAATAAAGCACCCCTGATATCTGCATCATCTTATATTTCCCAATATTTTTGCGTTTTTAGGTACTTTGATTAAATACAGAGTGATATTGAGTTAATATAGAATGATGCCTAAAAAATATATCTATATTATCAAAAGTTGCACTAACAACTTATAAATAATAAATCCCATTAATAAATATCAAAACACCTAAACATATTTTTCTTCATATTTGATTGATATGGAAGTTTCAAGTCTAACATGGTTTACCCGTGTTATTAAAAGTAATATTGGAGATATAAGAATATTCTTACATATTTTCATTTGATCACTTGTTGCCTCCCTGTAGCAAATAGTAACTAGTAACTCAATTTAATAATAGTATTTTTTTGTCTAATAATTAACGGCTTACAGATTGAACTAATAAAATAAAAAATAATGTACACTAATTAATTGTTTACTGTATAAATATGAAAGATATTTGAAATTATTAATTAAAGTTTATTATTAGAAATAAGCAACTTTTTTGCCGTCGATTATTATGAGATTTTTGCAAATATACACGGTAGTCCTTACAAGCAAATTCTTATATTGAGGTTCACATAAACATACGTCCGTAAAAACTTCGTTTGCAAGGTAAAGTGTGTTAAAATTTGAATAAAAATAATAATCATAATTAAAAAAATTTAAAAGCTAATTTGACTTATACATATACTGTGTCTACGTAACTAGTCTACGTACCTATGGAAATCTTTTATTATGAAGTGGGGCACTATTATCATTTATTAAAATACATTAGATTATTATGTTTTTGGTCTTATAGAAATTTTGCGAATTTAAGCACATTGTATCGTTTAATTTGAATCTTGTAAACGAAGCGTTTGCTGACTATAATTTTTTATTTATTCTTAAATCTGGCCATAAAAAATATTTGATCGTAATTTGAAGACCATTATAAAATTAAACAAAAAACGCTTATTTTATTAAAATATAGATATATTATAAATTGATTGTAGGTACCATACAGTGTGGGCCTTTATGGTAATGCATGTATTGGAATCTTAGAAACTTTATAAACTTAAGATTAATTAACATAAAACGAAAGCTTTCATGGCTATGGTCCCGACGTTTCGCCTTCGATTTCATGAGGCATCTTCAGGGATCTTCACTTCACGAGATCGGAACACTGAATGAGCTCGGAGAGACCCAGGCTGGCTATTTATAGTCGACCTTTGTTTACCGAAACGTGACTCGGTGTAACGATCGGTTTCCACGTATGATGTAGATGTAGACTGAAGCCCGTATCTCTATTAAAATTGTTAGGATGCTTATAAATTTCAATAAATTCTCTAATTTTGCGTTTATAGAATCCCGAAACCGATGCAAGAACTTTAGTTTCTTTTACATTATTAACAGGTCCAGTAGAATATTTGTGTTACAGCAGATTGTATAATTTGTTTCTTTCTGATACATCATCCATGATCCTTAAGCCTAGTCGATACGGAACGTCCAGTTTCTCCAATATAGACATCACCACAACAAGGAATTGCATATACTCCGTCCGTTTGAAAGGGAATAATGTCCTTTGGCGATCGCAAACATTGTCCAATTTTCTTGTATGTGTTGAAGATTGTACGTATGATGGACCGGCGAAGTAACCTTGCAATATTGTCTGTGATTCCGTGTATAAATGGAAGAACTACATTTCCTGTCGGTAATTCATTATTATTATCATTTCGTGGAGAAGGATTATTATATTTTCTAATTTATCGTCTAATATCATCAGTGCAATATTCATTCCCCCTTAAAGCTTGAGTCAGTTTCTCTGTTTCCGATTGTAAAGAATTTTGGTCACAAATCGCGAGGGCTCTGTAAACCAACGAATTAATAACTGATTGCTTTTGTGCTGGATGATGATGGAAATTCGCATTTAAGTGCCCGTTCGTATGCGTCAGTTTTCTGTGTACAGAGTGTCCTAAGGAACCATCCTCTTTTCTATGTACAAGAACATCTAGAAAGGGAATCGTGCCTTCTGCTTCAATTTCCATTGTAAATTTTATATTAGCATGTTGTTGATTTAGATGATCAAGAAACCCAGAGAGGTTTTCTAGACCATGAGGCCATATTACAAAAGTGTCGTCTACATATCTGAACCATGATTTGGGTTTTAGTGGAGACGACTCTAAGACATCCTCCTCAAAAACCTCCATGAAGATATTGGCTACCACTGATGACAGCGGCGGTCCCATGGCTGCTCCTGAGGTTTGCTCATAGAAAGTTCCTTCAAAGACAAAATACGTTGATGAAAGATATGCTTCAATTAGATCTAAAAGCGAGCTGCCAATACTATTATGGAAATTGAATCATTTATAGGCACATTCATATACAGCGATTCTACATCGAAACTGACTAAGATATCTTTGGGATCTAATTGGATTGATTTAAGTTTTTCTACTCTCTTTCAGTGTTCTGATCTCGTGAAGTGAAGATCCCTGAAGATGCCTCGTGCAATCGAAGACGAAACGTCGGAAAGTGATTCCATTTTGACATGGTCTAATCCCAAGAACTTAATTAAGTTTAATTATTATTAATTAGTAAATCCTAATTTTGTAAGTAATTTAACGGTGCCAGCGGCATACTTTAAACTTCTTCGGTATTTCAGATTGTAATTCCTGCTCGGTAACTTCTTAATTCATAATACTTTTTAAAATCTGTAAAGACATTTTTAAAGCAACTTTACTCATTCAATTGTTGCATTCGTTTTTAATTTCGACGATTCGGTTATCGTGAACTATCATCAATTTCATTTTTTCTTGTGGGCGCCATTATTATAATTTTAAAAAACTTTTTTAAATTAAAAACCACTGATTATTGCTATAGTTAATTAATTTAAACAAAAACCAATTCAACGATCTATCACGTTTGAATATCCGACATGTCATTGAGGTTCGTCCTATAAAATTTTTATACCCGTCTCTCTTGCTCTCATAGAGCTATTATGGGAAGTACCCGAACTACTTATTTGATAAAGATTGAAAAATAACTTGATTTAAAAGTGTGATATCTCGTTGAATTGGTTATTAAAACAACTATTTAAAATTGGAATAATCCAATATGACGCCGCCAAGAAAAAATGTTGATGATTGTCCTAATCATGAAAATTACGAAACTAATATAGCAATTGTTTTCTAATTGAAAAAATAGTTCAAAAATGTTTTTGCAGATTTTAAAAATTATTACGAATAAAACAATTTTAAAGAAAATCTAAATTTTCAGATTTCAAAAATCAAAAAAGTGAAAAGTTCAGCTCAGACATCTTTAAACTACTTATCAATTTCTTTAAAACTTTACCCATTTTTCTAATAACGACGGCGTGACTGTATTTCTAGCGAAGTTGTGATATCAATTCGCCAACTTGGATTTATTTAGTATAATTTTGCTTTTAAATCGTACTTATTCCTAAAAAAACCCAAAAGCAATAAATTTTATTGTATATCAGTACTCTATTGTATTGCAGTTTCTGTATAGGCGTATCCAGGGGGGGGCTACCGTTCCGCAGTTTTAGTCACGTTTGGCGAAACGTACCAGCGTTTGGTCTCGACCAATGAGAGCAGGGAAAATCGCACTATTGACTATATAATGTTACATTTTGCTTAAATGCTACCGGGAATCCCAAATAGGAGTATACTGAGTTTGCACCATTTTCTGAGCTTCAGACACTACGGCCGAAACAAGCAATCACAATTGTAGGAAATTTAATTGGAATTTTTAACGATTTTCAGGACATCGAAGACCTTTCACATCTCGGACTAATTCTTTTCACTATTAATTATGAACTACACAACACAAAATAAAACAAAAAAAAAAATGAAGAGCGTTGTGGTGGGGAGAGGCAGTTTCCTTATTGGTGGGGGGGTAGCATAAAAGACCTAAAATGTGCTTATCATACACAATATCTAGATAGCTGGATTATTTTAGAAGTGTCCTTAAAATTAAATATTTACTTAGGGCTGTTTTGAAAAACGTTGGTACTCCTTAAAAAGATTTGCAAATACATTTTTTTTTGTTGACATAGTACGAAAGCTTTCACGGCTCGAGTCAATCAAGAAATCATGATTTTTGGGTTTAGACCGTGTCAAATTGGAATTACTTTTTGACGTTTTGCTTGCGATTACACGAGACATCTTCAGGGAACTTCACTGCACAAGATCAAAATACTGAATGAGCGCTGACGAGCAGAGTTCAGGAATTTGTACCCGACCTATGCTCACCGACGCTTGATTCGCTGTGATGGTTGGTCTCCACGCATGATGTAGCACCTAGTCCGCGCCTCTATTGAAATGTTTAGGATGCTTGATAATTTCAATAGATTTTCAATTTTTTTGGTTTATAATAACGCGAGACTGATGCAAGAACCTTGGTATCTTTTACATTAATCATGTGTTCCGTTGCGTGCTGTGTTCAGCAACAGAGGGAATAAACAGTTTGTTTCTCACTTATAACTGTTTCATGTTTCTTAAGTATAGTAGACATAGACTTTTCAGTTTCATCTATATACACTTTACCGCAGGAAGAAGAAATTTTATAAACTCCTGATTGCAAAGGAATTTTTTGGTTTCCTTAAACGTTGCCCAATATTTTTGTGTGTACTAAAGCAATTTTTTTCTGTGGTATTTTGAATAAAAAGTAGAACTGCACTACTTAATGGTTGAGAATCCAATACTGAATTAGGTATGGGATTATTATATTACTTAATTGAACGCCTAATATCTTCAGTGCAATATTTGTTTGATTTTAAAACTTCAGTCAGTTTTTCTGTTTCGTCCGGAATTGAATTTATATGACATAGTGACAAAGCCCCAAAGACTAATGAACATGACGGATTGTTTTGATAGTGAGAACTAAAATTTAAATATCAATTGTTATTTGTCGGTTTTCGTGTAAACAGTATGATCTAGGGTGCCGTTCTTTTTTTTTGTAGTGACACATTAAGGGAATGGCACCATCTGACTCAATTTCCATAGTGAATTTTATTCTTCATGAGGCCATATTACAAAAGTATCATCTACATATCTAAATCAGCATTGCCAGTTTTGATGTTGAATAACTGTATACAAATGTGCCTATTGACTATTCAATTTCTATAATTTCTGACATATTTCAACATCAAAACCTTAAACTAATCTTAATTGAATTGATAAGAGAATGCATAATGTCAACATGTTTCATTTTTCAAGGGACCTTTTATCATCAAATCTCGAGAGCCGCCATGGAATTTCCGCTATCTCCTGTGGTAGCGAACCTCTTTATGAAGGCCTTCGAGGAAACTGCTTTAAGCTCTGCTCTTTTACAACCTGAATGTTGTTTTAGATATGTAGATGATACTTTTGTAATATGGCCTTATGGAGAAGAAAATTTAACTATATTTTTAGATCATCTCAACCAACAACATTTTAATATAAAATTCACTATGGAATTTGAGTCAATTGGTGCCCTTTCTTGATGTGTTAGTATAAAAGAAAGAGAACGGCACCCTGATTAATAAAGATGGTAGTGTTATTGAATCTTATTACAGTTTCTAAAGAAAGGTTAGACAAATTAAAAATAATTTGTAATTTTTCTAATATAATCCGCAATTTATAGTTAAAATATTTACAGTTATGGAACATTTTACAGAGAGCTATTTAGTTCTAATTGGTCATTTAGCAAGTCTGATGACTTTAATTTGTTTATTTCCAGAAATTCAAGCATATTATGTTTTATACCCTTATGTTCGACATGTAGAATTTCGAAATTATGATTAAATGAATGTTGTTCGAGTAAAAGATAATTTGCAAAGGCTGAGTTAGATTCAGTAAGTATTTTTACGCTCTGAAATGCGTTTGTTAAATGATCTACCTATTTGACCTATGTATGTTTTTGGATAGTCCCCTATAATGCACTAATGGCTTTAACACATTGTTTTTTGACAAGGATATTATTTATGATATTGGCATGATGACCATTATTTACTGCAATTTATTTTTTTATATTAAGTTCTTTTTTCAAAATTAAGATTTGATATTGGTGTGTTAAATAACCTGTGGACCATACTGTTATAAGCTGCCAATTTATGTTGAGATGGGTTAGTTGAGCTAGCGTGAATAGTAATATCTGTATAAGAAGGTTTACGAAAAATAGAGAAATTGTGATTATTATCAATTTTGTTTACCTTTTACATGTAGTATTTTAGTTGTATCTCAACATCTGAAGAGACTATTGCATATGCGAAACATGTCATGTTGACAGCAAATCTAGTGAACATCTTTAAAACTTTAAGTTGTTTTTTCTAAAAAATGTTATCATGTCAACATAGCAGTTGACAACAAATATAGTGAAAATCTTTAAAACTTTAAATTGTTTTTTTCTAAAAAAATTGACAATCTTATCATATTCATTCCTTTTCATATATCGCTAAACCCGTTAATAACAACTTCTACAAAAGCTGCTTCGCATATAGTGTTTAGGAAGTTTCGAAATCATAATGGGATTTGTAAGCACATTTCAGAAAGATTGTTGGAAGAAAGACAAATAGCCTTTCAGGGGAGGAAGGAGGATAATTTATCAGACCAGAATCTATAGTAATATCTGTAGAAAAGAGAAAAATGATCTCTGACGATGCTCAATTAAAGTATGGTTCCATTTTGCCATTTGGGTTGGTTCGGATCATCAATGAGGTGTAGATGAGATTAGAGTTAAGTCAAATTTTTTGGAAAGCGTCGAACTCTAAACAACATTTTTGGTCATTATAACCATGGATCAAAATTTGCCTCAAAAATGTTTGGTACACGAGCATGAGATCCAACCAAAATAAAAATAGCGTCTCGTCAAGTGTTTGTCATGGCTACTTCAATAAAGATGGTAGTATTATTGAATGTTATTACAGTTTCTAAAGAAACGTTAGATAGATTAAAAATAATTTGTAATTTTTTCAATATAATCCGCAATTTGTAGTTAAAATGTTTACAGTTATGGAACATTTTACAGCAAACTTTCGTCCGTGAAGGATAGGGGCCAGTTGAAGGAACCAAATAGATCTCAAAGGATTGATTTAAATTTATTTAACATTGTAAAGTCAGTATTGTTAAAAGGATAAATTAAAGAAGATATTGCTGTAATTATTTTTTCAAAAAATTTAGCTTTTGTTTTAGACGTAAAAACCATTTCATAACCATGGTTGTCATAAAAATAGAAAGATTTTCAGGAATGTGATTGGTATCCACTCCTCCACTCCGACAGGTTAAAAATGGTGTACGAATGTTGACAATCTTATC
This sequence comes from Kuschelorhynchus macadamiae, assembly GCA_030620095.1. NCBI lineage: Eukaryota > Metazoa > Arthropoda > Insecta > Coleoptera > Curculionidae > Kuschelorhynchus > Kuschelorhynchus macadamiae. The sequence continues at coordinate 475,232 of JAUTXW010004896.1, read as the reverse complement.
AAAAATTGAATACTGTTTTCCGCTATGCGATCCATGATAACATTTTTTAGAAAAAAACAATCCGCAATTTGTAATTAAAATGTTTACAGTTATGGAATATTTTACAGTAAACTTTCGTCCGTGAATATAGGCCATGAAGGAACCACATCGAGGTCAAAGGACTGTTTGGTGTTAAATTTATTTAACATTGTAAGAAGGGGTAATGTTTAGGATAAATTAAAGATATTACTATAATTATTTTGCAAAAAAATTAGCTTTTGTTTACAATTTTATAACCCTGGTTGTCATAGAAATAGAAAGATTTTCAAGAGTGGGATTGGTATCCACTCCTCCACTTCGACAGGCTAAAAATAGTGTACGAAAGTTTACAATCTGATTAAATTTGAATACTGTTTTCCACTACGTGATGAAAATCCATGATAACATTTTTTAGAAAAAACAACTTAAAGTTTTAAAGATTTTCACTTTATTTGCTGTCAACAACTTAAATATCTACGACAAACGAACGGTTTAGTGAAATAAATTTAACAAAGGAGAGCTATTTAGTTCTAATTGGTCATTTAGCAAAAGTCTGATGATTTTAATTTGTTTATTTCCAGAAATTCAATCATATTAAGTTTTATGCCCCTATTTTCGATATGTAGAATTTCGAAATTGTGATTAAATAAATGTTGTTCGAGTAAAAGATAATTTGAAAGGCTGAATTAGATTTTTAATAAAAAACTATTTTTATGCTCTGAAATGCGTTTGTTAAACGATCTACCTGTTTGACCTATGTATGTTTTTGGATAGTCCCCAATAATGGACTAATGGCTTTATTATATTTATTATTATTATTATGTGTTTTGACAAGGATATTATTTATGATATTGGCATGATGACCATTATTTACTGCAATTTGTTTTTTAGTATTAAGTTCATTTTTCAAAATTAAGTTCACGTGTTTTTCGTAATATGATTTTGCCCCAGCCCATATTAATTCTTTTGCATTAAACTGGCAATGGTATGGCGGCAGTCGTGAAACCTCATGTCCATTTTCCCGTAATATTTCATCTACGGCATATATTGTTGTTTTTTTCATAGATTTTGCCATTAAAAGAAGTTCTAGTTTCACCATACTGGGCAAAGCAATTTGTTTTTGTTTTATTAGCAAGTCATAAATATCACTTTTCTTCCAGGATGAAGTAGGTTGTTTATTTAAGATTTTTGAATGATAAGATGCATTGTCCAGAATGATTAAAGATGGAACATCTAAATTTGGAATCAGTTGTTCTTTTAACCACTTTTCAAACAGTTCACAGTTCATATTATCATGGTAGTCTATACTTTTGGATGTTGAAGAAAACAGTAAACTTGCACCAGGGAGAAATCCTGTTGAAGAACCTGCATGTCCCACATCCCTTTTTTCTGTTGACATTTTTTACAGACTCGTCCTGCTAAGATTTCGAACCACTTCCATTAGAAAATATCCAAGTCTCGTCTAAAAATACCACTTTTCTAAATTTTGAATTAACATTTTCCGTGTATTTCTTTAAAAACTGGTTACGCTGACTTGCTATATGTGGCAACTCGCATAAAAATCTTCGATTACAGTCCTTTTTATATCGAAAACCCAACATTTTTAATAATTTTGACAACGATTATAATCCAATTTCCAATATGCCTCGATTTGTTAAAGCTTCTTTTAAAACTTGAAGGGTTATATTAGTTTTTGATGTGTATAAATCGTAAATTGCATTACGAACATCCATTTTTACATTGTCACTTAAGTCTTCTATCTTTGGTTTTTTTCGTGTACATTTCTTAATCTTCTTCGGTAGTAAATTATGCTTTTTTTCATGCACAATTTTCTGCACAGTCCTTATACGGATTCCCAGAGCCTTTGCTACTATCTCCTGGATATTGGCCGGTGAATTTTCATTTTCGTAATATTTTATTAGATCTAATACTATTTTTTTCCCTTGTGGATGCAAAAAACCCGAAAATTGTTTTGTATTACTCATTTTGCCATTGACTTGTCAATCTGACGTTGAAGTCACATCGCTCAAAGATTTTTAGAACATAGGTCTATCTAATTCATCTTCCGGGTTTTATGCGGAGGATATGATTACACATAATAAAAGAAAAACCAACTTTAAAAGTTTGTCGTTGATAAATCGTATGACCCGCACGATAACACTGATTTTGACTATACATGAGATCCAACTAAAATAGAAATGGCGTCTCGTCAATTATTTGTCATGGCTGTTCCGATAAAGAAGGTTTTACTTAAAGTTTTTATTGCAATTTCTAAAGAAAGGTTTGGCAAATTAAAATATATATAACGAAACACAAATGTAAATTTCACTCGAATCCTGCTAGAATTATATAAAAATAGAATAAAAATAATGAATGGGATTATATAAAATGTGCTATGTCTATTAATAAAATCATGACTAATCTGTAAAAGAACACAAATCCTTCGTTCATTGATTAACTAACACTCAAATCATGAATTAAAACCTGTTACACAAATAATTACTACTTAGTAGAGCAAAAATTATAAGTGCTTTTGCATACTTACCAATAAATTGATATCAGAATATTAATACTGTCATTCCTAGATGACAGCTCTTAGAAAATACTTATACATTTCAAATATGTCTCTACGCAAGGAAAAAATCGATAGTTTTGGTTATCAGTTATGATAATAAATCTAAAACAGCCAGTAGTCTACGTCTAACAAGCCAATTTACAGAGATACAACACTATAGATGCAACTAAGTAACTATTTGGCTAACTTAAAATTTCCTAACGCATTTACCAAGATAATTTTCTTAGCACCCCCTCACTCTTGGAACATACACCTTCTAGAGGAAATACAAATCAAATTAAACATCCTGCCCAAAGAATATCTAACAAGAAACTCCAATAAATGAGTGAAATGTGCTCCCGTATTAAAAAATATTAACAAAAATCATTATACTCGTTGAAAAAACAATTGACACATATCAGTCAAGTAGATTTTTTTAAAGACTATTTTTTAATGATTTGCAAAACTCAACGCGATGTAGCCTGAGTACTTTGATAGAAGCAGCCAAAGAAAATAGATATAGGATATTTGACTTACCCCGAGAAAAAATATTACAGGGCCACGGAAAATTGGTTTTTCACTTGGGGGACGGAGCTAGGGATTTTCACAATGGCGGCATATCTATATATAGGTCATACGCTGGTCGATTCTCAGCGGCGCGAGAACGGATTGATTTTGTTCTTGGCCCGGTGCGTGACGTCACGTCGGCATGGAAAGCTCCGACGCGACATTGTCATGTTTTCGGGAAAATCTTTAAGAACATGCAGTTTTGTTATAATTGCACCTTCCATTCATATATTTTATAGTTTTTTTTCTTTTTTAAGTTTTACAAATTTTTTAAGTGTAATTTGTAGATATACAAGAGTAATTAAAAAAAATCATGGTTCTTCGGAATAAACCGTGTCAAAAGGGAATCACTTTCCTACGTTTCGCCATCGATCGCATGAGGCATCTTCAGGGGATCTCTACTTCCCAAAATCGGAACACTAAATGAACTCGGCAAGATCTGCCCTGTGTTCACCGAACAGTGATCCGGTGTAATGATTGGTTTCCACGTATGATTAGATTGTACCATCATCTCGATTAAAATTATGAGGATGCTTATAAATTTCTATATATTTTGCTCATAAAATTCCGAGACCCAATCAAGATCTTCTTCTTTTACAATAATAATAATAACAATTCTACCAAAAAATCATGAGCAGTGAGAAGGTACGAGTAATAGAACCACCGACCAAACAAGAGATCACAGAATACTGGAAAAGTATTTGATCAGAACCGAAACTACACAATAATAACGCTTCATGGATTAAAGCGGAAGAAGACAGACACAAGTGCTTAGACGAACAAGAGGACTTTGCAATGACAACACAAGAAGTTGCAGAAACAATCAAATACACGCACAACTGGAGATGGCCTGGAATAGATAACATTCATAACTTCTGGTACAAACAGTTTACCTCCACACATGAAGCTCTCACTCGCCAAATTAATGAAATTATTTTAAAACCTAGCACACTCCTCAGTTTTCTCACCCAAGGAATAACATACCTTAAATCCAAAAATTCAGTTACGTGCCTTCCAACTCTATATAAGATCATCACAGCCACAATTACCAGGAGAATAGAACAACATCTAGCACACAAAAACAATCTAACGGAAGAACAAAAAGGGTGCAGGAAAAACAGCCGATGATGCGAGGAGCAGCTCATTATAGACAGCGTCATCATGGAACAAACTAGGAAATATTATAGAAACCTTCATACTGGTTACATAGTACCAGAGTACTAGAATTATATAAAGTCAATAAAAACATCAGGCAATTGCTTACGCAAATCATGAGTACGTGAAAAACTAAAATCAACCTGAGAATACAAAAAGAGCACATCGAAACAGAAGAGATCTACATCAGACGAGGTATGTTCCAGGGAGATTGACTCAGCGCTTTGTGGTTCTGCCTATGTCTTAATCCACTCTCAAACACACTGAATAACACAAACTTCGGATTCCAAATTAAACACCAAAAAAATAACCTACACAAAACAAACCATCTCTTGTACATGGATGACAAAAAATTATATGCAAGCACAAAGGCACAGCTAAAGGAACTCCTTAAAATCACTGAAACATTTACCCTGGACATTAACATGGAATTTGGTATAAGTAAATGCAAGCTACTTCATATCATCAAGGGACAGTGGAAAGACCACCCTACGGGGGAAACAATCAACAATGAAACTATAGATTACATGCTCAAAGAAGAAACGTACATATACCTAGGCTTCCATCAAAGCACCAAAATTAACCACACTCATATCAAATCAGAGCTCAAGACGGAATTTAAAACCAGACTCACAAAGCTACTAAAAACAAAACTGAATTCCAGAAATCTAACGAAAGCTATTAACACCTTCGCCATACCTATTCTTACGTATTCGTTTGGTATTATTAAATGGTCACACACAGACATAGAAAACATTCACATTCTCATACGCTCTGAATTCACTAAACATAGGAAGTTACATTCCAACGCATGCAAGGAAAGACTCACCATCGAGAGAAAAGAAGGAGGTAGGGGAATTATAGATATTCAATCGCTAAATAAACAACAAATTTACGAACTCAGAAAATTCTTCCACAACAAACAGAGTAACCTCCACAAGGCAATAGTGAAGGCAGACAAGAATTATACACCGCTCGACCTGTCTCAAACGAGCCACGCAGCAGACGCACACCAATCACGACCAGAAAAGATGAACACCTGGTCTGAAAAAACACTTCACTGAAGACACAGATACCACATAAAGCAAGACCATATACATAAAAAGCTTTCATATACGTGGTTACAAGAAGGGCAGCTGTTCCCTGAAACAGAAGGCTTCCTGCTTGCCATCCAGAACAAAGTCATAGCAACCAGAAACTACCGAAAGCACAAGACACAACCATTGAAGACGAGAGGTGTAAGAGATGTCACCAGCAGAGAGAAACGATCGATCACATGACGAGTAGAATAATGGCCGGAACTAAATACACCGCGAGACACAACTCAGCAGAGAAGGTGGTTCATCAAGCATTAGCCACAACATACAATCTAACGGAGAACACAGACCCTTAATACCATTATACACCAACATCTATACTTGAAAACGAAGACTACAAGCTCTACTGGAACATTGACATCCACACAGATAAAACAATCCCCGCAAATAGACCCGATATCACCTTTCAATCCAAAAAAGAGAAAATCACTTATTTAATTGACACGGCTGTCTCCAACGACGAGAACATTCAGGCGAAATACAGTGAGAAGATCGCCAAATATACCGACTTGGCAATGGAAGTAAAAAGGCTGTGGAAACAGGAAAGAGTCATCATTGTTCCTCTCCTCATATCAGTAAAAGGTCTCACCCCAACAAAGTTTACACCGCATTTGGCTCAATTAGGACTTAATACGGACATTCACAGAAACATCCAGAAATCGGTCATTTTGAAAACATGTAGCATAGTTAGATCATTTCTTAATATACAATAGATGTTTTTTTTCCATTTCCTTTTTTTTATTTTTATTTTTTGTACTGACTTGGTATAATCCCGTCAGTATAAAATACAACCACAGGAGTACTGTGAGAGAACAAGTCATAATAATAATAATAATAATAATACTTTTATTTCACCAATAAAATGGATGATCATAAAAAATATACCATCGGTAAATAGGGGAAAAGTCAAGATTAAGCTAAATATACCTACTGATAAAACATCTTCAAAATAAGTTATAGGTACGAAATTTGAGTAGAAAAGAAAAAATACGAAAATTAACTATAATAAGTACTTTAAAAAAAAACTTAAGAAATCTTGAACAGAATAAAAGTTACCCTCCACAAGATATTTTTTTAGTTTGCCTCTAAAAGACCTGAGGTTATCAGCATTTGAATGTCATTACCCAATTTATTAAACAATCTTATTAGATAATAAGACAATATTTAATACATGCATTATAGACTACGTTTTGAAAAAATGTGGAATTATGGGCATAAGGTAGCAGTAATGTTTTTTTTTCTAGTATTGTAGCTATATGAAGCGCGATTGTTTTGAAGTTGTTTATTATTTTGATTGGCGAAAACGCACACTTTAATTATGTAAATTCCCGCCAAGGTCAATATTATGAATTGTCTAAAAAAGTTTCTACACCACTCTGAACATGAAAGACCACACATAAACTATAACAATTTTTTCTTAACTTCCTGCATAGATTTTCTTTCATATTATCATTCTAAACCTAACATTATTGAGGAAATGGAAGGTGTAATAAGACCACTTTCAATTTCGTGAAGTAAAAAGTTGTCATTATTTTGTTTTTTATTTGAAAATACAACAAAATGTGTTTTATTTTGATTTATAATCAAACATTTCTTTTTAGGCTATAACATTATACCATTATAAACGGAATCTGCTGTTCTTTTAAGAGATGCTACTGTATATGATATATCAGAAATACCGGTCGAGATATTTTTTAAGTAGGAAATGACGTCATTAGAATAAACAAGATATAGCAACGGTCCAAGAACTGAATCCTGCGGAACATCCCAATCTACTGTCAATGAGCCGCTTCTCATTCCATTTACCAAAACACACCGTTATCGCCCACTCAGGTAAGACTCCATGAGCTTCCATGTCTGTCTTCTAATACTATAACGATGCAGCTTTATCAACAGTGGCTCATGATTGACTATATCGAATGCTCGCGAGAAATCCACAAATAAACCCAATACATGAAGAAGCACACAAAGGGCACTTTCAGCACTGCGGGATTCTGTAAACCCATGTTTTTCTCTTTTTATATATGGCATCACAGTTACCCATTTTAATTGTTTGACGGAATAAATTCATCAAATATGTTAAAACTTCACACAAAGCAAATCCACACCTTTCCAACAAATTATTTGTGCCATCATGTCCTGTGTGTTCTTTAGGTTTTCAATAAAGGTTAAAACATCTTGTTTACATATAGGTGTCAGAAATGCCTTGTCAATATTACTGCTATGTGCTACATGAGTAAAATGATTATTAAAATTACTTGCAACTACTTTATCCAGAACTATTTCGCCATCTTCAATCATTTTTAGTTCCTTATAAGAATAATTTTTATTTTGGAATGTATTTATAATTTGCCACAATGCATTTTGATTTGTTGTTTGAGTTTTGAATTATTCTGTCATTGTTGTGTAAAAAAAGTTTAAGTTTTTCTTCATAGTGTTAACTTGCTGCTAATATCCTTATATCTAATATCTTTGTTGATAGCTTAGTGTACAAAGTAATCTTATCTTTTAGGCGACTTAATTCCCACTATAAAGCAACTTTTTAATGGTATCTTTAGTGAAATGTTGGTGTTCAAATACAGCAGATTGTACAATATCGTTCGTATTCCTTAAGTCTAGTTTATATGAATCATTCAATTTCTCCAATCACCATAGGAACAGGGAACTCCATACACTCTTTTTGCTTGGAAAGGAATAATGTCCTTCCTGTGTTTCCGTGTATACATAAAAGAACTTCGGCCCACTCCACATGTCTCTCACCATTCAAGTCGTTTTGGATTGTACTTTCAATTTCCGTTATGACTGTTAAAGTCACCAACTTAAACAGAAAGATGACAGTATACTTGTAGCACATGTGTACGCCAGTAGGCGGCGGGTACCTTACTATATTTCTTTCGCCCAGTCTAATCGCATTCGTACGAATGTCGTTTTTGGCGGATGTGGAGGGAGGTTGGAGCTCTCAATATCCCTTCATATGCTAGCAACCTTCTAGGTGTGATGAAATGTGATGCCTATAGTATCGTAGACAGCTATTGTGGTAGCCTATTCTTCATTCTCTAGACGACTTTCCTGGATCAGAACTATCCTTTGTTCTTTTATAGCATTTTTGACAAATATTGGCTAGTGAACTAACTTTACACTCCCTCACAATTAGTGCAGCTTTATCTTTTCTACTATGTACCCTTTTTAAAATTGCAAAAACTTTAAGGAGGTCTTATATTTTCACTATCTTTAATGGACACAAAAAGATTGCTTCGAGTTCCCTATCGCTGAACATCAACACTCAACAGGACACATGATTAATGCGAAGGATGCGAAGGTTCTTGTATCATCTTCCAGATATACATTATTCAGAACAAAGTTTCCTTATTGCAGAAATGTATTTTTATATTAAGAAATCATGGTTCTTGGGATTAGACCATGTCAAATTGGAATTACTATCCGACGTTTCGCTTTCGATTACACGAAACATCTTCAGGGATCTTTACTCCACAAGACCTGAATACTGAATGAACTCTTTTTATACCAGACTTGGCTCATCGAATCGCGACCCTGCGTTAAAATCGTTTTCCACGTGTGATGTAGACCGTAACCCGTATCTCTATTGAAATTTTTTGTATGTTTAAAAATTTCAATAGATTCCCTAATTTTAGTTTATGAAGTCCTGGAACCGATGCTAGAACCTTGGTTTCCTTTACATTTACCAATGTATAGTGGTGTTCATCTCCAGCAGATTGAACAATTTGTTTCTTTTCAATACATCGTTCATGTTCCTTAAGTCTATTTGATATTGAGTTTCCTGTTTCTCCTACATACACTTCTCCACAGAAGCAAATCATTTTATATACTCCTTCTGTTTGAAAAGGTAAATATCTTTCCGGGATCGCAAGCATTGGCCAATCTTCTTATTTGTATTGAAGATTGTACGTATGTTGGACCGCGGAAGTAATCGTCCTATTTTGTATGTAGTGCGATGTATGTCGAGCAGAACAACACTACCTAACGGTGGCTTCTTATCATTCTCCTTTCGTGAAGTTGGATTACTATATATTTTAACTGAACGCGTAAAATATCTTCAGTACAATAGCCATTCCCTCTCAGAGCTTCGGTCGGTTTCGATGTTTCCGATGTTAGAGAATCTTTATCAGAAATTGGAATGGCTCCAAATACTAGTGAGTTAATAACCGATTTCTCATGTGCTGGATGGTTGTGGGAATTTGCGTTTAAGTCTCTATCTCATGTACTATTTTCCTCCCTTTGAACACATACATCTAGAAAGGGAATTGTTCCATAAAATTCAATTTTCATTATTAACTCAGTATTATGATGTTTTTAATTAAGCTGGTTCAGAAATAAGAAGAGATTATCCTGTCCATGAGGTCAAACAGCAAAAGTACCATCTACATATCTGAACCAGTGTTTTGGTTTTAGTGGAGCGGATGTTAGAGCAATATCTTCAAAGGTTTCCATAAAGATATTCGCTGCCACAGGTAATGGAGGAGATCTCATAGCTGCCCCTGAAGTTTGTTCATAAAAAGTTCCTTGAAAAATGAAATAAGTAGATGTAAGACAAGCTTCTACTAGGTCTATTAAGATCCTATCAAGATTATTACGATCCAATATATCTGATATAATGGAAATTGAGTCGTTGACTGGCATATTTGTGTATAGTTATTCTATATCAAAACTGACCAAAATATCTTCGGAATCCAACTTGCTTGCCTTAAATTTTTCCTCGAAATGTGCAGAGTTTTTTAGGAAAGAATCTGTTTTTCCAGTGAATGGATTAAGATAATTTGAAAGATATTTACCTAGTTTGTATGTGGGCGAGTCTATTATACTGACGATCTGTCGAAGTGGTACATTGTTCTTGTGTATCTTGGGAAGACCGTAGAACCTGAGAATCTTGGAGCTGCTTGGTTTTAATGATTGCTTCTCGGCTGGTGGTAGGCTGGATGCTTTATTCAGATTGGTGATGCGTCTTTCTATTCTGTACTGTCTGCATAACTTTATATCAAAACCGTATATACGACAATATTAGATGTTTTGATTATTTTAAAATCATAGCAAAATTGATAAAACTAGGTAGTAGTTATAGAAATGAATTATGATATATTTTTACAAAGAAATATATGATAAAAATGCTCTTAATACAAAACAACGTCATCACGACATATTATAAGAAAATAAATAACCTTAATTTAAATTATGACAGAAAAGTCATATCATACCATTTGATTTTTTTTGAGAAAAATCGAATTATTTGAAAAATTACGAAAAAAACCCATATCACTGATAGAATCATTATGGTAGAGTTAATAACTCTACGTGAGGAGCAAAAAAAGGAGATTTTTCTGATACCAAGTTCAATGTAATCGGCTCATCCAAAACAGAGATATAGACGTTGGAAAGAAAAAAGTTCGACCTTCCCCCACCACATTATTATTGAAAATGAAAAAAAAATGATAAATAGCAAAAAGTTGCACAACTGCTTGAAGAATACAGTGCTTATATTTTCGACAAACCTCAATTAGGAAAATTCAAGAGAAATTCGGCATTTCTATTTTTGAGTTGCTGTTACGCCCCCTAGCGACCATTTTTCGAATTTGAAAGAGATTTTTCTTGGCCGATTTACCCATAAATATGTTTTCCCCATAACTGTGTAATCACCGAGGGTTACCGAGTTATGGCCGGAGACCATTCTAATTGGACACACGGTACAAGAGAAATTTATAATTGACCATATTAAGTGCGGAAGAAAACTTTAGAAACAAGCCTTACTCACAGATATTCCTTTCAACTGCGTTAACTACTGTCATTTCAACTTCATACAGCGTCATTTAGTAAAACCATGCCGAGAATTACTAACTATATTATTCTGGTATGCACAATTTAGTAACTGATTTTTTATACTTATTTCGAAATGTTGAAAATGAATACCAAAAACTACGTTTATAGGATAACTTAATATTAATCATCTTTTTGCTGATATTTCTGGAACCAATTAGTTATTGTTCTGCGTACATCCTGGCAACATTGCAACAAAATTCCGGGAATGCGATGTGGCGGAATCTGTAGGAAAAGCTCATAGCCTTTTATCTGAATGGATTTTGTGGTATATTAGGTTTTTGTATTTCATCGATTAGAAAACAACTTAATAAATCTTGATTATATGATAGCACTATCAGCAGTGGTTTACTAGAATAATTTAATAACTTTTTTATTCTTCATTTTAATATAATGTAATATTTTTCTATTATATGTAGGAGAAAAGGTCTATATCAATTTCACACACACATAAATTTTGAGCTTTTCTTGTTATACACACACAAATAATAAAAATGTTTAATAAAAAAAAATTAAGCACACACATTTTGAAAATTTGACATATATATATATATATATATATATACACACACACGCACACACATACACACACACATATATATATATATATATATTGTTCAACCGGATTTCTACAAATATTTTGCTAGTATTTACCTATGTCGCACTTGATTTTTGAACATAATTTAAAATAAAAATTGAATAATTAGTTTTTACATTGACACACGCCCCCATTCTGTTACATCATGTTGCCAGTTTATCTCTCTATTCCATTTACGTTACTTTTTTAAACATTCTATTTCATGTTTCTTCTATGTCTCTATATCACACTTAATGCTTGCAGAAGGTTTTTCAGTTTTTATGGGAAATTGGATAATTCGTTTTTTAGTTATAATTTTTTAACGATTGCTTAGGCCACCATCATGTGCAGGTAAATTGGATTTTTACCAAATATTACCAGGTTATCCTCATATGACCCTTTTCTTGTCTGGTGCGATTCATTCACACAAAGCCCTAAATCGCTTTCGAAACACGCCAATCATATTAAAGATTGGTCAACGTGTTTCCTATTGGTTCGTAGGTTGTTTCCGCGAAGTAAAACAAGGTTTTGTTCAATGTTCAGCATGAAGTTTCTAGTTCGGTGGTAGGGTTTAGGCGGAATTGTTTTCAACAAAACTTATAATTAATAAAAATGCGGATTAGATTAGGATTGGTCAGGCTTACTGTAAAGAAAGCGCGCGGTAGCGAACATGATTAGAATGTAGTATAAGAAAATTATACTGCAAATGACACAAATGTATTGCTTCAAAACCTTCTCTAGAGTGACGTTTAAGTAGATCTTTAAGAGTTGTTGTGTTAAAAACAGCATTAAGTTTATACTGTAATTATTTAAAAAATATAATGTTATGTTGAATGATGATTTGATTTCTCTTTACAGTAATGTAGACAAAAAGTGCCAATGTTAATTTGTGAACCCTTTGTAAATAACGTTAGGCAAAAATAAAACAGAAATTTTCAGATTTCGTTAGTCTCCGAGATTTTTTCAGAACTTTACTTACATCCCTAGATGACAAAAAACATGGTTCCTCAATTCCGTCAGTCTGTCTGTTCGCGGTGTAGTAAAAAAACTACTTTCCCGATCGACTTGAAATTCTGATCAGAAATTAAGGGTCAAATGAGGATGGTCTGGTAAGATTTTGGTAAAAATCCAATATGGCGGACTAGTGAAATGTTAAAAAAGATATTATTAAAAAACTATTCATCCAATTTATAAAATTTTGCAATGACAGAACAAAATGGCGGCTTAATAAAATATTTAAAAATTCAGCCTGAAGAACTTCTTAATGAATTGATTTCAAATTGTGTGACATAGTTAATTGTGATATAGGGGTCAATTAGTAAAACTGTGGTACTAATTCAAGATGGCGGAACAAACTGGCGGCCAAATAAAATGTTTGTAATCGTGAAAAAAGTCACCCTCTCAGGTTTTACATATCTTCACGATTTAGCCTCTCTAGATGCCAAAAAATATGTTACATCAATTCCGTCGGCTCGTCTGTCGGTCTGTCTGTCAGTTCGCGGAAGAGTCATAAGGAGATGACCTGGTAATATTTTGGTAAAAATCGAGTATGGCAAAAACAAAATAACGGCCTATTGAAATGTTAAGAAAATATATTATGAAAAAGCTACTTGTCGAATTTATTTCAAATTTTGCATAAACATCAAGTATTATGTTGGAATCAACTGGTAAAATTTTGGTACAAATCCAAGATGCTGGAACAAAACAAAACACAAAAAACTACTTAATGATTTCAGTTTGTGTGCCATAACTAACTGTGGTATAAGGCTCAATTAGTAAAACTAGTTACTAATTCAGATGGCGGAACAAAACGGCGACCAAATAAAAATTTGTAATCGTGAACAAATCATATACATATATTCACGTTTTAGTGTCCCTAGAGACTACTCCATTACGTTCAAATGTACTCCTATAACGTACTACTATCAAGTAAAACCAGTCGTTGCAGAGTAGAAAAGGTTATCGTCTAATGTTACTTTAAACGGGCTATTACCAGTCGTTATTCTTTTGTTGCAACTTTGAAGTAAGAATTACAGTAATTATTTACTACAAGTTAACTATTTCTTGTACTTAAGGTTCTGGAGATAGGGGGCGCAGGTACGAGATTTGCTCTACACTCACTTTTTAAGGACAGTGTTTACAATGTTCGGCCATAGTTCTGCTAAAATCATTTTATTTACTTTTTGCTTACGTGGGTTTCTTATGAGGTTTGTTGTTTGGGTGTATTTTTTTTTATTTTTTGTGATTATTGAAGTGAATATTGATTCAAATAATAAGTTCTGAACTATTGGCTATATGGAGAAACGAGTTTGTAATTATAAAGTGTTTGTGATGAATTTGTAAATGACTATGACCGTAAATGTCTTAAGTTAAGTTTATTCCAAGAAAAGTTATTAAATATTGAACATTATTATATTTTGGTTTTATTTTCCTGCAAAAGGCAATATTGTTTCATGTCTTAGTGTATGTTTTGCTTCATTCAGCATCTAAATTTGAGGTAGAAGCTCTCAAAGATTAGCATAAAAGAAACTTTATTTTGTAGGCCTTCGTCAGTACATATTACAATACTAAATTCACTTGGCAGACAACTCTCATTGTTCGCTTCCACAAATATTGTTATTTGTGAAAAGTCTAAATGAAAAAGTAAGTTTGAACTAGATAGTTCGAATAGGTTATGAAAGTGAAACATTAACATAACCTTACACTTACAACAGACGCTGTCAGAGGTTGTCAATGTAAAGGCGAGAAATTTAAATTTCGAATTTTTTTCTGAGGCATGTTACTCATTGTAGACTGAAATTAATAATACTTTCCTTAATTAACCTTTTAGCTGATCCAGTTTTTTATATTAATGTGCTAAAGTAGATTAATTTAGTTATATTTGAGAAAAACTAACGATAATATGTGTGCGCCCATTTAAACCTTTAGAAAAAAAAGTAGCTTTCGTCATTCATCCACATTCTATAGAAACTTAAAAATATCACAACCTGGTTATGTCATGCCTAAACAACATATAAAGCGGTATTTTAAGGAAACGAAAAATAAATCCAAACAAAGGGTTATGGTTATGACAGAATTATAGAAGTGACTCAAGTACCGCACCACGCATTAAATTTTAAACAACCGGCGGAATGTTCGCAAATCGTAACCGCTTGGTAATAATATATGTATTATTATCAATACCACCCATACAATCCCATACTATATATGTATATATATAGTATGGGATTAATGGGAACTTTGTAGATAACTAATAGACTTCAAAGTAATTGGGTATAAGTGACAGTTGCGTATTTAAATAATCCAAAACTATAAAAGCGTATGGGGGCAGTTGTAAACACTTGATGTTAAGTAATTTTCTCAGTAAAGAAATGCAGCTAATTTAAAAGTAAAAGTCCAATAGAACGCCATTCTTTATTTTCATCTCCCCTATACATATTTAGCTATGACGTTTATTTTTGGAAGTATAAACATTAAAAATGCATACAAATTAAACATCACGTTAAAGAAAGAATCACTCTTTATAATAACATATATAATGATAATTACTATTTTAACCAAAGTTCAAAATTACAATTTTTGAGACTTAGTTGGCCAATATATTTGAGCAAAATCTATTGAAAATTAAGGAATTTTAAAGGCGCGTAATTTTTTTTATGACTATCATCAGCATATTCACCAGAGAAATTACCTGCGTTTTAATTTTAGGTCCTTAGCATAGCTAGAAAACTAAGTGAAATGCATGTATTCTACCTAAAGAACCAATAACTTATCAACAACAACGTATCCTATACGCTCTTCACCACATTCCCAATTTGAGTGTTTGTAGTCGCCATAACTATTTCGTTTTTAAAAAAAAAACATACATATTTTTAAAATGGATTAAATAAAGAGAGAGATAAGGAACTAACAAATAAGATGAATTATTACTATTCGGCTACTTAACTGGAACTACACAATTCCGTACTATAATATCTACTTAATAGGGATAGTCACAGTTACATATTATTCACGAAATAGTTTTCCTAAAATTATTCCCCATTTTGGTGATGACTACTTAGTCTCAGCTTAAACAGAACGTGGCGACACAAGCTCCGGTTACTTAAACGAAAATAATTGTGGTAACAAGGACATACTCATGATTAAATGTGCTACTTGGGTAGCTTAAATACTACTCAGGGGCGTGCAGTCCATGGAAGCAAGGGCAATTATCAAGCCCATAATAAATGCGGCCTTGACTCCGACCCAGCCACAATAGAATATCGAATAGAACCTATGCGGTCCGCTAGCTTCTCTGCAGCCAAGTCCTATATGCTTGATTTCCTGTGAATCGAGCCAGAGGTTATTGAACTTTCCACCGGCTGTGGCGGAAGCTATCGTTAGAGTATGTTCTTTGTTTGAACGGCTATCCGTGTGTTGTGTGATACGTACGTCGCGTCGTGCATGGTGCGATATGGAAGACAATAATACGGACGTGGATATGCAAATACCGTCAACTTCGGCTGTCGGTAATAAGAATGAATGAAAATGTTGGAGAATTTAGTAAGAAGATTGTGTGTGAATGTGTAGTGTGTGTCTTAATAATAACGGGATTTTCGACATTAAACTTCGCTGATAAGCTTCAAATAATTTCCAAAGGAAAGGCAAAATCGCCTATGAAAAATTTAACCACAAAAATGAAAAACTGTATTAGACATTTTTATCCGGAAAAACAATACGAACAATTTAAATGGCTAACAGGGTGTGAAAATATAAGTAAATTATTTTGTTGGCCATGTTTACTTTTTGAAAATGAAAAAGGTCTCTGGAATAAAACTGGTTTTTTCGATTTAAACAATTTCCATAAAGCTGTAAAAAGACACATTATGTCCAAAGCGCATTTTCATAAAAGAAAAAGGGATTTAGAGGTGATGACGAAACAAGGGTTTCTTCAAATAAAAGAAATTTTCAAGATTTACTTAGTTTAATGGCTTAATTTCCGCTGTTGCAACCATTATTCTAAAAAGAATTAAGCAGGAGATTGGCGAGGCGCGGTTCATTGTTATTGTTCTGGACGAAACAACTGATATCACTGATTTTAGACAATTATCTATAGGAATACGCTACGTTAAAACAGACGGAAGTATTCAAGAGCGATTTTTAGTTTTTAAGAATGTGTCCGAAAATCGTACAACAGATGCATTATATACCGTAGTTTATAACGTTACTAAAGAAATTAATGGAGAGAAAAAATTAGTAGCTCAAAGCTATGATCGAGCTACAGTTATGGCAGGACAATTAGGGGGTCTGCAAGCTGAAATTCGAGAAACTTTCCCAAGTGCTGTGTTTGTCCATTGTTTTGCTCATAAATTAAATTTAGTTTTATCCCAGTCCATCAATCACATTAAAGAGTGTAAAGTATTTTTCGTTACTTTAATTGGCATGGCTGCTTTCTTTCCAAGTCAACAAAACATACACAAGCTTTGGTCTCCATTGTCTACAAATGGTTGCCCAAAGTAGCTCCTACTAGGTGGAACTATAATGGAAGACTTGTGTTAACAGTATCTGAAAATCGTGAATCACTGATTAAACTATTTGAAAATATAATAGAAAATAATGAAACGTGGGACTCAGGAGCAATAAATAGTTCGAGTGGGTTTTTGGACTGTTTGAAACGAGGTTTTAATTTTAATTATTTGTTAAACGTATTTTCAGAAATATTTCCATTCTCGGACAATGTTTTTAATATGTTACAAACTAAAACAAAAGATATTGCTTTTTTAAGTCGATGTTAAGCCAAAAAAAAAGATGACTCTGACCTATTTTGGGAGAAAACGTTGACGTTAAATGTAGAACCACAAGCCAAGCGTCTTCGAACAGACAAGGTGGGAGATGTTCAAACATCATACAGGCGCCTCTTTTATGAAATAATCGATCAAATTCAGCAACAAATAAACTATAGATTTAACGGTTTAAATGATTTTAAATTCCTCGAGCTCTGCAATTTTGATGCATTTAAAGGAAAAACTTTTCCAGAAGATGCGTTTAAATCTCTTCTTCTTCATTATGGCCAGTTCTTCGACCGAGTGTTACTGCAATCTGAACTGAATTACGAAACTGATGACATTAACACAAGAAATAACGCTAAGGAAGTAACGCAATTTTTAAAAGACAAGGAGCTGGAAGATGCCTACACCGAAGTGTCGAAATCGTGTGAATTAGTATTGACAATACCTGCCACAAGTTCATCAGTAGAACTCAATTTTTCAACACTTAAACGTATAAAAAATTTCGTGAGGAATTCAACGGGGCAGGAGAGACTTTCGCATACATCGCTGTTGTCCATTGAAAATAAACTTCTCCAAAATATGTCGGAGCATCGACGTTTTTATAATAACGTCATTGACGAATTTGCAAAAAAATGATCGAAGAATCGAATTACATTACAAATAGGTAAGTTTCTAAAAATTGCTTCCCTCTCTTAAAATTTCACCGCACCCCCCTTAACCGATTGACTTCAAATTTTGACCAAAAATTAAGGGTCATATGGGGATGACCTGTTAATATTTTGGTAAAAATCTAATATGGCTGAAAAATATTAAACAATTTTTGTTAGAGTGGTGTATTTATTAAGATTAGGATCCAGTAAAAAAAACAAATATTTTTTAAATTGTCGACGTTTCGGAACTTAATTTGTGAATCCTCAGGACATATATAGACCCTATATTCTGCAGGAGACTCATATTATCAGTTTTTATTTACCCAGTTGGAACGCAGATATTTCCTAGATATTAAGTTTCTAAATGGTTTTCGTTAACAAACCTCTTGTTGTTATGTTGCAGTGGTGTACTATTTGGGGCTAGAATCCAGCGAAAAAACAAAAGGCTATTTTTAAATAGTCAACGTTTCGCAACTTTATTGTTGCTTCCTCAGGATACAAATTTTATGTCCTACATGAAACCCATATTATCTGTCTTTACCTACTTCGTTTGTCTACAGATATTTCCTAACCTCAAATAATACACCACTCTAACAACAAGAAGATCTTCAGCGAAAACCATTTAGAAACTTAATATGTAGGAAACTTTTCTTAAAGCGCAATACCAAGTTCATGAACGATACCAAAGCACTCACCTGTTTATATAACAGCCTTGATCGGAGCATCCTTGAATATTGTTCAATTATTTGGAGCCCTTATTAAGTTCTGTAAATACCTGCTATACAAACATCGTTTTCCCTAACTAAATACAGATTATAAAACTAGGCTTCTTCTATGCGGCTTAAAATCTTTAGAAGACCGAAGAAATTAAGCAAATTTATATAAGTTTCAACCTGTCCCGTGGGTCGATTAACTGTGTGGAATTGGTCAACCGCATGCTCTTTCATGTTCCAGTACAACTAACAAGACAGCAACGCCTGTTTTTCCAAGTTCCACACTGTACGAACTATGGACAAGTCGCCTTTATGGACAAAATTCTCCGAAACTGTAACAACCATTTCTCAAATATTAATATATTTAGCCTCAGTCTGTCCGGCCTTAAGAGGAGACTGCAGTGTATCGCCAACTAACCTGCTGGACACTCGAACTGCATAACGTAATTTTTTGGGGTATTTTTAACGTTCGATATTTCAAAAACGGTAAGCTAAATTGAAATGCGGTTTTCGACGTCAGCTTACTCAAGGTGTGTAGATTACAAACTCGACTGGTGGATCGCCAGATATGATGGGAAAAGGTTTGTACAGGGTGTAAACTAAAACTCTGCATTTTTTACAAAATTTCATTTAACGATATTTTTTACAAAACAATATTTTATTTATTGTCATATACACCAAAATAATCTATGATTAGATACAAAAAAACAATTTCTCCCGTTTTTTGAAATTGCCATTTTTTCGGAATATACAGGGGATTTTCAAAAATTTGTACATGGGTTCACAAACAAAATCCCAACTCACTAGTGATAACTCAAATCAAGCTCACTGTGGTATTGTTTTCATTATTTATGACACTGCTATTAGGAAAAAATACAATAATATTATACAGGGGTCTAAAAAAGCTTACAGTTGATTTAATTATTAAAATTTCATGATTTTGCACATTTTTATGCATTGAACATTGAAAACTTAAGAAAGTATAATAAAACGTAAAAATTTTCAATCCCGTTAGTTGATTTACATAAATTAGAGTATTTTACCGAAACGGTTTTTTAAATTCCATCCTAACCTCACTTCCAAAGAAATTAGCGGTGCAAATGTATAGCGCTACTTTTCAACAATATTGTAAAGTTTTTTTTGAATATATTCGATTTTTTAGAACTGAATGATTATTATAACGAAATTGTAGCATTATTATACCTGGAAAGCAAGTACCAGTAGCGTTTTATAATAATTTCATAATTATACCGGGTGGCCAAATAAGCGTGCAATGTACTGTATCTCGGAAACTACTGATTTTAGAAACTTGCTGTAAAATTTTTTTTAACTATAGTGGCCAAATAAATGCTGGAAAAATTTTTTGAGTTTCTAAGATGACCGCTAGGGGGCGTAACAGCAAATGAAAAATACATAGAAATGCCGATTTTCGCTGGATTTTTTATTATTTCCGCTAAATTGTAAGATGGAAGGTTTATGGCCTGTGCACCGTCTAATCTTAGTTGGCGTTGCGATAAAAATGTCATGGATTCCATGGATACGACAAAATGCTTAATTGGATATTCTTCCTTGTTTGTCATTTTGACGTACTGTTTCTTAAACTCATATTTTTACATTTTACTTCGTGATCTTACCTTTTATTGATTTTTATTTTGTTTGTTTTTTGTGTATTTAATTCATATCTTCTCGATGCGGAGACTAACTGCTGCCGAAAGGCAAAATGCCCTTAGGCTCTTGGACCAAGGCATGTCTCAGCAAGAAGTCGCAAATTTATATAATGTGAACCAAAGTCAAATTTCGCGGCTAAAAACAAGATTTGAAAATACGGGAAACGACGCATATCGGCACGGTGGTGGTTGGGTGAGGAAAATTAGAGGAAGGGCAGAAATAAATTTAGTACGTAATACGCGCCAACAAAGAACGAAGTGTTCCAGGAAATTGAACGATGAGCTGCGTCGTACAGATGAAGTGCATGTTTCTGATCGTACTGTAAGGAGGACATTAAACAGAAACAATTTGAGGTAAAACTTTATCATAGCAAGCATTAAATTTGCAAGGTCCAATTTTTATCTACATTTAAAAAAATCTTATTCAAGAAATTCCCAAACCATGAGTAATATGGAAATATCTGTAACATCGAAAGCAATTTATTATTACAAGTAGAGGTCAACAAGTACGAACTAAAAAATAAAATCAAACAAATTTTTTAGAGCACGACGTAGAGCGAAGTGTCCTCGTTTGCTACCACCTCATCGTGCAGCACGGTTAGCATGGGCCCAAGAACATCGAGATTGGACCATCAATGAGTGGAGAAACTGTTTTTTCTGCGACGAAACAAGGTTCAACCTCATTCATTCGGATGGTAGAATTCTTGTTTGGAGAGAGCCGAATGAAAGGTATGACGAGGAAAACATGGCACCTCAAGAAGCCTTTGGAGGCGGAGGCATTACAGTTTGGGCGGGGGTAATATACAATGGGAAGTCTGATATTTTCACTACCAGACAAACAGTTAAAGCTGTAGTCTACAGGGACGATATCATACTTCCCATTGTCGTGCCATTTGCCGCAAATTATGGACACGATTTTCTTTTGGTCGACGATAACGCACGGCCTCATCGAGCGCAAATTGTAACGGAGGCTTTGCAGGTCAATAATATAAATCGTATGAATTGGCCTGCAAAGTCTCCGGATTTGAATATTATAGAGAATGTGTGGTCGCATTTAAAATTATTAGTGAGATCAAGAGATGTTGCCCCAGAAACCTTGAACGAGCTGTCCGAAGCCATACAAGAGGAATGGAACAACGTCCCCCTAGATTTCATTAATAATTTAGTGCACAGCATGTCTCGGAGATGCCGTGAAGTTATTCGTCTGCGAGGAGGGCCAACCAAATATTAACATGGTTACGTTTCTTTTCTTTCTTCTCCTTTCTCTTATCCCAATCCTACAAGGGTTATTTTTTGTTTTTTTAAGGTGTCTAAAAATGTGCCATCGTAGTTAGGTACACTCAAACTATCCAGGGTTTTTCACATCTGATAGTACTGTACAAGGAGGTACCAAGAATGTTATCACGAGTATCAAATACCTCCATTGGTACCGACTTTCATGACCATCAGATTTTGTTTCCTATTCTAAACTTTTTCTTCGCTGTAGTTGAATTAGGTTAACAAATAATTGTTTATTATATTTTAGAATTTTAGAGTTGAATACAGGTATACTATACTATACCTGTGGGTATTATAATATTGAGTGGAATCCAATATGTTACAATATACAGGGTATTGAAAGATGCTTAGTTGGGTTATGGATCAAGTTATAAATGCAAGCTATAGTCCTGTCGATGTTTCGTTTTATTTTTAAGACACTATAAGATCTTCAAAATTGTTGTAACATTTTAAAAACCTTATATAATTAATTTAAAAGTAATCCAGGTGCGATTACTACCTTGGTTACTACACTAATTATTATTAACGTCTTTGAATGTCCTGAAGATCCCTTAAAATAAAGCGAAACGTAGACAGGTATCTAACAGCTTTCATTTATAACTCGGTCCTACATACCTCAAGTAAACACCTTTCATAAATTCTCTTCGATCGTTGAAGGAATAAAAATATTATTTAATATACAGGGTGCTTCATAAAAAATCTAGAATTTACCGCTAATTTTTAATTGAAGCGGACCTGATAGAACATGTCTCCTTATGTGAGTAACCAAATTCTTACTAAGACTAAGGTCTGCTGTTTAGTTCGCCAGAAACCATCACCATGAGACACTCTGTAAAACTACGAAATTCCTATAAAACGCTACTGGTACCTGTTTTATAGGTATAATAATGCTAGAATTTCGTTATAATAATTATTCAGTTCTAAAAAGTCAAATGGATTTAAAAAACACTCTACAATATTGTCAAAAAGCAACACTGTCCATTTGTGCCGCTACTTTCTCCCAAAGTGAGGTTAGGATGGAATATAAAAAACCGTTTCGGTGAAAGACTCTAATTTATGTAAATCAAGTAACGAGATTGAAAATTTTTACGTTTTATTATACTTTCTGTAGTTTTCAATGTTCAAAGCATAAAAATATGCAAAAACATGATATTTTAGGAATGAAATCAACTGTAAGCTTTTTTAGACTCCTGTATATTATAATTGTATTTTTTCCTGATGGCAGTATTGTAAATAATGAGAATAATACAACAATCAGTTTGATGTGAGCTATCACTGGTGAGTTAGGATTTTTTTTGTAAAACCATGTACAAATTTTTGAAAATCCCCTGTATATTCCGAAAAAATGGCAATTTCAAAAAACGGGAGAAATTGTTTTTTGTATCTAATCATAGATTATTTTGGTGTATATGACAATAAATAAAATATTGTTTTGTAAAAAATATCGTTAAATAAAATTTGGAAAAAAATGCAGAGTTTTAGTTTACACCCTGTACAAACCTTTTCCCATCATATCTGGCGATCCACCAGTCGAGTTTGTAATCTACACACCTTGAGTAAGCTGACGTCGAAAACCGCATTTCAATTTAGCTTACCGTTTTTGAAATATCGAACGTTAAAAATACCCCAAAAAATTACGTTATGCAGTTCGAGTGTCCAGCAGGTTAGTTCCTGTTCCTCACGCTTTGTAATATTGTGATTTCCCCTTAATAATTTATTTGTCGTTAATGTAGCACCAATACTATGTCTCGTAGAATATACACATATATCTGTTTTTTTTTCTGTTATTGTTATTATTAATTTTACGTTTTTATTGTTAGACTTTATTGTAGAGTACTTATTCCTGAATAAATGAATAAATGAAACATCTGCGAATTAACGGAGTAGGTCAAGACTGATAATATGGGTTTCATGCAGGATATAAAATCTATATATGTGTCCTGATAATGCAACAATAAAGTTGCGAAAAGTTGACAATTTAAAAAAAAACTTTTGTTTTTTTACTGGATCCCAACTCCAAATAATACACCACTCTCACATAAAAACAAGAGGATCGTTTAAGAAAACCATTTAGAAACTTAATATCAGGAAAAAGTCTTGGTACAATATTGATAGGAATCCAATATGATGGAACAAATAAAAATTAAAAGACAGTATATGTAACACATATATACTGTGACTATGTACTGAATTAAATTGGGCCATACTATTCCTAACAAATGGAAAAAAATCATAACGATGGAAGTTCCGGGTAAAGAAATTTACCGATTTTTTTTCACATAATTTCGAAAATAGTCGGATTTTCTTAAATTTGTTAGGGGCAATTAATTTAGCCCCCAAATACGCGCCAAAAAAGCGAATTTGGGACACCCTGTGTATTAAAAAAATAAAAGTCAAATAATATGCATTTTTTTATAATTTTTTTCAACAGTTTGCACAATCTATTTACCAGTGCTACTTATTTAAATATTTTCTTTTAATATTTTATTATTTACCTACTTATTGTTTACCTTTTCTTTAAATGGAAACACGACAATCCCTTTTGAAATACTGTACACCAAAGTTTTTCTCTGCTTGCCGTGCCATACCCTAGCAAATCTCATTCGCACTATTTCACAACAATTCAGCTCATTTCTGTAAACTAAAGTTTTCATGGGTTTACCAAAAAATATACACATTTCTGTTAGGTGTCTAGTACTAGTAAATAGTTCTGTTCTTTTAGATATACCTAAATGAAAATGGCAATGCTCTCTGTATTATTTTGTCAAATAAGTCTGTGCAAATATGACACCATATATAAACAATAGTTATTGGGTATTAGCATATTATTTTTACGTTATCTTGCAAAATAATTAATTTTTGCCATTCTGAATTGATTAAGCCGGATTTCAGAGATTGCGAAATCGGGAAATACCGTATTTTAACTTAGAAAATGATTAAACGTTTTTCATTTTTTTTTACGGTTTTATTGTAATCAAACTTCGGCATAGAAAGATCATTTTACAAGCTTTTATTTAACATAGAACGGAAACATTCACGGCTTCGGCCAAGAAATCATTATTCTTGGGGTTAGACCGTGTCAAATTTGAATTATTATCCGAGGTTTTGCCTTCGATTGCACGAGTCATCTTCAGGGATCTTGAATTCACTAAATCTTAATACTGAATAACCTCGGAGATTCGCCCACATACAAATTAGGTGAATATCTTTCTAATTTTCTTAATCCATTTACTGGAAAAACAGATTATTTTATAGAAAACTCTGCATATTTCGTGAAAAAACTTAAAGCATTCCAGTTACATCTTGAAGATATTTTGGTCGGTTTCAATTTAGAATCACTATACAGAAATGTTCCTGTTAACGACTCAATTTCCATTATGTCAGAGAACATAATAATCTTGGTAATTTCTTTAATGGAATCTTATCTTACGTCTACTTATTTCATTTTTCCAGGAACTTTTTATGAATAAACTTCAGGGGCAGCTATGGGCTCTCCCCTTTCAGGTGTGGTAGCGAATATCTGTATGGAAGACTTTGAGGATATTGCTCTAACATCCGCTCCACTAAAACCAAAGCATTGGTGCAGATACGAGTTGATACTTTTGTTGTTTTTGACCACCTTAATTAACAACACCAATATATTAAATTCACAATGGAAATTGAATCTAATGGAGCGATTCCCATTTTAGAGGTATTTGTTCAAAGGAAAAATGGTACATTAGGACATTAAGATTCATGTTAAGCTTACGTTAAATCATCGAAAATCAGATTTGAAATACTAAACTGTGCTGTGATTGACGAATTCTGTATGGAATTCAAGGTCCTGTGTGATTTTATATCTTTAATGAAGGTTTGTGGCTTTAACGATGCTTTTATCGACGAACCTGGGCTAACCTAACGCGTAATCAGGACAGATCCACCTAATAGTATAGGTTTTGTTAAAAAATCATTGTTTTAATATAGATTCACTTTTTTATATCACTTCAATAAAAGCCCTAACCAAAACGATTTTTAAAACACAACTACGTTTTTTAATTCGAATAGTTGGCGCTGAACTACTCCATTGTATCAAAATATCCAAGTAACTAACAAAAATCCCTAGATTCTAGTTTCAAATATGGCATATTTTTGACGTTGAACTTTGTATATTCCTAAATGTGATTAATATTAAAAACGGTCCTGATCTGTTTACTATTTATTACTTTAGTATTCTTGAATTACTTTTTAGTGAATTGTTGCAATAACCTACTATTTTGTATACAAATTATGCTGAAGTTAGTGAAGCTGAAATGTGCATTTTGATAGTAAATAACTCTAAAACGAAACGTCGCCGGCAAAATGTGACTTCAGATTCGTGATTACCAGCACAACATCTACGAATATACCAAAAATCATAAAAATCGGCGGTGGTTGGCTTAAACGAAAAATTGCCAATATTTTTATTATTTGACAAAAATTTAAAAAAACATTCATTTATAATCTCCCTAGTGCTTGAATTATTACCGAAAATTTTTTCGAGGTCACGAATTTGTTTCGAAAATTATCCGGAGTCGAAGACGAGCAGCAACTGCAATTAACCCTTTAAAAGTTTAGGTAAAGAAAAAAAAATGAAAAAATTCATGGCTGCAAAAACTAAATTTTCTAAATTTATTATCCAAATCTCTTCAGTCCATATTCCATACCGAAATAATTCACTAGGAAAAAAATTACAGCTTTTAAACTAGAATTTCTAAGGAAAGAAAATCTCCTACTGCCCCTGTATAACAATATATGCTATTATTTTTCTGTACTGAAAACTTGTGACGGGGACAAAAATTCAATCAATCAAACAAACCCTACCTGTTACATATAACTTATAATGCCAATATTTAAATCTTAAAAAAATACCAGTAAAGAAAAGAAAATTTAAAAAATAGCAGCTGCGAAAGCAAAATGCTTTAATTAATGTCTTGTACCGAAAAGTTTCCCTAAGAAAAAAACACAATTTCTAAAAAAATGTCCTACATACTGACCCTGTATAAAATAATATAAACTTTACCACTTTTCCGAACAGTATAATACTTAAACTTCATTACATTTCCTATGCCAAACATATACCAGCATAAAAAAATTAGAGACTCTATGCCCGTATCGTAAAAAACCTCACAAAATATATAAACATACCGGACTATATACTAAAAAATGCAACTATTTAGTATCCAATTTTTTACATTTTTACGTTTTACATGCTGCATTTCTTCTTTGCAATATGCAATAGTCTTGAATAAAGGCATGCGCAGTTTGACAAAAGGTACAAATGTCTTGCCACTGCGCATGCTTTTGTTCAAGACTATTGCAACTTGCAAGAAAGAATTGCAGCATGTAAAACGGCATTTTAGATGCAAGTATTTTACTGCGCTAAAGGCCGTTTTACATGCTGCAATTCTTCTTTGCAATATGCAATAGTCTTGAACAAAGGCACGCGCAGTGTGACAAAAGAAGACAAAAATGACACCACTCACTCTGGTCCGGACAGTGTTGTTTCAGCCCTCGCTGCGTTTTTCCAGACTGTTTATAAAACATCTCCACAGCCTATTAAGGACATTCCTGTGATAGCACATTCTGACTCCGTAGACATCCCGTCAATTACTACCGATGATGTAATCGAAATGAGTAAAAGACTCAAGAACAGGATCACTTCTGGCCCTGACGGGATTCCCAGCTTCATTGTGAGGGACTGTTCACTAGCGTTATGTAGTCCACTATGCCATATATTTAATCTCATACTAAGGTCTGGCGTCTTTCCTGATGCCTGGAAGGTTGCTCGGGTTTGCCCTGTCCTTAAAAAAGGTGATTCTACCTTAATCGAAAATTATCCGCCCATTTCTACTCTCTGCAACTTTTCCAAAATATTTGAGATGATCTTACATAAGTCCATTTTTTCCAGTATCAGAACCAATATTTCCCCCGAGTAACACGGATTCATGTCAAAGAGATCTTGCATCTCTAATTTGTGCTCTTTCTCACATAATGTCTGCTTCCGCAGGGTTCTAACCTTGGACCGCTCCTGTTTAATATATTCGTGGAGGATCTGATTCGAGTGTTAAATTGCTCCAAACTCGCCTAGGCCGATGATCTAAAAATCTTTCATCGCATTGACACTTTCAATGATTGCCTTCTACTGCAGTCAAATATTGATATAGTTAGTGATTGGTGTTCATCTAATCGGCTCAGCCTAAATGTTGCCAAATGTCACGTCGTGTCCTACCATAGAATAAAGTCACCACTTATCTTCAATTACTCTATAAACGACAATATTCTGTCCAGATCCACAACCGTGAGAGACCTCGGAATCGTATTTGATGATAGACTCACATTTATTCCTCACATTGAACACAGGGTATCTAGTGCTTCCAGAATATTGGGGTTTGTTATCAGAACTTGTAAGCATTTTAACAGTTCACTGGCTCTTAGGCTGCTCTATTACTCTGGTATCCTATATATAATTGCCATGAAATTTCCGTTGAGGCCGTTCAGAGGAGATTCTTTAAATACCTTATGTTGAAGATGGTGCCTACCTTGATAGAGGGTTCGATCATGGCTTGTTGTTGTCCAGATTTGGGGAGTTGCCATTGGAGCTCCGCCGAGACATTCAATCAGTGACATTCTTATATCGTCTACTTAATGGGAACATTGACTGCCTTTTTCTGTTGGGAGAAATTCCCTTTCATGTACCGCGATTGGCGACCAGACGTCAACCTATGTTTGCTCTCGACCTGGCACATTCCAACATTCTCTTCCAAAGCCCGTTTACATTATGTGTAGCAACTTTAATCCTATATCTGAATCCTGTCATATCCATTCAGATAATCTGCCCAATATCATTCAGCATTTGCTCTTGGCTTCTGGCTTTCCCCCCTAATCTTCCCTATGTCTCCTTGTCTGGCTGTTGGTTTTGGTTACCGGGTTGAGTGCCTGCATTGTTATCTTGTTTTGTTTTATTTCATTTTATTTTGTTTTTGATTTGAGTTTTATATTCATATTCATTTTTACTTAGTTTAAGTTCATAATTTTTTTATTTGTTTATATATTTTTTCTTTTTTTTTTGATATTTTTATTTGTTACATATTATATAATTTATTTGTTATTACAGTCATATTATACAGGTTCCTGTAATTGGGCTTTGGCCTGTTGGAAATAAAGAACTTATTTACTTATTTATTTAAAAAAGGTATAAATGTCTTGCCACTGCGCATGCTTTTGTTCAAGACTATTGCAACTTGCAAGAAAGAATTGCAGCATGTAAAACGGCCTTAACTGATCCTAAAACGATAATCGAATAGCACGTTTATTAAACGAATTTCGATGTAATGCATGCAATCGAGAATTACAGTTAATTTTCTTAGAGATATTTTATAAAATTGCGGAAAATATTATCTTTCAAATTGTAGCTACCTACTAAAAAACATTCAAATTTTATGCTGCCAATTTTAAAAATACCCAAGAAATCCTTTTTGAGTCTTTAAAATTAAATAACTTTTACTTAAATATTTATTCAATTACACTTTTGACAGCGACGAAAGTCAAGGATGAATGGATGTTTTGAAATTTTTTGATCATCAGAAATCTAGAAATTGTGCCCAAAAGCGTGCACTTTTTTAATCGAATTTTCACCTATTTCCCCAGTAGCTAGAAAAAAACATTATAGAGGTTTTTGTAGCCAAATAAACGCTCTATCCTTCTGTCTGGAAATAATTCCGATTACCGTTTACAGTGAGCCCCACAGTGAGGTAATTTGGACTTGGAAAATTTCAACTTTGAAAAATCGCAGTAATTTAACCGTGTACGTTAAAATTTTGAAATTTGGTCACAATCTACCTACGAGTTTCTAATTTCGTAAAAAAATACCCCACGTATTTTGTTTGTTTTTATTGAGTAAAATATGTCCGCTTTGGTGAAATTAGATGTCAAATCTATTTTCTTGCTATATTTTTATTATACAGGGTGTTAAAAATAAAATAATTGCTTTTATAGTAGATCAGAATGTCTTTTATCTATAGGGTGTCTGTAAAATCTAGAAACGTATACCTGGTGCTGAGATATGATGATCTAAACTTACTTAATCTCAGTACTAATGTTGACAATGTCCGATACTTTAGTTCTTTGATATACTTCGTACATTTCTAGAGATAACTAGGCAAGATAGTGGGTCCAATGTCTGCAATACCCCCATAATAAATTTTAGAAAAATCTACATAGTGTTATTTTCTTCGGGACAATGTTAAATACCACTGAATGCTTGAATTTTATTAAATTCCCTCGACGTTAGACCACATAAAAACATTTTTGGGTGGAATTGTTTTCCGTTGTAGCATTCCCAACCTTATCATCTGTCCGCAATAGTTTATACTTTACTTGGACAACAATACCACCCAGAATATAATTAAGGGGAATAAGGTTTTTGATCTGAAAATCCATGTGTTTTTTTTTCTAGCACTTTGAACTCTTTAGTCTCTAGCCAATTGAACCTTAATAGGACGACAGAACCGTGTTGAGGAAGGCCTGCAATTTTGCCAGATTATGATATCAGGTTTGTTATTTTGCTCTAAACTGAGTCTGATGGCTACTAGAGAAGTAAAAAAAATGCTGGAATCGGAATTATTATTATTAAAACTTTGTTTGTATTCTGAGAACCATCGAAACCCCATTTACAAATTAAAGTTGAATCGTTCAAGTTTTCAATGAGATTTCAATGTTTCAGCAGGGCATCTCCCTGTGTTTGAAGTATTCTTAGGCATGTATGGTTAAGTAGATTTGAAGTGGAAGTTCAGCCTGAGATTCACTCACAACAATTCCAGCATGGTAACATTTTTTTTCCTTTAAGACCTGGTCAAAACCAACAAATATTTTGCTCTGCTAATTCGACAGCACGGACCACTGGACCTCGCATACCTTGCTTCTGGAAGATTCGATCAGAAAGCGCGTGTGATTGGTCGGCACTCTTCGGACTAGCGACTGCAAGGAAGCCGCAAGCGCGAGGAGAAGCGAGAAACTCGCACTCTAGACGTGGGGGTGTGACGATCGTTTTCCCCATCTTCAAGGACTTTTACGCAATTTTCCAAATTTTAGTAATTAGTTTTGTTTGTACAATAAGTCTTTAATATACAGTCCTAAAAAACATTAACCAGCATTTTTGTCAAAGTATATGGTAAAATACCTCCATATTTATTGGTCCTACGTGCCAGATAAGTCATTTAACTTCGAATTTGGAACAGTTTCTCGTGAAAAAGCCATTATTCCGCGGGAAACCAGTGCAAGACATTGCGCACAAGACATTCTTAATTTATAAGTGAATCGGACAGTGCAAGTCATTCGCACAGTGATATTTGCTTAAAAGAAAACAAGACACTAAAAAGCCATTGTTTAGTGTTTGACAAGTGCCATTGGACCAAAGTGCAACTGAACTGTAAGTCTGTTCCATTTTATTAGTCATTATTTAGAACAGTCAGCGTGTCTAAGTGCATCTGTCGCCTCCTCTCAGTTTGTGCTACGTCAAATTTAAAGGAATAGCTTTTATCAAGACATTCGCGATAAATCTTATTTACTAAATATTTAAAAAATTGCAAAGTCATTCGCTGCAACTTTGAAAAAATACCTAAATAAAAACATTTTCACTTTATATAGGTAGTCATTTTCATTACGAAGTCACACATTTTTATTTATTAGTCATTTTAATAATAAATCATGAGTGACGAAGATTTAGAAGCTAAACTTAATAGCTTAAAAAATGTTAGAGATTGTTACAAAGCCAAGTTGGCTGGTTTCACTAAATTTGTGGGAGATTTTGATCTTAATTTACAATCGATTGAGGAGCTACAGGTATGCATAGAAAAGATTGACAAAACCTATTGCGATTTTGATCAAATTTCGACTGAGTTAGAAGTCAATGACGTCAGTGCCACAAAAATAAAAAATCATAGAAAGGAGAGGCAGACATTTGAAGCTGAATTTTATGATTCTATGGGCAAGGCCAATAGATATATTACTCAGTATAAATCAGCAAACTCTCAACAATCAGCTTTAAATGTCGAGCCCCAATTTGCGATTCGGGATCGAATAAATCTACCACCGATTAATTTGCCTACTTTCGATGGGCTGCGGGAAAATTGGTCCCAGTTCCATGACGCTTTTAAGGTCTTAATTCATGAAGATCAAAGAACGTCAGATAGCACAAAATTAAGGTACCTTAAGGGCTGTCTATGTGGTGCCGCAAAAAATATTATAGATCACTATGAAACCACCAATGATAATTATATAATCGCATGGGATTTGCTTTGTAACAGATTTCAAAATAATCGCATTACGGTTAATCACCATTTAAAATTATTATTTGATATGCCATTAGTATCAGTAAGTAAAGATGTAAATAAAACTAGTTTAAGAAAACTTTTAGACGAACTACAACGTCATATTCGTTCGCTAAAAAACCTTAAACAACCGACTGACAGTTGGGATACGATAATTATTTATTTAGTTTCTACAAAATTAGATTTTCAGACTAAAAAGGAGTGGGAACAACATGTCTCTAACACTTTTCAATCACCACAACAATTCCCCTCTTATAATCAGTTTATTTCATTTCTTTCTAACAAGTGTCAAATTTTAGAAACCCTAGATAATTTTGATCATTCGAAACAGACAAATAATAATCCAGTTCATTACCGAAAAATAGAAAAACATGATAAAAGGTTATCCCATTTAACGTCAAATTCAAATAAAAAATTTGCCTGCTATTTTTGTAAAAAAGGTCATTACATTTATACTTGCAGCGACTTTCTAAAATTATCACCCAGAAAACGCCAACTAGAAATTCGAAAATTAAAACTGTATAAATTGTTTTAAGTCGGAACATTTAGATGAAAATAATTGCCCTTCCGCGAATTGCAAACTGTGTCATAAAAAACACAACACTCTTTTACATTACGACTCGACAGCCAAAACCAGTTCAATCCAGCCATATCAGCCAAATTTTTCAAGATAGGGAAACAACGAGCGCAGTGATATGTTTCCAGAATTCAAATGATTCTTTTTCAGGCTACACGAGCGAGAGAGAAATAGTTCAACATCAAAGGTCGCCGGCGCTACTCGTCCGCGTCAAACGTTGCTTTCGACGGCTGTAATTGTTATTGGCGGCTTAAGGGGAGGTCGGGCAGAAGCGGCTAGATGTGTTTTAGACTCGGGAAGCATAAGCAGTTTTCTTACAACTGAGTTGGCTAGAAAATTAGGTCTCAATCTAGAAAGACCTCAGACCTCGGTATCGGGTGTAAGCGGTTGTGCCATTAATATACGGGGGCAAGCAAAAACATCAATTAAATCTACTCAAAACAATTTTCATTCGACATTAGATTTTTTGGTTGTTGATAAAATAACAGGGAAAATACCATGCACTTCTTTTAATATTAGCGATTTAAAATTACCAGATAATGTAATTTTGGCAGACCCTCAATGTCATATATCGGCAGACATTGATATTTTATTGGGTGCCGACATTTTTTACGAGCTTTTAGGTAAAGCAAAAATTTATTTAGGTAAAGACAAGCCAATCTTGTATGAAACAAAATTGGGCTACATTTTGTCAGGGTCATTAAATTCAAATTTCGATACTTGTGAAAATTCCTTTTGTAATTTGACTTCTCGTATCAATAATTCTGATATACAGGGTCAGTTAGAACGTTTTTGGAATATAGAAGAGTGTCAGACGACAACTAAAATGTATTCCAAAGAGGAGCGAGAAGTAGAAGAAAATTTTATTAATACTACCAGGCGCAATAGCAATGGTCAGTTTGTTGTTAGGCTGCCTGTTCGCAACCATTTTGAGTGTCTTGGTGATTCTTACGATATGTCATTAAAAAGATTTTACACTCTAGAGCGTAAGTTAAAAAAGGATTCTGAGTTAAAAATCCTTTATTCTGAATTTATGTCTGAATACATCGACATGGGGCACATGACCTTAATCCCAGTCTCAGAAATAAATGCAAAAAATACATGTTATTATTTGCCGCACCACGGGGTGTTAAAACAATCAAGTTTAACTACAAAGTTACGTACGGTTTTCGACGCAAGTGCGAAAAGTAGCTCTGGGCTGTCATTAAACGATGTTCTAAAAACAGGGCCCGTAATACAAGACGATCTATTTTCTATACTTGCGCGATTTAGAAAACATAATTACGTAATTTCTGCAGATATTGCTAAAATGTTTAGATGCGTGGCGGTGAAGGAGGATCAGCGTGATCTTCAGCGGATTATTTGGCGCTTTGATCCCTCCGAGAATTTAGGCATTTACCGACTTAACACCGTTACCTGTGGTCAAGCTTGTTCTTCATTTTTAGCTATAAGATGCTTATTTCAAGTAGGAATTGAAAGTGAGGAAACTTTTCCGGTAGCCTCAAGGTCAATAAAACGAGATTTCTATTGTGATGATTTTTTATCAGGCAGTGATACAATAGACGGTTGTATACAGCTACGTAGGGAAGTTTCTGAACTTTTGGAGAAGGGACATTTTGTTTTAAGAAAATGGGCATCGAATGAACAAAGTATTTTGCAAAGCACACAAGAAAATGATATTTTTCAATACGTTATTAACGATGACAAAGAATTAAAGACACTGGGAATTTTGTGGGATACAAAATTAGATTTGTTTGGTTTTTAGGTAGAATTTGAAACTCCATCAATAACAAAGGTCACAAAAAGAACTATTTTAAGCATTATCAGCAGATTGTTTGATCCGTTGGGGCTAGCTGGGCCAGTTCTTATTCAGGCTAAGTTAATCTTACAAGATTTATGGAAATTATCGCTGTCTTGGGATGATTCTGTCCCCCTGATATTCAAACGTCTTTTATTTCTTTTTGTGAAGATTTAAAATGTCTAGTAAATATTAAAATACCCAGACAAGCTATTCTTAAAAACACTATACATGTATAAATTCATGGCTTTTGTGATAGTAGTGAAAAGTCGTACGACGCATGCGTTATGCTTCGGTCAGTTGATTTATTGAAAAACTGTACTGTTTCATAGCTATGCGCAAAGGCCAGAGTTGCACCTTTAAAGACACAAACTTTGCCGAGGCTCGAGTTAATGGGAGCTGTCATTTTAAGTCGATTAGTTGACAAAGTTGTCAAGGCATTAGAAATAAATTTCTCGGAATCTGACATATTTTACTGGACCGACTCAACTATTGTCTTAGGATGGTTAAATTCTGAACCTTCGAATTTAAAATGTTTTGTGGTAAATCGTGTTGCTGAGGTTCAACAGTTGACTAAAGTAAAACAGTGGCGTCACGTTAGATCGCATCATAATCCCGCGGACATTATTTCAAGAGGGGCGACGCCTAGTTCACTTTTAGAGAGTAAACTATGGTGGGAGGGACCTTCGTGGTTAATTTTAGCGCCTGATCATTGGCCCGAACCTTTAGAATCAAGCGAACATGAGATCTTTAACCTACCTGAAAAAAGAAAGGACGAGACTTTATCACTTTATTCAATAAACTTTCAAGGTTTTGATCTGTTTACTAAATATTCATCCTTTGCTAAATTACAGCGTGTTTTTGCCTACATATTACGTTTTATTCACAATTTGTCATGTAAAATAAAAAATCAAATGGAGAAAATGGTTTTTGGATCTTTAACAATTCGTGAATACAAAGAGGCTTTATTAAAATTAACTTTAATCGCACAGGCTCAAATGTTTACAAAGGATATTCAAAATTTACAAAAGGATAAAAAACTAAGTAATGACAGCAAAATTCTGAGTTTAAATCCTTATCTGGATGAATCTGGATTGTTACGTGTAGGGGGACGAATAAAAAATTCTGACCTTGGACCTGATCACAAACATCCTTTACTTATAAACAGTAAACATCCATTTTCAAATTTAATTATCGAATACGAGCATAAACGACATCTGCACGCGGGCACACAAGCCACTTTAGCCGCCATTAGACAACGATTTTGGATAATTAACGGAAAAAATGCAATAAAATCTTTTATAAGAAGTTGTGTAATCTGTTTTAAAGCAAATCCCGTGTCGAACGTGGTGAATCAAATGGCAGATTTGCCCGAGTCTAGAGTTAAGCCTGCCCGTGCGTTCCTTAAGAGTGGCGTGGATCTGGCAGGGCCATTTCTCATAAAAGATAGCAAAAATCGAAACAGGCAAATGATAAAATCCTATCTTTGCGTCTTTATTTGTTTAGTTACCAGAGCAGTGCATTTCGAAATTTGTACTGATCTTAGTAGTGAGACATTTATAGCGGCTTTAAAAACATTTATTACGCGAAGGGGAATTTGTCAATCCTTGCTATCGGACAATGGAAGTAATTTTATTGGCGCGCGTCGCGAATTATGGGAAACTTTTCAATTTTTGCAAAAAATGCACAAAGATGAAAATATTTTACATTTTTTAAGAGAAAATTGTATCTCTTGGGATTTAATTCCGCCCAGAGCACCACACTTTAGCGGCATATGGGAGAGCGCGGTAAAGTCAGCTAAATATCGTTTTAAAAGGGTTGCAGCGGATGCTCATTTGACTTTCGAACTTTTTTATACGTTGGCGGTCGAGATAGAGGCTATCCTTAATTCGCGACCTATGACTCCGTTATCATCGGACTTTAATGATCTTCAAGTGCTTACTCCTGCACACTTTCTCATTGGAGATTCTTTAAAGACTTTTCCCGATCATGATTACGTAGAAATGCCCCTGAATCGACTGAGCCAGTACCAAAGGATTCAAAAAATCTACCAACAGTTTTGGCGGCGTTGGAAAAACGAATATTTAACTAGTCTTCAACAAAGATCAAAATGGAAGACAAAAGACAGCAACTGTGTTGTGAATGTAGGTGTCATGGTCATAGTAAAAGAAGACAACACGATGCCAATGCACTGGCCCATAGGCAGAATAACAGAAGTTTTTCGTGGCAAGGATGATGTTGTAAGAGTCGTCAATGTTAAAACTAAAACTGGTATTATCAGACGACCAACAGCAAAAATTTGCATCCTACCTTTACCTGACCAAGTCTAGCAGTTACTAGAATGGTTGTGGTGTTGAAAGCTGGAATCTTTCAAGAGGGGCGAGATATGTTTTGGACCCAACCACCTCCTACCCTCCAACCACCTCGATCAGAAAGCGCGTGTGATTGGTCGGCACTCTTCGGACTAGCGACTGCAAGGAAGCCGCAAGCGCGAGGAGAAGCGAGAGACTCGCACTCTAGACGTGGGGGTGTGACGATCGTTTTCCCCATCTTCAAGGACTTTTACGCAATGTTCCAAATTTTAGTAATTAGTTTTGTTTGTACAATAAGTCTTTAATATACAGTCCTAAAAAACATTAACCAGCATTTTTGTCAAAGTATATGGTAAAATACCTCCAATATGAAGGATAAATGGAGCAATTAAGGTTTATAGCCTGTATTCATGTGAATTTATACTGGAATTTTGGTAGCTTCGGTTCAACCACCAACCTCCAGTAAGTCGGGAATACAATCATTGTTTTTTTTATTTAAAGCATTGAAAAAATCGTCTGCTTTTTCCGACTCTTGATTTATTGTTTTTAATAATTTTTCCGCATTTATATTATTTTCGCTCCTATACTATCCGATCTCAAGCCATACACTAGATTGTTCAAAAATTCGTTGTTTTCTTCTGTTTGTAGAATTCCATTTATTCTTAAATTTGTAATAAAAGTTTTTTACAGATTTTTCACCCTCAATGGTCAATGACGTATAACCAGTCAGTACCAAAATTCTACCCTTTAGTCTTAGGAATTTTGTATTTAAATTTTTTTCCGGGAAACTTATAATAATTTCACTTAATTGTCGGAAGCTTAATGTTAAAACTCCATGTTAGCCTGTGAATGAAATAAAATAACAATAGATAGCAAATTATTTTTGGTAAAATTAAGCAGATCCTGAACAAAAAGACATTAGCCGTATTTATTGGGTAAACGCGCGATAATAAATATGACCTATAAAAACTTTCTTCAGTAACAAATAGATATTTTTTTTAATATTAAAAAGAGGTTTTTAAACATATTTTCATATCGCTTTATTATCGAGAACATGCAAAAATGGAAAACCAAAAAAAAATATGTATAATTGGTTAAGAATTGTACAGTTGAAATAAATTTTAACAGGCAAAATTTACAAGAAAATCTACAATTAGACTATCCTTTTGCTGTTGCATATCCTAGCGGCTATTTTATAAACTAAAAAATATGTCTCAACGTTTTTATGTGGCTGAAATAAGTTTATCCATTTTTATTTAAAATTAACGACCAATACTTTCAGAGATATGACTGGTGGTCAACCCTAATTTAATTACTCTATATTTTCTAATCGGCGTTTTCCGGCAACGTTTGTTAGCAGTGGTGAAATCATAAACAAAATGACTTTTCAATTTTGAAATAAAAAAAAATATACCAAAAAATACACTGCTATTTATAACACATTCAAAATTGTCCGAAGTTTAAATATAACGTTATGACATACAATATTTCTAAACAACATACCTTGCTCGTGGTTTGCCATGATAAATCAACCTTACCTATTAATTATAAAGAGTTTATTTTATTCACTAAGAAATCAATTTTGTAACGAAAAGAAAGGTATGAAAATCACCCCCAAATTGTTTGAATTTGACCTTTCTTAAAACAAATCATGCACTTTCTACAACGTCGGTTTCAAAGGCAACTAAATATTTCATATATTAGAATCCCTACAAGTTCAGTTTAAAGTGAAATATATTCAAAAAAATATTTTTATTTCCGCCATGTTTTCTGGCAAAATCTGCCTGTGTGGGACGCCTGCTTTTTTCTATAAAAAACAAAATGTATCAAAACTTCAGTAATATCTGATCCTTTACTTTCATAGGTTAGTAGATACCTGCTTGGTCGAACTCAGGTAGTTAAAATTGATAACTGCACTTCGTCAATGATCAAAGTTTTATCTGGCATCCCTCAAGGGATCGATATTATTTTTGATTTTTGTGAATGACCTATCACTTGAACTTGCTGACTGTCACCACCTAATTTTTGCCAATGATCTAAAAATCTTCAGCCTTATAAACCATGGCCGTGATTCCCCATTGCAGCTGAATATAAAGAAAATATATTCATTGTGTCAAGAAAACAATATGGACCTGAACATCTCCAAATCTAATATTATCTCCCTTCGCAGGAAAAAAACATACTATTAAACACTCATATGTAATCAATAGCATAGAAATGGAACAGGTCAACACGATGAATGATCTGGGGGTTATTTTCGATTAAAACTCTGAATTTATTGGGTTTTATCATGAGGCAGTGTCGGGACTTTAAGAACACTGAGGCTCTAAGATGTCTATATTACGCCTTAGTTAGGAGTAACTTGTAATATTGTTATAAAATCGTATTACCAAGTTCACATTAAGAAACTTAACAGCGTAAAGCATAGATTTGTAAATTTCTTATTGTATGAGTTGCGGATTGACAAGCTGGACTCTGTGTATAATGATCGATTGAAATTGTTGGGTTTGAACGATTTAGAAACACGAAGAATGATTCTCACATTGTGTTTTGGTCACAAATTGTTAAGCAACAAAATGGTCTGTTACGAGTTACAGACAGCTATTCATTTTAAAGAAACATCGCGCATTATAAGAATTAATGACTGTTTTGCTCTTAAGAAATTCTCCAATAAATAAGCTAATGAGGTCTCTCAATTTACTGCCCGTCGATTTTAATTTTGATTTTAATACATCTCGGTTTAAAAAGAAAGTTCTAAACTTGTTTCGAACAAGAATGTATTTCGTTTTTTACTATTTCTGTAATTACCGTTTAACAAAAATTGTCGATGTTCTAGTATTTCTATATGTTTAGAATTATAATAATGATTATGCTAAATGCAACACTATTTAATTTAGGCTTTGCCTGTTGTATTCTGTTGATAAATAAAAAAAAATGATAATATACGGAATTCTGATCACGTATTGTTTCTTTATTTGAAAAATAAAATATATTTTGTATAAAGATATTATTTAATTGAGCCATTACAATACAAAAATAAGTATAATAACACAAATAATTTTTTACGTAGTAAAAAATAATATACCACAAACGAATACCTCTACAAGATACAGTTAGAAAAGAAGTCCTATAACGTACCTACAATTTAATCCTAAAAATAATCGTTGAACAATGTACATCAGGCATAAAAGGAATATAGTCGTTAACATATAAACCATTAAAACCAACTAAATATTAAGCTATTACAGTAATAATTTTGTCTTTATAAGTTTAAGTAATTCGATTACTTTAATGTTTCCTATTTTCATATTCAACAAGTGATAATTTACATAATACAATTTGTTGCAATTGGGTATTGTGGCAAATTTTTCCTTTTTTTTTATCAACGTTTTTCCCTGTACAAATATAAGTTTTTCTAATACGATTACATTAATTTAAATATACAAAAAAGTAACCATTGTCAATCAATCTGCAAGTTTCTCAAAATTGTTTTCTCATCTAATTCGACCTGCTGAGGGTTCTTGCCAGAGAAGAATCCCCACCAACCACTTTTTTTGACTCGTTTTGATTCGTCAGCTTTCAGGTGGGAAGATTCCACCAGCCAGGGACGGTACTTGTCCAAAAGCGATTTTGTGGTGGTGTCTAATTCCTCTATGGTTGGGGCTTCGCCTCCATAGTCCATAGGAAGGAGTTCTACTGGGATACCATCTGGAAGACTTCCTATAAATAGGTAAAAAAATGTAAGTATTTTCTTTTTGTAATAAATTCTAAATAGTAATATATATAATAGGGGAGTGTAAGGCAAAATGACATGGCAGGCAAACTGAGATACGACCGTATTTCACGGCGAATCCGAATAAATTTGACAACGCTGTGCTTGTGCTGTGCTTATTTCTAAAGCTTACACCTGCTCCGCCACTACCAGTAATGTTACAACTCTCAAAGGGATAAGTAGTGCCGGTCATCAATTTTTGTTTGCTGAAACTGTCGATATCGACTTTAAAGATTAAGGTATGTGTTTCCTTATGTGTGTTTTTTTTGTCAAATATATTTTTAAATCATTTCGTTTAAAGGTGCTATTATACTCACTATTCTGTTGTCTTTATTATACTAAAGTGCATTTGCAAAACTATTTAGTTTAAATATTTTTAAACAAAAAAATTCAAAAAATAGTACCCAAAGGCAAAACGACACAGGACTGCGAAAGGCAAAATAACATACTATGTCATTTTTACCTTTTGATGCATCTAGGGATTTTTTATGTTTTTATTTATTATTTTAGGATGGTGTCTAACTACAACAAAAAGTCCGATCGCCATTCGTGGTCAACAGCCGATATGCAAAAAGCGGTTGAGGCGATCAGAGAAAACAAAATGGGGTGGTTAAGAGCCTCCAAGGTATTCACTGTTCCTCAAGCAACCTTGAGAAGACATTATCAGAATAAGAATATTCACGCTCGAGAAGGCAAAAA
This sequence comes from Kuschelorhynchus macadamiae, assembly GCA_030620095.1. Classification (NCBI taxonomy): domain Eukaryota; kingdom Metazoa; phylum Arthropoda; class Insecta; order Coleoptera; family Curculionidae; genus Kuschelorhynchus; species Kuschelorhynchus macadamiae. Next base: position 433,837 of record JAUTXW010004896.1, on the reverse strand, counting down.
GAAGTTTTATTAGAACACATCCTTGACTTAGAGTCAAAATTATTTGGTTTGACGCAAATCGAACTTCGCACTGTTGCATACGAACTTGCTGAACGCAGTGGTACGCCGCACCAATTCAATAAAGACAAAAAAATGGCTAGCAGAAGATGGTTCCGCGCCTTTATATCAAGAAACCTAACTGTATCCCTACGAGTGCCAGAGGCAACGTCAGCAGCGCGAGCCCGAGCATTCAACAAAGAAAATGTAGCACATTTTTTTCATAAGTTGGAACAAACAATCCAGAAAGAAAACATTAACCCGACTATGATATACAATATGGATGAGACGGGTATAAACAATGTCCAAAAAACGCAAAAAATTATTGCTCAAAGGGGAAAGAAACAAGTGGATTCGGTAACAAGCGGAGAACGGGGATTCCATACCACAGCTGTCGTTTGTGTTAGCAGTACTGGTAACTACATTCCTCCAGCGCTTATTTTTCCGACCAAAAAGATGAATCCGATATTATACGATGGAGCACCATCAGGAACACTTAAATTATGTAATAAACTAGCTTATATGATAAAACCACAATTTTTAAATGGATTAAGCACTTTGTGGAAATCGTAAGAATAACTGCCGACAACAAAGCCCTCCTGATTTTGGATGGACATGCAAGCCACAAAGATTACAGTGCCTTACAGTTCGCAAAAGACAACAATGCAGTGGTTTTTTTGTTTGCCATCACATTGCACCCACAGGCTACAACCGTTAGATGTGTCATTTTTTGGTCCACTGGGTACCTACTATGATCAAAGAATTATTAGAAATACTCAACCGGGGTGCTCGAAGGATACTGACTCTCCCAGCAAACCTGGTATTGACAATGATCCCGAAGTAAGAAATACATCGATAAATCATATTTTAGAAGAAATACACCCCAAACCTATTTCCAAGAAAGCTGTCAAAAATTCAAGGAAGAACCCTACAACTGTTTTAACTATTTCGCCTTTTGTAAACGAATTAAAGGAAGCTGAGATTAAAAAGAGGGAGAAAGAAGCTAGAAAAAGTAACAGAGCGCGAGTACCAAGGCAAGTGTTTGATTATCCAGATGACGAGCCTGAACCTTTCGTAAGTGGATCTGACGACGACGATGATGCAGCGTGCCTCTATTGTAACGAGCTTTACAGTAGATCCAGGTCCAAGGAACAATGGATAAAGTGCCAAACTTGTAAAATGTGGGCACATACTGATTGTGCCGATGTATCTAGAAATGTGAAGCAGTTTATTTGTGATGAATGCAAAGACTAGAGTAAGCAAAATTTTCTTACTCTTATTAAACACACTTGTTTTTTCTAACAAGCGTTATTTTATTTTTTGTGAGTTTATTTTATTTTTGTCTTTTTTTTTAAGATTATTAAATCTTAAACTAAACCAACTAATAATTATTTATAACTTTGTCCAAAGAATTTTACCAAAATCATTTTGTTCTTTGTGTGTTTATTTGTTGTTTTTTATTATTTTTACCTAAATAAACTTTTTTGGTTAGTTAAATGTTTGTGAAACTTTACATGTATGTAATACATTTTTGTAACAAATATATTGTGTTGTTATTTTTACCAATAAATGTAATTTTTAGAGTGTATGTCATTTTGCCTACACGTGTATGTCGTTTTGCCTACCCTCCGGTGGGCAAAATGACACTTTCAGGCTTATGATTCCAATGCTCAATTTTTAGTACAAATGTAAATTTTGAGCTATAAACTATTTTGAACAAACTCTAAGGGACTAAAGAGATTTCCGGTACGAAAGAAAATGTTTCAACTTTCCTTGAAACCAATATATCATGTCGGAAACAAAACATATGTCATTTTGCCTTACACTCCCCTATTCTGAGTATGGATAATAGATCGCTTTAAATTTACTTAAAATGGTTTGGCGCTTGTTTTTTTTTAATCTAGTGCCACAAAAGCTGAAGCAACTTAAGTACAGGCTGATCCAAAGAATCTTAAAAATGCTCCGCCAGTCTATTTGTCTGTCTATCTGTCTGTTCACGCCAGCTAAAAAATTCAAGGTCATATGAGGATGACCTGATAACATTTTGTTAAAAATTCTATATGGCGGAAAAAAATGACGGCCTAATGAAATTAAAAAAAAAATATTACTAAAAAAGTAATTATCTGGTTTATATTAAATTTTGCACAAAAATCAAGTGTAACATAGGAATAAACTAGTAATATTTTGGTAGTAATCCAAGATGACAAAACAAAATGGTGTCCTGATGAAACATTCAAAAAATTAGCCTGAAAAATCTAGAGTTTCAATTTTGTGCAAGAAGTCAAGACGGAAGAGCAAAATTGCGTTCCCACGAAATGTTTAAAAATTCATCGTATAAAACTCTTCTTTTTCAAATTTTGCATACAAATTAAATGTGATATAGGCATAAATTGGTAAAATTTTGATACAAATTCAAGATAATGGAATAAAATGGCTATAGTCAACTTCGACAAATAATTGCGTTTGTTTAAAAAGATGGGTAATCAGTCTAATACAAATTAAAACAAAATCAAAACTCATTTTTCCTATTCTAAATTACTGATATTTTGACCTTTCAACAAATTGGCTAAAATAATTTCACTGTCACTGAGTTGTCAGTTTCATAATAATTAAAAGAGCATGAAAAGGCATGTTCTGATTAACCCGATCAAACGCTTTTCTAAAATCGAAATAAATGATTTCTATTTGACAACCCTGGTCAATGGCGGAGCTGATAAAGTCAGAATAGACCATCAAAGGCAAAAAACATTTTGCTGGGTTTTTACACTCCCAGACCAAGCAAATGGTGATAAAGCTTGTCAATTATTTTAGTCGAGAAAATGATATTATGATATATAAAAAGTTGAGCAGATATAATTAAAAGCTCTAGCAATTAGTATAAGTTCTGCTGAAACTATTATTCGAGAAAATAAAAAGCAAATATAGAGCCAAAGAAAGTTAAAAAGCACAAAAGAAAGAAGCCCAAAAATGAATATTTACGAGAAAGTCAGAAGATGTACGCGTTATTTATGATTTATATGCGAAAACAACTTCGTGTCACTTTGAAATCCTTAACCCTTACAACTGAATATACCTGTGCGAAAAACCGGAAATTGCTTGCATAATATTTAAAAAACTACACTGAAAACCTAAATTCAAAATCTAGCAATGTCATGTGTTTGAACGAAACGTGCAGAATGATTTGCCGAAAAGAAAAAATGGTTGTGGTTCGGTAAAAGCTTTATTATCTTTTACCGAACCAGGAGCAAGTTTGATTCATCAACTTCAAATAAGTTAAACAGGAAATATTGTTTGTGTATTGACTATTCGACTTAAGATGGAAGCACAAACTATTGTCTCTGTCGGGTTGTAACATGGTTGGCGAATGTTGCATCTATTTAGAATAGTTGAAGTTGACTGAGTAGTAGCTGCTTATACTACGTGTCATTATAAATAAATACTGATAGCTAACAAAATATAAATTATAAATCTCAGTATTTCAGACAAAACTCGTTGCGTTCCTTAGACATACCAAAATACGCTATATTAAGCTAGGCTGGCAGTCCGAATTGCCCTGATTGCCTTAAAGCTTGACGAAAGTACCCGAAGATTTCACAGCTACCGAGCAGCCAGAAACTACCAGGCAGCCGAACGTGATAGCAAATGGAATATGAAATCGCGATTTGGGTATCAGCCGGTTTCTTCTCATAATTCGATCGATCGGTCGCGGCATCACGTCGCCATGCGGTAGTTCAATTGTTCAGAGGTCACGCGGTCAATATTCTAACTCAATATTGTTCCGGACGTTTTTAATCCATGAAAATTGATTTATATACTGTTTTTTGTAATATATATTTTTTATTTTTATGATCCATGTGTGAGCTGGGAATATACAGGAAATAAAATGATGGTAGTGACTAGAGCAAAAAAATAAACAACTTAAAAGTGCTTACGAACTTAATTTTGCAAAAATAACCAATTTCAAGGTCGTCTATGTTTGATTTGTGAATGTAGAGGAAATAAAATGTCGGTAGTGCGAAAAATTAAACAACTAAAGAGTGCTAACGAACTTAATTTTGAGAAAATAACCGAATTCAAGATAAGTGGTCGCCTTTGCCAGAACTTAGTATCCGACGAACTAGTAAAGACAAAAATAAAGAGGTTCATCGAAACTTTCGCAAAAGTATGTACGATTTAGCTAACTGGATATGTGGTTGTAAAGTCTCTAACTCATTTTACTGTTGTGTTTGTTTGTTGTTTTCTAAGGACTCGTCGGACTTATTATGGTGCAAAACCGGTATTAAAGACTTCACTTAAAAGAAAAATTAAAAAAACATGTTCGGTGAACTATGCTACGGTCGTAAGTGTTAATATTCGCACTCAGCTAAACCCAGCTTATAGAAAATCCCTTAGAGATTTTAATGAAAATGTATCAAAAATCGTTATATTTTAAACGAAATTATAGATTGTGTAAAATTTTGTGGGGCATTCGAGCTGGCACTACGTGGCCATGATGAAACGGCTTTGTCTGAAAATCCAGGGGTTTTTCGAGGGCTTACAAATTTTGTTGAGGAGTTGGATCCAATTTTTAAAGAGTATATGCAGAATGCAACTGTCTTTAAAGGAATATCTAAATCCATTCAAAATGATCTACTTAACTCTATGCTGGCTGTGGCTCAGGAACAAATTAAGCAAGGCATTCAGTCAGCTAAATATGTTGCTGTGCAAGTAGACGAAACAACTCACAGTTCCACGAAAACCCAAATGGTTATTATAATACGTTATATTTTGTCTGGTAGTGTCTGTGAACGATATGTTAAATTTGTAAATCCTTTAGGGACCACAGCTTCACACCTTACAGACGTAATTCTTCATGAATTAGAAAATCTAGGCATCAATAATACCCCCTAGAAATTAATTGGGCAAAGTTACCATGGGGCGTCCACTATGAGAGGAAAATTATGAGGCGTACAAAAAAATTAAAGAACATTATCCTGCCTATTTTTATACATTGTTATGCCCACCAATTCGATTTAATATTACAAAAAGCAGCAGGTTAAGATAGAAATGTAAAAGTTTTCTTTGCAAATTTACACGGTTTTTCAACATTCTTTAGTCGATCTCCAAAGCGCACAGCAGTTCTTGATGAGTTAGTTAAAGTTCGCTTACCTAAAGCTGTTCCCAAGAGGTGGTACTTCAATATACGTTGTGTAGAAACTGTGTTTGTTTATCAGGCCGACATTTTATTATGTTTAGAAAAAATAATTGAAATGGAATAAGATGTCACACAATTAACCAAGCCTTTGGTTTAAAAGGCTTTTTACTAAATGTAGATTTTTTTATTTTGGTTGAACTTCTTCCTTCTTATAATGTCCTATTGTAAAATACTTTTTAATGAATTTCAAAAACGTGTTATCGACGTTTTATCAGTAAAAAAATATATAGACTCATTTAAACGTTCCATCGAAGCAGTTCGCGATAAAATTCTAAACGACCTATCTTCAGAAATGCCTCCAATTTCATCTAATGCTAGTAAACGGCTACGTAAAAATGAAGATTCTAAACGTCGAGTGGCTTTGGGGGTCTGTGACATAATAATTTCTGAAATGCACCATCGCTTTAGTTTCAGTGATCATTTAGTGATCAGCCAACTATTTTATAGTGATCAATTTGAAAATTACAACAATAATTGTCGAGATAATATTTTAAATTTAATTAAAAAAGACTTTCCTTGTATAAATTACTTAAAACCAAAAACTGAACTGCAAGTTATTTATGATCGTGCTGAAACCGTCAAAATACTAACTTTATTAATAATAATAATAACAATAAACGTCTTTTATTAATAAATTCAACACTTATGTTACAAAACCATATCAAAAACTACGGTAGAACCAAGGCGCAGTCTAGCCTGCGGCTACTCTACTGAACCTTAACTCACCGTGTTACAAAAAATATATATTTGCCTAAACTATATATTATTACAGAGTTATAATATATAGTTTATAATAATCCCAAATAAAGTCTTGAAAAAGCTCAACACTATTAGCGAAACGTTGACTTGATGTGAAAAATTGTGTTTTATTATTAACCTAGACCCAAGAAAACAAGCTTTCCAGGTATATATATATATATATATATATATATATATATATATATATATAAATGAGGGCATAAAGTCTGAAAACCTTGAGATATGTCAAAAACTATACTAGTTGGGTAAAAAAGTTTCATATAAAAGTTGTATAGTTCCTTACGATTAGTGATTCAAAAATGTCTTGAAATATACAGGGTGTTTTAAAATCAAGTTACACTCCAAAACTTCAGAATCTCTAATGGAACACCCTGTATATTATTTCATTTTAAGATTCTACATGAAATTCTGATAATATTTTATTGTTGGAGAGTTACTTTTTTCCTGATAAAAATGCTTTCAGAAAGAGAAAGAATAGAGATTCTTATTATGTTTGGATGGGGAGATCGCCAAAGAAATCTTGACGAAGTATGTGAACTTTTTAATAATACGCATCCCGAGCGAGGACAAGCAATTGCAAAATCCACAGTGATCATGGTTCTTCCCACGACAGGTAGGCCAAAACTAGATGATGATATGAAATTGAATGTTTTACTCAGTTATAACGAAAATCCACATTTACCTACAAGTCAAGTAGCATTAGAGATTCTGAAGTTTTGGCGTGTAACTTGATTTTAAAACACCCTGTATATTTCATGACTTTTTGAATCATTAATCGTAAGGAACTATACAACTTTTATATGAAACTTTTTTACCCAACTTGTATAGTTTTAGACATATCTCAAGGGTTCCAGACTTTATGCCCACATTGTATATATATATATATATATATATATATATATATATTTTATATGTATATACATATATACATACATATATACATACATACATACACCTAATTTCCTAATTATTATATTTTACACCACAGAGTCATGCGAAAAACTCAAAGACACGAAACAATAAAATGCCCTTATCTCTTCGCAATCACATATCCAGTCACATAAATCGTACATATTTTTACTAAAATTACAATTTACTTTTTTGTTTTTGTCTTAACATGTCTGCCGAATTTTAAGCTCCGGCAAACGTGGATATCTGGCCTTAAATTCGAGAAATTTCTCAAAGTTCAGCTCACTGGCGGCTTTTGAAATCTTAAGATTTTAAATCGCTGTGGCTACCATTATTTAAAACATTAAGTTTTTCAATTAATGTAAACCACAAAATCAACAAACAAGTCTTGAAAATAAAATAAATTCTATAAAAATACGCAATCGTAACCACAACCTATCACACAATTCACATTAAACGCATCAACTGACAAAAATGTTTAAGTTTCCTCGGCGCAGCTGTTGCCTAAAATTTGCCAACTTAAGCCGCATATTACCTATGCGAATTCAATCGGGAACACTCGGGAAAAACTCGCCTCCGTTTATAACCACGAGGACATCGCGGGCCGCGAGCCTCGTAGTCCAACGAAACGAAACCTTCGGAGAGCGCTGTGCGAGGCATCGATAATGCGACTGCCGCGGAATCAACATGAACATTTAACGAGTTTACACGCTTAGAATAATATAAGGAATTTCCAAATTTAAAAGAAATTCTAAAAATATAAATTATTTATTATTTTCTGTTTGGAAATATTTATTGGAGGTCATTGACTATATGACCTAATGGAGGATTCGCCACTTATTTTTACATTCAACAATGTTTATTCTAGTTTCCCCGCCCGGCGCACGAACGACTTTACAAGCAATATATAAAAAATTACACCGAAACGTATACTTAATGTACCTGGTTTTGCAACCATGAACCATTTTAGCGAATTTTTAGTAAAAATTTATAAATATAGAACAACTCCCGTTTTTAATTATTCCGTGCATTTTTGTTTTGCGGTCAATTTTCACCTAAATGAAACCTGTCTATTTCTTATTGTATAACATTTAATGTCTCTGAGAAGTCATCTAAGGGTGGTGGGAGTTTATGTATAAGGCAAATCTCTTAATAAATATTAAATTATCAATACTATTAATTATAGTTATAAATAAAAATACATTTTACCTTTGTGAAATCTGACTAAATTTAATAATTCTGATCGTACCAAGGGTACAACTAATCTCATTACGTGATGAATCCATGTCGCTGTGTTTAGAACGTGAATTTGTTTTATTCGACAAGGGTGGGCATCCTGAAAATTATAAACATTTTAGTGTTTTGATCACAAGAGATGCTAAGAACTGATTAGTAATAATGATTAGATAGAGGAAGAAAACTCACGAGCTACTTGTACTACTTTTCATTGCTAATTGTCTTTGTTTTTAATTAATGCCGACGTTTCGGTAGTTACCTTCCTCAAGACTACAATAAATAAAAATTTAAAATAGACACATACAAAACTAAACACAAACATTTTGTTTAAAAAAAATAAGAAAATATAAACAAAACATAAACTTAAACATTTGTTCTGTAGTTAAACAGAATACAGATTAAACAAAGGGAGAAAATAAAAGGAGTGTAAATTTTCATCCAAATCAAAATAAGTGCAAACAGAGAAAATACCTGAATTGAAAAAATTAGCAGAGTCGGATACGGTAGTACTTATTTTTATTTGGATACCATTTTACACTCCTTTGGTTGATTTTATTTTCTCCTTTTTTGGTTGTAATCTGGTTAACTACAGAGTAAATGTTGTAAAAAATGTTTAATTTTATGTTTTGTTTTTCTTTTTTTTAACAACAGTTTTGTATGTTTCGTCTATATGTGTCTATTTCAAGTTTTTATTTATTGTAGCCCTGAGGAAGGTAGAAAACCTAACTACCGAAACGTCGGCATTAATTAAAAAAAAAAAAGATTAGCAATAAAAAGGAGTCCAAGATTTATTTTTTTATATATCGAAAAATAGAAGGTTCTTCTCTACAATGGAACAATGAATATTTCATTTATTTATTAAATTGAATGATAGAGAAAATAGTAAAGAAGTATACAATCATTAGACCTTTGAAACGGTTTGGAATTCCTATCCGACGTTTCGCCTTCGATTGCATGAAGGATCTTTACTTAACGAGATCTGAACACTGAACGAATCCTAAGAACAATGGTTTCTTAATTGACCAAAGCCATGAAAGTTTCCGTTTTATATAAGTAAACAATATTTTTTTCTGTATCTGATAATGGCGAGACAACTCACCGAAAAGTATCATACATTTTAATAAAGACAAACTGGTATTGTTGTATTTTCAATATGCATATTATATAGTGTGAACATCTAACATGAAATAAATTCTGTAATATCAATTTGAAAGATTTTTCTAAAAATTGGACATATGAACTATTTTTTGCATTTTATGAACTATAGTATCTGTATAACGGGTGGCCACGAAATTACTAACAAGGCTGTAACTTTTTTAAGATAAGTACTATTAACATCAAATTTTACAGTGATATGTGGTTACTTATGAGGAAAATTTTCGCTGTATAAAAAATCGACTGCCGTTTCCGGATTGACCGAAAATGCTATCAACTTTAATATTTTAAATAGAACACCCTGTATATTGATTTATTTTTGAATTCTACACTGAATTTTAAACATAAAACATGTTTCATACCCTATGTCAATTCCTGATAGTTTTCGAGAAAATGGCGAATGAATCCTTAAAAATTTCAATGAATAATTTCGTTTTTTGGAAAAACAAATGAAGATAGTTCCAATTTAATACTGTAAATAGTGTTTGTTATGCAACTCATTGCATCTAATGTGACAATTAGGATACTTCCGGTTTACCCGGAACGAAATCACTTTCAAACGATATTTTCTCGTTTTATTTTAATGGGACGTCCTATAAACCTACTCAACATCTAAATCTTCAAACAATTTTAAATACTTTTGTGTGTCATACCCTATACCTATATAAGTACTTTTCGAGATATTTATAATTGAACTGTGCAATTACCTTTTTAACTCTTTAATGACAAATGAAGAGTACAGGGGAAAAATCACCATAGTCACAAAGAGCATTTTTTAGAGAACAACAAAAACAAAGTTTGCAGAGTCGAATTAAATAGCTATAATTTTTTAATTAATAAAATAGATATTAAGGCATTAGTACCAACTAATTTGCTGTGCCTAGTACATACCTGAACTATTTTTTATCAATACTCACTATTCTAGCAACAAAAACTCACCGTCATCACAAAACAAAAAAAGTAAAAAAGATCATAGTCCCGGACTCTGATCGTTTTTGCATTTTTTTTTGTTGCGGCGCCACCTTCAGCAAAGCATAGTTTCCTTTTATTATTATTCATTATAAAAAAAACATAAACTTACAAAGGAATATAAACAAATACTTTTATTATTATTCATTATAAAAAAACATAAACTTACAAAGGGATATAAACAAATAATAACAAAATAAACATATTAGAAAATAATTGTCAAAAAATATGTGCATATTGATTAACACAAGGCTATTCATATCCGCGGTTTTGAATGTTTCTGGAGAGTTCTGCAAGGCGCAGAGTTGCAGCAGTTGTCTCAAGATCGGAGAGGGAAATAAACAGTTCAGTTCCAGCAGTTGTACGAGGCGGTTGTGTTTTCGCTCGTATATTGTTTTGCCGGTACTTGAACGTTTGTTTGGTTTTGGTTTGAACTGTTTTGATTTCAATTTGTTTTTTGTGTGCTTTGACCCGATCATCAGTTCGTCGTTTGCTATAAACTAAACTTGACCTTGTTTACCCGGATCCGGTTATTAGTTATAGATATTGTTTGTGCGTGACATTTAAAGATTTTGATTTATCAACTGGAAATATTTACATAATATTTACATAAAATTTATCTACATCTTTTTTTTAATTTTCACTTTTTTTGTTCCTTTGAAAATTTTAATTTTTTATTTATTTATAAAATGGCTGAATTTAAGTGCGATTCTTGCCAAAAAATCGTTTCGGAAAAAGACTGTTACAGAATTCGCTGTAGTGGGGAGTGCCGAAGAGATTTTTGTATGGTCTGTACAGGACTGGATAAATCCACGACAAAAGTGCTCTACAAACAAAAATTCAACAACATAAGATTTTTTTTCACTGTTTGCGACTCTCCAACTCTGAAATATTTGCATGATAAAATATCAGATCTCCAAAAGACTCAAATCTCTTCAGAATATCTCGAAGCCCTGGGTTCCTGCTTAAAGAAAAACAACGACATCCTTCCGATCATTGGCGAAATTTACGACATCTTACTCAATCATGACTCCAAATGGAAGATACTGCTAGAAAAAATTGAGGATATTCACAGCCTCCATTCTGGAATATCTGACAGTATACAAGAATCCTTATTTAAATCCATTAAAGAAATTAGGCAGGATACTTTCAATCTATCATCTATTTTAATGGAATCTCAAAATGAATCTGTCAAAGTCCAGGTGCATGATTCATCGAAGGAGCAGTTGACTAAAGAGATGGCTGAGCTGAAGCATAGTGTAAAACAAATGGCACTTACCCTGGAGAAGCTTGCTGATAAGCCTAAACAACAATCAATAAAGAAGATATACACCACCGCAATATCAACCCAAACCGATACAACAGATGTCCAAATGCCTGTCAATAGGTCTCCAAAAAAAGCTGTTTCCTTCCAGCCCAACAAAACACCCATTATAGAGAAATGGCATTATGTAGTGGTATCCTTAATTCCGTCCACGTATAAATCAAATCAGCTTGTACACTACATCAAAGAAAAATTAGGAACCACGAATTTTGTGCGTTGTTTTCCTATGCTTAAGAATGCAGACACTTTGCGCTCCGATTTTAAAATTGGGGTGCAAAATAAAGATCACTTAATTCAGCTTAAGAACGCTAGTCTGTGGCCACCTGGTACCATAATTGATCCTACCAATGATTCAGTTTCACCAAACCTTATCCAAACGCCGCGCCCACTTCCACAGCCCATAATGTCTCATCTTCTAGTCATCAAGATGTCAATATAGATATCCAAAGAGCCGGGGGCTGTCTCCACCAAAGCCTCAATTATTGGAATCACCAGTGACATTTGTGCCTGAGGAGGATAAGTCAGTCATGATTGGCTCTGACAGGGAGGCCATAGCAGCTTGTAGGTCATTGGCACTGGAGGGTTCTAAATTAAGCATGGAGAAAACTGCAAGGAAAGATGATTTTTTGCAGTTTGATCCAATGACTCCACCAAGAGTGCGGCTGTCCCAAGATTCGGATAAAGCAAATGGTCGCTATATATTAGCCAGATTAAGGGACCCTTCCTTACTAAAGACCTTAAGGCTATTTCTTGCTTATCTACACGACCAGCCATCTAGTGTGTGTTTTGAGGGGCATACAAGTACTAGCATTAAATTATTGCTAGCTTCAGAAGGCCTTCCCAGTGAAAGGACTCCCTGCGCAAGTTGTATTATCGCTTCCACGATGCCTATGGGATTGGTTCATCTGAAGTGGACTCAGACCTTGCAGCGTATAGATCTTTCTACTCCTCGGAAAAAATTTTACGGCTCCAAAAAATTCGTGAAAGTACTGGTAAATATTATTCTAGTGGTTCACCATCAAAAAGTAAAAATTTTTAGTCAATATGACGCGAAAAGAGGATCTAGCACCCTCTAGAAAATTGACCAATAGTAATTTTAATCTTTTTTTTCTTAATATTCAGTCCTTAAGACATAAAACAGACGAATTATATCTTTTGTTAGAAGAGCTAAATTTTCCAGAAGTCATTGCCATCACTGAGCACTGGCTAAATATCAATCAACCTGTTTTTATTAAAAACTATACCACAATTTCCAGATTTAATAGAACTAATTTAACTCATGAAGGCACCATGATAATGTCTTTAAACAACGATTTTTCCGAAATATCAAAGTATAATCATTTATTATCTGAAAAAGTATTTGAATTTTCTATCGTTTATCACAATACTTATGACCTTTATATTATTTGTATTTATAGAACACCTGATGCTGATGTGCAATTATTCTGCCATAACCTTCTAAGTTTGCTCGAGTCCCTTCCTGTAAAAAGCAAATTAATCTTATGTAGCGATTTCAATATTGACTTTTCCAGTGTGTGTGCTGCTCAGGAATGTCTTCAGTCCATCTTTGAGTCATTAGGAATTGCCATGCACGTCAACTCACCAACCAGAATTACTAAGACAAGTGCCAGTACTATAGATTACGTTGTGTCTTCTTTCGATCCTAGCTCCGTCGAATGTAATGTCTTAAGTCCAGGTTTCTCCGATCATGAAGCAATTTTCACAAAATTTTCAATTACATCCAAAGCCAAAAATTCCTCTAGACAAGTAGGCCGTATTTTTTCGGTTAGAAATTTCATTAATTTCAAACACCTATGTCAAATAACTGACTGGGACTCTCACACTTATGATGTTGACACTGAATTTTCTCGTTTTATAAAAACTCTAACTAATATAGCTTCTGAATCTTTTCCTCTTAGGCCTATCAAAAATAAAAGAAGTAAACCCTGGTCCACTAAAGGTTTACGTATATCTTCTAAGAACATGCGGTCACTATCTCATTTAAAGAAATTTTCGGACAGTGTCTTTTTTCATAATTATGTAAAATCATACAGAAAAATTTATCATAAGACTATTAAAGCCGCCAAAGATATTTATTACAATAATAGACTTTCTAACGCCAAAAATGTAGCTAAAGAAACCTGGTCTATCGTAAATGATTTAAGAAACAAAACTCCTTTATCCAACACTATCCTTACCTCTCCTGAGGACCTAAACAATTATTTTGTAAATGTAGCCAAAGATTTGACTAAATCCGTATCTCAATCTAATGACCCAATTTCATATCTCTCTAATCATAGGGTAAACCTGCACAGTTTCTTCTTTTCACCAGTAGTTTTATCAGAACTTCGTAGTACAATTAATGATATCAAAAATAAATCTTCCTCGGGAACTGATGGGCTTACTTTAAAAATGTATTCAAGTCTGCCGGAGTGCACACTAGAGCATCTGACTGCTTTGATAAATATGTCTTTCCAAAATGGTACTTTTCCAAGCTGCCTTAAAACTGCAATAATCATACCTCTTCACAAAGGAGGTGTTTCAGAAGAAGCTTCGAACTATCGCCCAATTGCACTTCTCCCTACGCTATCTAAGATCATCGAAAGACTGGTTAAAAAAAGGCTTTTATCATTTCTGTCTAGATATGAAATACTTACAAAACATCAATTTGGATTTTTAAGTAACAAATGCACAAGCGATGCCATGTTTTCCCTTCTTAATAGAGTTTACTCCAGCCTAAACAACCATCACGCTACGGCAACAATTTTCTGTGATTTTTCCAAAGCTTTCGATTGTGTGAATCATAATATATTAACTAACAAGCTGCAGTACTATGGATTTAGAGGGGCTCCTCTCGATTGGTTTAAGTCATATCTTAGCAACAGAAATCAAGTTGTGAAAGTTGACAACAGGATGTCTTCTTGTAGGCCAATGGAATATGGAGTGCCTCAAGGCTCGGTACTAGGCCCTATCTTGTTTCTTCTGTTCATAAACGACATGGCTAATTTAAACATTAGTGGAAAAATATGTCTCTTTGCGGACGATACCAGCTTTACGTGGAGCCACCCAGATGTCACGGACCTACATAGGATTGTATCTAATGACCTAATCACCATTAAATCCTGGTGCGATTCTAATCTCCTATGTTTGAACATCTCTAAAACGAAAGTCTTGTCTTATAAAAACACGCTGCAACCTTTTGACCTTAATGGCACCACTATTGATGTCGTAAACTCTGTAAAATTTCTAGGGCTTCTTGTAGATGATTCTTAAAAATGGGATCCACATATCGACGCTTTATCAAGGAAGTTGGGTTCTGCTTGCTTTGCGTTAAGATCTGTTTCCGAGGAGCTTAGCTTTTCTACCTCTAGAACTGTTTATTTTGCTCTTGTTGAGTCGCACCTCAGATATGCTATTCCATTCTGGGGTACATGTTGTGCGACTAAATTTGATCGAATTTTTATACTACAAAAAAAGAGCTGTTCGTTACCTACTGAGACTTAACAGTAGAATTCACTGCCGAGATTTCTTTAAAAGATATAAAATACTAACCCTTCCTTGCTTATTCATTTTGGAATCGGTTTGCTTAATTCGTAAGCATGCACCTGCTCTATTAGAGAGACCTTCTCACAACTACCCTCTCAGAAACACTGAGCACGATCTCTATCTTCCAACCCCACACTCAGAGTTAATTAAAAGATCAGTAATCTACAATGCAAAAAAAATGCATAATCACCTGCCATTTAACATCAAATCCATAATATCTCTGACTTCATTTCGCAAGGCTTTGAAATCATTCTTACTGGAAAGCGCCTTCTACACCGTGAACGAGTTTTACAACACATAAATTCATCCTTATGAACCCCTAGTGTGATAGTTGCCATTACCAACCATTTTTACCGAATTTTGTATATGTATTTTTTTAATTGTTTCGTACTTTTTTATTTTTTATTTTTTACTTTGCTTTTTTATTTTTTTTACATTATATTTATGAAAATGTTTATAACATAGTACGACTGACAAAGTACATTTCTAATGTACTTCTTTTAGGATTCTATTATATTAATATTCTAAATTCTTGATTTAAATATTATTTTTCTATAATATTTATGATGTGTTTTTGTTTTGTTTTGTTTTGTTTGCTAATTTTGATGTTTGTGAACTATTTTTTTTTACAACAGCTTTGTCCACAAAATTGTAAAATTTTTTTGACAATAAAGCATTTATTTATTTATTATTATTATTTAAACTCTTCAGGAGCCTCACATCGGGTTTTAGGAGAGCTAACTAAATCGTCAAAGAATTTACGCGAATTTACTGAGCAAAACTGTACCAAATGTTTGATATCGTTAAGTTTTGGAACACTTAAAGGTAACGGTCCACTGTACGAATTTGGCAAATATTGATGTCCGGTAGTTTTATATGGTTTTCTTCACTTCACTGGTCTTGAAGGGAATGGGCATGTCTTTTTGTAAAACGCACTATTTGTCCCATCGTTTAAACATCTCTTGTTTGCAATCTATTATAATAAATGGTGAAGGGCTTTTCCTGCTGTTGCGTATGATGGCATTCCAGTCGTCGGGAGTTTCAGCTAGAGCTTTTTGATTAATTAGTCCCATATTACGGTTACACTCAGGGTAGAAATGTCCGCGAACTGGAAAATAAACTTCAATAGTTTTGAATCGTTTCAGTCCTGCAGTAAGATAATGCAAAAAGCGAAAGACGGTGTAATTCTTGTTCTGACCAGCACATGAGTCACAAAAGATGATTAGGTGTTGAACAGAACTACTCAAAATGTTTGTTGTGAAATGATACAACATTGAACATACCTCTTCGGAACCTTTTTTAGCAACGATTTCGTTGTAGGTATAGAAAAATGATCGCTGATCGGAAAGAATATGTACATTAAAACTGTAAAACGATAACTTTCTGCGATAGTATACATCATTTGTGCTTATATTTGGCAATGGCAGGTTCTTTTGAAAGTCCGTAGTTATAGCTTCTATGGTTGTATCTTTCTTAGCTTTCTTTCTGGCTTGCCTCTTCCGTTTATAAAAAGTGTCAGCTCTTAACTTATGCAACTTCCAATTTAATTGCACATGGCGAAGTTCTTTTTTAATCTTGTTTACCGCTTCTTCTTTATTTGCAGGTACAGCTAGATCCCCTTGTAGCTTTTGTTCATCAACCTTAAATTTATCACAAGTGCTACACGTGTCACTTCGAGGATACCCGAATGAAATATTAAATTTTGTGGAAAATATTTCACGAAATTTTTCATACGAAATGATGTTTCTAGGATGCTTCGACGAGTACATATTATGTAACTTTTTGATGTTCGGGTCCTCTGATAAATATATTTTGCTGCTAACTTTAAGGCTATAGTGAGCTTTCCGGCCTTTTAATGATTTTAAAAACGAAACAACACAGTTTGTTGTTTCGAGAGAAATTTTCGATGGCCGGTTCGAATGTTTTCCACGTTGATCTAGTTTAAAGGTTCCTAGAGTCAGTAAGGACTTTTTTATGGATTGAATTCTTGGATTTGTTACTCCATGCAATGATAGGAATGCCTTATAGCAAACTGGTATTTCAATAGCTTTTTCATTTCTAATAACCCGAACACGATATGCGTAGGAACTATCATTAAAACGAGCTTCGTCCTCTTCCTTCCTATTTGGTCTTCGCTGGACTGGAATCACGGAAATTAAACCACTTAGATAACTGTTTTGATCATTAAAACTATCATACTCATTAAATTTGGTAATGAGTTGATTCCTCTCTTCTAAGAAACAAGCAAAACGTTTACACTTACAGTTTTCCCCGGTATCATAATCTTTAAGTTTCATTTTTTTGGATACATCTCTAATACGCCCAGTAATCGGGCGTTTCTTAGTCTTAACACTATTTCTTCCAGGATCATCACTCTCACTATCGTTAATAAATTCCATTATAATACACTGCACCGCAAATAAAACGTGGTAAATAAAAATAAAAACAACAAGCAATGAATACGTCTTGATGGCTAATCGTTTTTGAAGTTTTTGCACTTGTCGAAGCGACAGGACGGACTCTGATCGTTTTTGTCCGAGACCGCTAGGCTTACGTCGAACTCTGATCGCTCTTGCGTTGCATAGTGTTTTTTTACATTTAAATACAAGGACCCTGATCGTTTTTAGCACAAACAAATTTCACCAGCGGAAAGCTTAGGTTAAAGGCTTAGGTAAAAGATGGCGTTTTTACACAATTTTTGTCAAAAATGGACTCTGATCGTTTTTCCCCTGTACTCTTCAAATATTAAATTTCTTATCTAAGGCGGCTTTGAAACAATACATAAGTATATGGCCATCGTTCTTATAATATGCAGATGGTTCGCTTTGAGAGTTAAACGATAATTATAAGTACTACGTTTTTGGAGATTTTCTTCTAAATTTTAATTATTGAAAATGTATTTTACTCGTGAAAAACAAATTAATATGATAATGAAATGGAGAAACTAGAAAAAATCGCAAGGAAGCCAGAGCATTATACGTATAGCGATTTCTGAATCGCCGATATCCATCAGAGTCATACTTTCCTTGGTTGGAAAAGTATTTAAAATCGGAAGGGAATCCGCCAGGCGAGAATTTCATAGTTAGCGAAGAGGTTGAAATTAATACACTGGCTTGTAAAGCAATCGATCCTACTATATCAATATGACAAATAAGCAGTGAAATTAGAAAGTGCACGAAAAATGTTACGTAAGCATGACTTTAAATCGTTCAAATACCAAATCCATCACCACTTATATGAATCGGATTATCAGAGAAGACTGGAATTATGCAACTGGTATTCTGATATGCAACAAAGACAGCCCAATTTCCAGACAGTAATTCTTTTTTCATCCCGATTTACCAACATGGGAATGTTTAACCGCAATAACTACGGAGAAGCTTGCTGATAAGCCTAAACAACAATCAATAAAGAAGATATACACCACCGCAATATCAACCCAAACCGATACAACAGATGTCCAAATGCCTGTCAATAGGTCTCCAAAAAAAGCTGTTTCCTTCCAGCCCAACAAAACACCCATTATAGAGAAATGGCATTATATAGTGGTATCCTTAATTCCGTCCACGTATAAATCAAATCAGCTTGTACACTACATCAAAGAAAAATTAGGAACCACGAATTTTGTGCGTTGTTTTCCTATGCTTAAGAATGCAGACACTTTGCGCTCCGATTTTAAAATTGGGGTGCAAAATAAAGATCACTTAATTCAGCTTAAGAACGCTAGTCTGTGGCCACCTGGTACCATAATTGATCCTACCAATGATTCAGTTTCACCAACCCTTATCCAAACGCCGCCCACTTCCACAGCCCATAATGTCTCATCTTCTAGTCATCAAGATGTCAATATAGATATCCCAAAGAGCCGGGGGCTGTCTCCACCAAAGCCTCAATTATTGGAATCTCCAGTGACATTTGTGCCTGAAGAGGATAAGTCAGTCATGATTGGCTCTGACAGGGAGGCCATAGCAGCTTGTAGGTCATTGGCACTGGAGGGCTCTAAATTAAGCATGGAGAAAACTGCAAGGAAAGATGATTTTTTGCAGTTTGATCCAATGACTCCACCAAGAGTGCGGCTGTCCCAAGATTCGGATAAAGCAAATGGTCGCTATATATTAGCCAGATTAAGGGATCATCTAGGCTACATCCAAAGCCAAAAATTCCTCTAGACAAGTAGGCCGTATTTTTTCGGTTAGAAATTTCATTAATTTCAAACACCTATGTCAAATAACTGACTGGGACTCTCACACTTATGATGTCGACACTGAATTTTCTCGTTTTATAAAAACTCTAACTTATATAGCTTCTGAATCTTTTCCTCTTAGGCCTATCAAAAATAAAAGAAGTAAACCCTGGTCCACTAAAGGTTTACGTATATCTTTTAAGAACATGCGGTCACTATCTCATTTAAAGAAATTTTCGGACAGTGTCTTTTTTCATAATTATGTAAAATCATACAGAAAAATTTATCATAAGACTATTAAAGCCGCCAAAGATATTTATTACAATAATAGACTTTCTAATTAATTAAAAGATCAGTAATCTACAATGCAAAAAAAATGCATAATCACCTGCCATTTAACATCAAATCCATAATATCTCTGACTTCATTTCGCAAGGCTTTGAAATCATTCTTACTGGAAAGTGCCTTCTACACCGTGAACGAGTTTTACAACACATAAATTTATCCTTATGAACCCCTAGTGTGATAGTTGCCATTACCAACCATTTTTACCGAATTTTGTATATGTATTTTTTTAATTTTTTCGTACTTATTTTTTACTTTGCTTTTTTATTTTTTTTACATTATATTTATGAAAATGTTTATAACATAGTATGACTGACAAAGTACATTTCTAATGTACTTCTTTTAGGATTCTATAATATTAATATTCTAAATTCTTGATTTAAATATTATTTCTCTATAATATTTATGATGTGTTTTTGTTTTGTTTTGTTTGCTAATTTTGATGTTTGTAAACTATTTTTTTTACAACAGCTTTGTCCACAAAATTGTAAAATTTTTTTTTGACAATAAACATTTTTTTTTGGCATTGATTTATTTATTTATTTATTTATTTATTTATTTATTTATTTATATAACACTAAGTACTAGGCTACCGAAAATCCACACTTGGTAAGGGAAGAAGCATTCCATGAAAGATGTGGTGTTAACGTCTGGTTTGGAGTACTAGGAACTCGAAAAATAGGTCCCATTTTTTTTATATGAGCCCCTGGATGCAGATCATTATTTGCAATTGCGCCAAAATATAATAGAGGATTTTATGCACAATTTACACATTGTTTATTACAATCAAGTATATTTCTCAGCAAGATGGGGCACCTGCACACAATTCTAGAGTAGTGACTAACTACCTGAGAGAAAAATTCAGCGACAATTTGATTGGTGCAAATGGGCCAGTCAGATGGCCGGCGAGATCGCCTGACCTCACACCGTTAGATTTTTCATATTGGGGTTACATTAAACAAAAGGTCTACAAAACACCATTAGAAAATCGTGACCTTATTAATCGAATTACAAGGACGATAGAAGAAATAACTCCAAGGCAGAAGGAAAACATTTTAAATAATTTTTAATAAATTAAAAAGTGTTTCATAACAGAATTTATATGTGCCATGAAGCTAATGGACAACGTTTTGAAGACCTTGTCTATGGATGACCTTTTTTCTTGGTTTTTTATTACTCATGTTTTTCCTTGAGTTAAGAGGATTTTTTATGTTTGAATATTATTTAAATTAGTGTTTTGTGGCGTTATGACAGTTGAAGCTACTCAGTAGTGTCCTTAATAATTACCTATTTAAGTAGACTGGCAATATTTCTTACAGTAAATAATAAATAATGATTATTATACAGCATGTGAAAACATCAAAAAATAGTAGGTAATTTTGAAATAACTTTTTGTAGGTAAGTTCATTTATATTTATAAGGTTAACCAATTTTTCGTTTTTACTCAATTTACATTTACTGCCAAGTACAAAATATGCTTAGCTTTACAGATAACATATCATACGCATTTTATTCCTTTTTTATATGTTAAGCACTCAATTTAGTATCATGTGAAATTCAAAAATCCAGTCCTTCCTTAGTACTTATTTTTGATGACCGCAAAACGTTAAATACACCATTTGCAAAAACAGTTTTGAGCAGTACGTTTGCAAATTCTAATAGCTTGTTTTTCTTATTCGTACATTGAACAAAACAATAATTTTGAACTAAAGTACCTACTTTAAAAATTAGAAGGTGAATAAAAGAATGGCAGCTGTGGTGTTTCTTTATTTCACAGCCACCTTGAATCAGAAATTTAATATTTGTCATTTATCAGCTTGTGTTAAAATTGTTAAAAAGGTAATTGCACAGTGCAATTGGAAATATCTCGAAAAGTACTTGATATATAGGGTATTATACACAGAAGTGTATAAAATTGTTTGAAGATTTAAATGTTGAGTGGGTTTATAGGTCGTCTTATTAAAATAAAACGTGAAAATATCGCTTGAAAGTGATTTTTCACTACGTTTCCGGGTAAACCGGAAGTATCCTAATTGTCACATTAGATGCAATGAGTTGCATAACAAACACTATTTACAGTATTAAATTGGAACTATCTTCATTTGTTTTTCCAAAAAACGGAATTATTCATTGAAATTTTTAAAGTTTCATTCGCCATTTTCTCGAAAACTATCAGGAATTGACATAGGGTATGATACATGTTTTATACATAAAATTTAGTGTAGAATTCAAAAATAAATTAATATACAGGGAGTTCTATTTAAAATATTAAAGTTGATAGCATAGACAGTCGATTGTTTATACAGCGAAAATCTTCCTCATAAGTAACAATATATCATTGTAAAATTTCATGTTAATAGTACCGTAAAATGGGGCGAAATTGATAGTTTTCAAAATACTTTTTTAGATAAAATAATTTTCGAATATTTTAAAAATGTGCAAAAATGGAAAAGCTATGTGGCTGTATAATAGGAACTCTTTGGTGGCCTCACTAATAAAAAAAAATAAAAAATGACAGTACAAAAAAATAAAAAGGTCTCTATCAAACTCATACTCTAGATGGGGCGACTTTGATAGCCCCTATGTTACTGTGCTAATTTACGTGTATTGAGTTCTCTAATATTAATCTCGCCCCGTTTTAAATTTTACTAGGCAGATTTTTTAATATCCTATATTTTATAAGGTAGGGTGACTTTGATAGGCGGGGCCAGATTGATAAAATAAGGATAATAAAACACTGATTTTGGATTTGGCTATTATTTATTTATAAACATAAAAAACAAATATTTATAAACGAAAACATGTTAGGCTAACTGGACGTTTTACAATAAGCGAAACTAACCCTCTTAACATAAACCTTATAAAACAATATTTCAAAAAAAAAAAATGAACACATTTATAGTTCCTTAACATCTACTTTTCCAGAAAATTTGTATACCTTATATTCAAGCTCAACAGGGGCTGCGAGAATAGCTATTATATCAGAATAAGGTATTGTGCTTTGATCTTTCTCAACAAGTGCAAATATTGTTTTTTCTGGATTAGTTGATTTTAGACCAACTGTGTTGAACTCGTTATCAGCAAAGCGGGTTAAAATTTTGCAAACATATTTAAAAATTGCACATTTTCTTCGCCCGGATGTAAATTTTGCTAGGACGAATGTTTCAGGCTCTAATAATAATTGTATACTAGGTGCTATATAGTCAACTTCATTTTCTTCATGTTCACTCTCACTATCGTCTGCCGCAAACTCAACACGTTTCTCTAAAACACTCTCTTCTTCCTCGGAATCAGAAGTGCTTCTGGTTCCAACGCTTTTTCCTGGAATAACGGTAAGTCTTTGTTTCTTGCGTCTTACTCTTTCATTATTTTCAGTTCCATACCTTTTCTCTCGTAATAACTCACTCAATGAATCGTTCATTTCCTGCTCGGGGTTGTGATTAATATCTGGAACTTTGTTTAAAACTTTATGAGGGTTAAAAGGAAATATTCCAGTGGCGTAAAAGCCATTTATGATGTTCCTTTTCACACCAGCTTCTTGATCTCCTGGCTTATCCTTACTTTGAGCCTGAACTGTATCCATTTTTTCTATTGCCGATTTTAATAATGACGGAAAAACATCCTTTGCAATTCCAGAAGATTTGTTCTTTAATTTGTAGGTGGTTAAAATGTTGCGCCATGCTACCTTGAACGGTTTAAAAAATGCCACATCGAGCGGTTGGCAAATATGCGTAGAGTGTGGTACAAGGCACACAAATGATATGTCGTTTTCTTCACATTGGGCAAGAACTCGTTCATTGAAGTGAGAAGTTAGATTGTCGCCAATAAGGACTTTTTTACCTTCCAACCGCTTGGCGTGCGGAAGAAATGATGTAGTGAACCAATCTTCAAACGTAACAGCGTCCATCCATCCATGCGAAGTTCTATTAAAACGGCAACCCTGCGAACAGCAAGGATATCCATTAATTCCGCCTTCTTTCCATGTATTGTATAAGTGTTCGCTTTTGTAAATGACATAAGGTGGTAGCAGAGTCCCGTCGGCAGCGCCACATATCATTATTGATGTACAGCTCTTTGAGTGATTAACGATGTTCTCTGGATATTTAACACCGCGTCTATAAACCAGTTTTCTACTTCCTGGATCATCACCAACATTTGTTTCGTCATAGTTAAATATGTTACTTGAGGGAACATCCCTTAAAGTTTCCTCTAAATTGCTAAAATATGTTGTCAAGGTTTCTCTAGAAATTTTAGCTCTGGCAATTTTTATATTTCCAGCAACTCGTTGGGAAACCTCATCTTTGTGACGATCTAGCAAACTCAAGGCCCAGTCTTCTCCAGGCAGATTGTTTTGAAATTTGTCTATTTTTCGACCTTTCCCATCCAGGTACTTTTTTGCGAGCATTCTAATCTCCAGGAGATCAAGAGGAAATCCCCAATCTGCGCACTTTAAGGCTGCTCCAAGAATAGCTTTTTCTTCTAAGTTTGTAAAAACTGGCTGGCCACCGGTTTTTTGTATGTGTTTTCCATGGAATTTATTGTGCAAAGTTCCATAGGGAATTTTGTATTGTTCGGAAGCTGCTTTTATTGAAAGTTCTGCGTCTGCTATTTTTTTTACTGCCTCGTTCAGTTGGTCTTCCGTGTAATCTTTATAGGATCGTGCGCCTGGCGTACGCACATATTTTCTCACCATCTGAAAAAAAAAACAGATTTACTAGCAAGATAAAAATTTTAAGAGCAAAGCCACCCAATAAACAAAAAAGTCTGGATTACGTCTGGCGGGGCGAGTTTGATAAATATCAATCACGCCCCACCAACTGTATCAAACTCGCCCCGCTTCAAACAAACGGAATTTTAAAAAGAACCTGTACGTGTAACCTCACTTTTTAAACAATTTAAGAAGCACAAATAACGATGTTTTAGTGTAAACAACTCAAAATTACTGTTTTGTTAACACTTACCGTGGACGTCTAGAAGTTATACAGGTCACAGTTTTGCCATAAAACAGGGATTATTAGAAAAATTATAGAAAAACACGTTTTTATCTGGATTTTAAGATCACACCATGCGTGAAGGGTTACATTCGGCTGTCTACTGACCTTAAGTTGCGGCGGCGGATTTGAGAAATAACTAGGCGCAGCGGAAAATCACCAACAGCATGTCGGTGAAGTTAGTATCAATCTCGCCTCCAGAAATCAATGTCGCCCCACTTTACGGTACTTATCTTAAAAAAAGTTACAGTCTTGTTAGTAATTTCGTGGTGACCCGGTGTGGGATGTAAAAGTGTAAATGTCAAATTTCTCTTAAATTTCTTTAATTCAGGTACCTTGAAAATAAAAACATTATATGCTTCAACCAATTACGCACTTTTTTGCTTCAGAACATTTTTGTCTAGGTTAAAAGATAAAGTGGTGGAGGAAGGTCAAACATTTTTTTTTTTATTTCTGGTTTGGATCAACTGATTTTATTCAACTTGCTGTCGAAAAAAAGTGTTTTATTTTGCTCTGCTTCCGGAGCCATAAACTATACTGTAATAACTTTGTTAGTGATCACTAGATGGCGCTGTTTCGGAATTCTCCAAATAATGCTGATTTTCACAACAAAATCAAATGGTACGCTAGGACTTTTATGAAGGGCATTGAATAGTGAAATAAAAAATCCAGGTCCGCATTTAGGTAGATGATGGTCTCTCGAATCCGAAACGTCGGATTGGAAAAATACCCTTGCCGTTTTGTAGAAGAGAAAAAGTGACAATTAATCCTAAAATTTTAGGAAAAACAAAAAACTGGAGAAAAACAGTAATCCTGCATAACTGTTAAGAACAAAATTTAACAAAGGAACAAGTAAATAAATATTAAAGCTTACAGTCGCACTGTGGGCCCAAATTCAAAACTAGGTTGCAAAAAGTCACTTCACAAAACCTAATTTGTAATATTACTACTTTTTTAAAAACAT
Organism: Kuschelorhynchus macadamiae; assembly: GCA_030620095.1. Lineage (NCBI taxonomy): Eukaryota > Metazoa > Arthropoda > Insecta > Coleoptera > Curculionidae > Kuschelorhynchus > Kuschelorhynchus macadamiae. The sequence goes on along the minus strand of JAUTXW010004896.1, from coordinate 408,226 downwards.
ATAGAAATAGAAGAAATCATATTTTTTTACATAAGATTCCACAGGGTATTCTTTCAGAAACACGCAAAGTTACATAACAAAAATATTTACTGCAATCTATTAAATTTATTAAAAAAGCAGCGTCACTTGCGCATTTCTTTTTGGTCAAGCGGGCCATGGATAAATCAAAACAAACGTATATAACAGATAAAGGGTTAAGTGCTCTTTGAACCTTGTGTGTCAAATTAGCGTTTGCAATTAGTTTGTTGAGATTTTTTGGTGTCTGAAGTAATTTTGTATCGGTAAGTACCAATAAGAATTAGTTTTATGTTTGTGCGGGCTAAAAATACAAAAGGGCCAACGAGTGCCAACATAAAACAAGAATTTTTTGATAAATTAAAATGTGTTCTTTTTAAATTCTATATTGAAAAAAATAGCAAAAAATCGCAAAATTTGCCCTGAGGGAAAATGTAAGGGACTTAAAAATTTCCGGTATGCAATAAAATTTATTCAATAATTTTTTAACTAAAAAAATTATTAAATTAGGACTTAAAATTTAATGGCGGTATCTTTTGCATTTGCATTTGCACCTCGCTTGGTATTATAAGGGTTAATTTAAAACAAAAATAAAAAAAACTTAGATTTTGTTAAAAAAAAATATGGAGAGATCCCGCAGGGTAAAATGCGTTTTTATGCGTTATTATTATTTGAAACCCGTTAAATATGTATGTACAAAAATATTTTGCTTAGTCAAGTTTGTATAGGTGATTTAAAGCTAGGCTTTAAAGAGTTATTTCTCTTTTAGATAAAAATGTACAATTTATCAAAACAAACATTGTTTGAAATGTGGTTTAGTTGTCCCGGTGAAAATCGCAGGGAAGAAATCTATAAATTGGTTCTTAACCATCTTGGAATTGTAACTGATACTAATTCGTTGGAGACACGTGCTCTTTGGAAATCAATTATAAAAGATTTTAATAATAAAGTAAACGCAAGATGGATGAGAGCAGGAAAAAGGATGGATCGCTTTTTGGAGAAGTACGGCGATTGGTTGGACAATTCTCTATGCTTTGACGTTATACCACCTCTTGTTAAAGAAAAGGCGGATAACCGATTGGGAAGACCAAGTAAATCTTTTGGGGAGGTTCTTCATAGGACAAAAAAACAAAAAATTCAACATCTTCTTGCTAGTAAGACTGAGGAAATAACTTTCGCTGCAGAAGTCGCTTTAAGGAGAGATGGAAAAAGAGACGCAGCTAGCATAGTTAAAGAAATATGTGTTGCATCTCCGGGTACCTCCACAAAAATAAAACAATTATCTATAAGAGAAAAAAGTAGTGTTAAACAAAAGACCTACTTAAAAGAACAAGCACTAGCACTTTTTATAGACTGTCGCCTAACCAAACAAAGTTACATAACTTTGCGAAAAAGTGCTCTTGAAGCAGGCCATGTTTTGTATCCATCCTACAAAGAAATTCAGAAGGCAAAAACAGAATGTGGCCCTGCTAATGAATCAATTTTTGTAGATGAAATAAAAGCGTCGATTAACCTACAGTGCATACTTAATCATACGGTGCAACGTTTATTACAAGTACAAGAATTAGTACTTAAACAATATGCTTCGTCAATGCATTTAGAAACTTTTGATTAACAAGTAAGTATGGGTGTGATAGAAGTTCTGGGCACAGCAGGTACAAACAAAAGTTTCAAGGCCCAGAAGCTGATGACGAATATTTATTTGTATTTTCCTTGGTGCCAATTAGACTTCAGCCTATAATAATAATATAAATTTATAATTTCTAAGAGGAAACAACTGAAATGGTTAAACAAGAATACGATGAGTTAGAAAAACAAAGATTAAAATTACTCCCAACCACTTTTTTTATTGAAAATATTCAGATAAATATTCATCATCAGCTTCATCTAACAATGGTAGACGGAAAACTGTGTAACATACTGACAGACACTAAATCTTCGCAGACGTGTTATATCTGTGGTGCAACGCCAAAATTAATGAATAATAAACTGGATCTCAAGCATGCAAAAAAGGAAAATTATGGGTTTGGTTTAACTACATTACATGCCCGAATAAGAGCATTCGAATGTTTGCTTCATATTGGCTACAAATTAAAAACGAAACAGTGGCAAGTTAGAGGAAAAGAACAACAAGAAGAAATAAAAATAAGAAAATTAGAAATACAAAAACGATTTAAGAGCGAAATGGGATTAGATGTAGATAAACCAAAACCAGGGTTTGGGTCCAGTAATGACGGCAACACTGCTAGAGCTTTTTTTAGTAATCCTGAAAAAAGTTCAGAGATAACGGGGGTTAATGAAATATTAATAGAAAAGTTTGCTGTAATATTAGACGCTGTTTGTTCCAGATACCACATAAACCTCACAGAATTTGAAAAGTACTGCCAACAAACTGCAGATGTATACATAGGTCTTTATTCGTGGTACTATATGCCCGTTACAGTTCACAAACTGCTATTTCATTCAACAGAAATTATAAAAAATTGCATCGTACCAATAGGGCAATTCTCTGAGGAGGCCCAGGAAGCACGACACAAAGAGTGTCGGCGATATCGCGAACACAACACCCAAAAAAAATCGCGCAGTGCCACGAATAAAGACTTATTGCGAATGCTTTTAGTGTCGTCAGATCCTGTTGTATCCAGTTACCGTCAAAAATATGTTAAACCAAATAAATCATTATCTCATAAAGTCTTGGCTTTACTAAAATGCCCAGAACTTCCTTCAAATGTTAGTGAGAATATTGAGTCTGAAACTGAGAGTGAGTGATCTGCCAGCGATTAATTTATTAGGTTAATGTTTAAAAAAGTTTATACAATTACATATATATATATATATATATATATATATATATATATATATATATATATGTATATATTTGAATTCAGAAGAGATGACGATTTTATCACAGTAATGACACCAGTTAATTCTATAAATATGCGCTGGTTTCCACTGTTTGGTTGACCTAATCGGTATCTATCCTGAATTGGACATTATGTTTACTTTACACTAAGTTAAAAATAAAAACATAAGTCAGTGATGCAAATTTCATAAAGTTTTGTATAGTAGTTTAGATTTTTAGATAGAATAGTCGGCTAGACATCCTATTTTTATAATTTTATTGTACTCCTGCTGTGTTACGAATAAAATAAAGGACATTTTGTTATTAATGATATGTATGTATAATTCACCATGCAACGTAATAAAAGAGAAATTAATAATTTTGCCTTCTTAAGACTTTAATTTAATATGTAAAGTATTGTAAAGGCACTTTTTAAATAATATATTAAGAGAATATACTATTTTTCCCAATAAAAACGATAAATATTAAAAAAGTTTAGTAAATTAAACTTACAAATTATTTAAATTTTATTGCAACCTAGTTTTGAATTTGGGCCCACAGTGAGTCGGTTGCACAGAATTTAATTGCTGTTTGACAAGCTGTTTATAGAAATCTAGGAACTCGCTGTCAAATTTCACATTCCGTTAAACATTCTAAACTCTAATTGAGCTTACTGCAACCGGCCGTTAGTCTCATAAACACATAAGCTTCGCAATAGATTAGCTGAAGCTAGGGCGAGACAGGGCAGGACTCGGTTTGGCCAAAAAGATTAAACCGAGTTTTACCTTGCTTCAGTTAAACCACAATAAAAAATAACGGCGAAATGAACTAACAACTAACAACAAATATATTTAAAATTACTGAAAACAACTTAAGGTAAAAAGATTTAGTATATACGACTCGAACCACTACAAGAAAAGATATGGTGGACCGTATTAGGAATGCCATCCAAAGTATCTCTATAGCAGAAGAGGAGGCTGCCATCCAATCGACACAGGAAAGTTGCAACTTTGCATTGACAATGACTACCAAATAAATTGTGATATAAAAGTCAACTCAGGAAAGTAATTCCATTTTGACACAGTCTAATCCCAAGAACCATGATTTCTTAATTGACCACAGCCGTGAAAGCTTTCGTTCTATATAAAAGTCACCATTTGATTATTTGGAGAATTTCGAAACAACGCCATCTAGTGACTTCTAAAAAAGTCATTACGATACAGTTCATAGCTCCATGAATACAGCAAAAAAAGCACTTTTTTTCGACACCAACTTTTATAAAATCGGTTTATCCAAAACTGAGATATCTACATTTGAAAGTAGACATATTTGACCTTCCCCCACCACTTTATTTTTGAAAATAGACAAAAATGGTCTTAAACAAAAGAGTGCGTAACTAGTTGAAGAATACAATGCTTATATTTTCAACATACCTCAATTATCGATATTTAAGAGAAAATTGGCATTAGTACTTTTGTTGTTGTTACGCCCCCTAGCGGCAAACTTTCGAACTTGAAAATATGTTTTTCATTAAGTTCTGTCATTAAAGGTTCCCGAGCTACAGCCGGCGTCCTCTATTATTGGACCACCCTGGTTTGTTTGTTAATATTACTATTAATACATTAAATACATAATAAACTTCTTTTTTGTTTCTAACTTTACTGAATTAAAGTATTCCAAGAAGCAAAATATTGATCGTCATTTTAATCAGTAATAACTTTCAATTATAAAACAGCGATAATTAGGCCATCATATTAGGACTTTGCCAAAACTTAGTTACATTTCCAAGATTCTATATAAAAAAACTGAATATACTCAGATGAAGGTTTAGAGAGTTTAAAAAAGAGTTTAGCACTTGATTTAGCACATGTCCATTATTAAAATATCCCTGAAGATATCTTGTGCAATCATAGGTACAACGTCAGAAAGTTATTCTTGTTTGAAAGTAACCAAATATGTGGTGCAAATGTTTCTGAAAATAAGCAAATATGCCGTGCAAATTTGTCGTCTTTTGGTAAATTCGGACTTGAGATTCGAAATCATGATTCTTTCTTTGCAATTATTGCTTACCTGAATATAATACATAAAACACTTTAGGGCTGGAAGGCTGACTCTGGCAAGATGGCCAAGGGACACGTCCCTCATATCGAATATGACGACATACCTGAAAAAAAAATCATCTTTTATTATAATATAATTAACAGGTACGTAGCCGGTTGGGGGGGGGGGGTCCGAGTGGTCCGGAGATAAGATATGGGTATATGCACAGGGTGTTTAAATTTCATTGTAAATCCATATTATCTCGGTTTTTAGCAAAGATGTGGTCTTTTGTGTAAATTAAGACAACATTAATAAAAATTCCATAGCAACCTTAGTTTCAAAACTGAAAAGTTTGCATTTTTGCTACGATACAACTCGGTGACCCTGTATAATATCAAAAATTTAAAGACGGATTCTAGAAGATTTTTTCTTGTAGAATCCAGAGGTTTAGTCAAATTTTTCCAAATTACTTTCATTTTGTAGATATAATTTTCGGCTAGGGCGGATAAAGGAAAAACGGTTATTGCGCTAAAAAAAAATTTTCAGGATTTTCTAAATCCTGAGAACTTTAATAAAATGGATATATTTCAAAAAATGATTAAAATGCAATCAAAGAAAGTAATTTATTTAGTGACAAAATAAAATACAGTTTAACGTTAATGAACCCACAAGCACCGAAGCTATATTCTTTTATTAAGTTACACAAAGACAATATGCCCATTCGGCCAGTAGTGTCGTATGTAACAGCTCCAGCACACCGGGTATCTAACAAATTAATAGAAATTAATAGTAAATTTTGTAACTTGAAGCCTAAATATAGTATAAAAAACAGCCTGGAATTAATTAATAATATTAAAGACATAACAATTCCAAATAACGATATTTTAATTTCTTTGAATGTGCAAAACCTATTTCCCAGTATCCCCCCTAAGCTATACACTTAGTGGATAATGTGCTATTAAAAAACAAAGTCAACCCTAGTGTTAAGAATGGCATATTAGATTTGTTAGCAGTGTGCCTTGGTCAAAATTATTTTGAATTTAATGGCTCGATCTATTTAAGTAAAGAAGGTTTAATAATGAGTAACCCGTTAAGTCCTATTTTAGCTGAAATATTTTTTGATAACTTAGAACAAATAATAGATAATGACCCTATAGGAGACAAGTTTATTTATTGGTACAGATACGTTGACGATATTTTGGCTTGTTTCACAGGCACAGAGAGACAACCTCTTTCTAAATTCTGTTAATAAATTACATAAAAATATAAGTTTTACTTTAGCATTAGAACAAAACAAGTTCATAAACTTTTTAGATTTAAAAATCGGGAACATTAATAATAAACACGATTTCGAAATGTATCATAAATTATCCTATACAGATATAACAACACATATATCAAACCACTCACTCACACATAAGATGGCAGCCTTTCATAGTTTTGTACATCGTTTAATTAATGTACCTCTGTAAACAGAAAATTTTAACAAGGAACTTAATATTATAAAACAGATTGCAGTTAATAATGGTTATGACGCAGCCATAATAGACAAAATCGTAAATAAAAAACAATATAAAAAAGCACTCAATTTCGTTTATCCTAATTTCAATACAAAAGACAATATTAAGTATAACACATTAACATATACCGGAAAAATTAGCACTAAAATAGAGAAATATCTTAAAAAATAAATAATAAAGTAGCTTTTTGTACCAATAATACTTTAGATAGATATATTAAGAATAACAAGTCTAATACAAATAGGGACAAACAATCAGGGGTATATGAATTAAAAATGTGGTTTTAGCGAAAAAGTATATATTGGTCAAACGGGTACATCTTTTTATAAACGTATCAAAGAACACAAAACATCATATATTAAACAAAAAACCGATTCTAATTATGCAAAACATTTATTAGAAACAAAACATATAATAACAATTTTAAAGGTCGCATTCAGCCAATAAAAATTACAAGTTAAATTACTTGGAAAGTCTAGAAATTAATAAGAGGAAAAACCATAATATTTTATTGAACGATCAAATGGGCCTAAACGGTTCCCCTATGTTAAATCTTTATAGCTAAAATCTGCTAGGGTTAGGTAGGTAGACTCTTTTATTACTGCTAAAAAATCTAGTTTTAGTATCAGTCAAAGGCGTGCAGTCCATGGAAGCAAGGGAAGCAGTGCGTCCCCAAAAAAAATTACAAAACATCTTCTAAAATGTAATTTTTGAAACAGGAAACCATTAATTTAATTTATGTTAAAAATGCTAAAATATTATCTTAATTATCAAGCCCATAATAAATGCTGCCTTGACTCCGACCGAGTGACAATAGAAATGAAATAGAACCTATGCTTGATTTCCTGTGAATCGAGCCAGAGGTTATTGAACTATACACCGGCTGTTTATGGCACAAAAATTTTCACTTACCGGATATTTATTTAATGATCAATAAAGTATACTGAATTTCGAATTCATCAAGGCGTTGGAGACCCTAAGAGTTGGAACAAGCTGGGGAGAATAATAGTAGAGGCCGACAGCAACAGTGGAGAAGGGCTGGGTTAAGATCTAAATATTTTGCGCCACGTAATTAATTATTACTCTACTTTATCAAATAAATTAATGAAGTACTAGGCCGATAATAATTACGAATTATCGCCCAGTGTTGCACAACTCTAGCGATTCCAAGCAACGAAAAACCAAAATATTATCTTATACCAATGAGCTTACCTTCACAGAATACCAAATAATTAATTAAGATATGAGGGTCTCACTTGTAGGTAGGTAGCAGCAGTAAAACGCAAAATTTTGTTTGAAATCATATACTAATATCAAATAAGTTGTTCTTTTTGTTTTTTTTTTTCAAAAGTTATTTCAAGTACAATAATAGTATATGTAGGTATGGTCCAAACGCGGGCCAACAGCGATACAGCTATAATATGTACTAAGCTTCTAATCTTAATTATTAAAATTACCTGCAGCTTAAGAGAAATCGATATTGTACACAAGAAAATGAATAATAAAAAAAAATATAAATATGACAATGGTCAACAGTGTGCAGGAATATATAAAAATATAGTACCACGGTCGATATTATGACGCCATAAATCGTGAGTGCAAAATCAAATACAAGTCAGTGAAATACATCAAAAATTATAAATAGAATCAAAACAAGTTATTAAAGGCCACTCGATAAGCCAGTCAGCTCAATAATAAGGTAAAAAGTTTAGTTTAAAATTAGTAAATAGATTTTGATTTTTAGTGAGAAAAATTAATTTAAATTTGAATTTGTAAATATGAAGAGCAAATTAATAAATTGGCTAATTGACTGTATCGAGGAATTTAGCTTGCAAAAGATATAATAGTTGAAATTTTAATTATTTGCTACGGTTACTTATCTGGACGTCCTCCAATAGCTGTGGCCGTTAGCTGTTCAGACCTTCAGGCGAAGAAATGTCACCTGGACTCAGGCGTATACAGGTGGGAGCAGCACCAGCTCCGATGCTGAAAGTGAGTCTCTTGCCTGGTCAGGCAAGTTGGCAATCCCAATAACTGATCCAAAGAAAAATCCAAATTCCAGGACTTGATCGTCGTCGTGACGGAAATCCCTTGGAATAATATCCAAACCAAAAAAAAAACCCTAAAGAGAAAACATCCCTTAGCAAACATTAAACCATATCCAAATATAGCCCAAAATGTAAACAAAAATTAAATAAAATATGCAAATAAAATAATATTACCTCCTTCTGAGGGTTTTCTAACCAAAATGGAGTCTGGGTCTAGCAGTTGCCTAATGCTAAAAACGGAATCAACGAGTGGTTGTCGATGGTCTGGACAAGTGCAGTGGGCTTCTTACGAAGTCTTGACTCTAAATTTAAAGAAATAAAATGTCAACCCAGACCGAAGATGTTCAACAAAATGGCGTATGGTCATGGAAATGGCCACTAAGAACCATACACGGGCATTATCATATTATTAAATAATCAAATATACAAAAACTCACCGGAATCTGCTATTCCAGGTGCCAATATGGCAAGTCAGCAGGAGGATATCCTCTAAAGATGGTGGAACGAGGATTTTAGAGTGTGGCGGCCATTTTCACAATTCTCCCTCGTGGGTGCGAACTTCCTCTGTCCAAAAAAAAACCCCAAAGTGCCCGAATAACAACTTTAGAACTTTCAAATCCAAACAGGAACTATTTCGCAAAAGATGCTCATCAATAAATCTCGTAAATACGATCAAGCCAGGCTCTACTTGAAAATTATGATGAAGGCATCAGAAAATGGACCACGCACCACACTGCTGACTTGAGACTCACCAAGCAGGAACAAATTTTTGGAGCAACAGGTCCAAAATGTCTCGCCATGTTGCCACGATTCCACTCATAAAATCCTAGTTAAGACTTCAATTCTTTATCAATAAGCAACCAGTCATACTTAACACCAAAGGCACAGCAAATATCCGTCAATTAAATATCCAAAGGTCAAATCCGAGAAATAGAAACAATATATAAAGTTCATTGTTTCAGAGCCACAGTCAGGTAAAATGTCACATCCGATATAAAAATTCTGCAGTCACGGGATCGGAAACTTATTCATGATCCGGCAACTACGGTCACAGATTGCTGTTGTAACCACAGGAACCGGTCGATAAAACTAGAAATGACTAGAAATACGTCGGCATCACGGAGGGCAATATTACCGGAAAACTTATCATAAAAAATCACTCACAAAACTATACTTGGGCATTCCAAAAGAACCCCAAATTACACCATTGTAAGCCCTCGAAAATAATAACAAAATCTAGACCTGCCATAATGCATCCGACTCATCTGAATAATTCTTTCCCAAAATTGACAATGTAGCGCCCTCTTTTGTAGGAACCTACGATACGACCAAATGCGCCTGATAGAATACTGCGATGTGTGCAGGAGACCGAGGAAACTGCCCCGACCGTCCACTTCCACCGCGGTACCTTTCCAAAATTAACGACAGAAAAATCGATAATCGAACCGTAAGCCAGGCTATTGATAAACGAGACCTGGAGATGTCGTGACACATCGATCAGTTGCGCGGACCTATACAGTGTAATTCTAATATACTTGTTTTATTTCAGTTCGCACTAACTGAATCCAAAATTCTGTTCTCTAAAAATCGAAACGGCAGAATCGCACAAGAATAATCATTAACATATTAAATCCATAGTGCATTAAAAGAAGTTTTCGTAGTTTTAAAAGACAAACGTGATAGGAAAGCAAAATTGTAAATTCAAAAATGATTAATATTTAGTAGTATTATTATCTAAAAATTTGTTTATTATATAATTATTTAAATAGTTTAATATTATTATTAGCATGCTATAAGTCCGAAATTATCACGTTACAATTCCCCCCCCTTGCCACAAAACGATTGGCCCGCTAGGGACAATCGTAGTCAGGAGAGCGTTTCAGGTCTTTAGCGTGCCAAGTGCCTGTCAGAACCTTCCCGTCTCTGTCCTGTAACTCGTATGTCCAAGGCGATATCTGACGGCGAATGATATACGGTCCGACAAATTTCGGTGCTAACTTATGTGTAAAGTACTTGGCAGCATCAGACAAAACAAAATTCTTCTTCCACACTCTCTGACCTGGAGAAAAGACTTCACTACGCTTTCTAAGATTATACTTCGCAATATTCTTTTGACCAGCCGCTTCCAATCTGCTCCTAACTTCCGCAAACAACTTCCGAAATCCCTCATTTCTACTCTCTCCTGCGCTTTGGTTTCCATCTTCTGTTTCTACAAGATCTTTATTACTATAGTCCTTGCCTGAAAGGCACATGTTTCTTCCAAAATTTAAGAAAAACGGTGACACTTTAGTGGTCTCTTGGACCGCAGTGCGAATAGCACAGGCCAACTTCTGCAATTGTTCGTCCCACTTACGGTGATTGTCACTCACATACATTGACAACATGGTCTTTAAAGTTCTATTTTGACGTTCGGTGGGATTAGCCCTAGGGTGGTAATTTGCATTGAACTGAATTCTGCAATGATAGCTATCTGCAAATTTCTTAAACTCACTACTACGGAATTGTGGACCATTATCGCATAAAATCACCCGACTTACGCCGAATAAAAGGAACACTTGTTCTTCTATACGGTTGATAATCACTTTAGAAGAAGTAGAGCGTAGTGGAACTATTAAAGAGAATTTACTCAAATAATCGGTAACTACCAAGATAGCTGTATTTCCTTTATACGAACGTGGCAAAGGTCCAACCAAATCCATTGAAATCATTTCCCATGGACGAGTGGGCTTACTATGAGATACCATCTGGTCGTTTGCACCCTTTGGATCACACTTATGGGCTGCGCAAATCTGACAATTCCTCACATATCTGGCAACATCCTGCCGCATCTTCGGCCAATAAAACTTTTCTGCCAATCTATTAAAGGTCTTAAATACCCCCATGTGACCCGCAGTTGGTAAATCATGAGCTGAACTTATGGCTTCCAACCGTTCCTCTTTAGGCAATACCAACTTCCAATGGTCTTCCGATGACAAGAGCCCAAAATAGTCGTTCTTGATGTATTTGAACAACTTACTTCTAGAGCATCGCCAATTCAAGAATTTCAGTGGGGTAGCAATCACTCTTTCTACCATTTTGTTGTACCAATTATCTTTTACTGGTGCAGGTCTAGCCTGTTCACTTCCACCGCGGTACCTTTCCAAAATTAACGACAGAAAAATCGATAATCGAACCGTAAGCCAGGCTATTGATAAACGAGACCTGGAGATGTCGTGACACATCGATCAGTTGCGCGGACCTATAAAGTGTAATTCTAATATACTTGTTTTATTTCAGTTCGCACTAACTAAATCCAAAATTCTGTTCTCTAAAAATCGAAACGGCAGAATCGCACAAGAATAATCATTAACATATTAAATCCATAGTGCATTAAAAGAAGTTTTCGTAGTTTTAAAAGACAAACGTGATAGGAAAGCAAAATTGTAAATTCAAAAATGATTAATATTTAGTAGTATTATTATCTAAAAATTTGTTTATTATATAATTATTTAAATAGTTTAATATTATTATTAGCATGCTATAAGTCCGAAATTATCACGTTACAATTCCCCCAAAGACTCCCGGAGAATAAGATCCGTAAAACTCGACCACAGAAGACCCCGATACAGCTATAATATGTACTAGGCTTCTAATCTTAATTATTAAAATTACCTGCAGCTTAAGAGAAATCGATATTGTACACAAGAAAATGAATAATAAAAAAAAATATAAATATGACAATGGTCAACAGTATGCAGGAATATATAAAAATATAGTACCACGGTCGATATTATGACGCCATAAATCGTGAGTGCAAAATCAAATACAAGTCAGTGAAATACATCAAAAATTATAAATAGAATCAAAACAAGTTATTAAAGGCCACTCGATAAGCCAGTCAGCTCAATAATAAGGTAAAAAGTTTAGTTTAAAATTAGTAAATAGATTTTGATTTTTAGTGAGAAAAATTAATTTAAATTTGAATTTGTAAATATGAAGAACAAATTAATAAATTGGCTAATTGACTGTATCGAGGAATTTAGCTTGCAAAAGATATAATAGTTGAAATTTTAATTATTAAGGAACTAACGCAATTTTTAAAAGACAAGGGGCTGGAAGATGCCTACACCGAAGTGTCGAAATTGTGTGAATTAGTATTGACAATACCTGCCACAAGTTCATCAGTAGAACGCAATTTTTCAACACCTAAACGTATAAAAAATTTCGTGAGAAATTCAACGGGGCAGGAGAGACTTTCGCATACATCGCTGTTATCCATTGAAAATAAACTTCTCCAAAAGTATCGGAGCATCGACGTTTTTATGATGACGTCATTGACGAATTTGCAAAAAATGATCGAAGAATCGAATTACATTACAAATAGGTAAATTTCTAAAAATTGCTTCCCTTTCTTAAAATTTCACCGCACGCCCCTGGTATCAGTCTTAAGTTAGATTTTGAAAAAGACACACTCTGTCGAAACAGCTGTCAAACGGAAATAAATTAGTGCAAATTACTAAACAAATATAGTTTGTTTATTTATTATACTAGTAGATATAAATTTCGATTTTTAGTAGAACAACGCCCATCTCAGAAATATATAATACTCTGTAGGTATTTTTAAAAAATAAACTTAAATTTTAGATATTTGTATATTTAGATTTTTGCGTAACGATGGATTAATTTTATTATTTTACATATAAGTAAAATTAATTTAACCAAGACTAACATAATACATATACATAAAGCCCAGTAAATTATAATAATAATTAAACTAGCCAAAACAAATAAACTAATTAAAACAAAGCAAAGTCAGTTAGTATTTAAATGGCTTTGGGTTAAGATGAAAAGCATAGATCTTCCTTAGGTAGGGTTATATATATTTTGCAAAGATATATGTATTAATTATTGAAAATAAATACCTTCTAACTAACTAACTAACTAAAAAACTGTGCACACTGGTTGCCTGGTGCTCTTACACACATTCCACTCTGGTTATTTTCTGCATGCAATGTTTAACATTGCTCCCACAGGAGAAAAGTCTAGTACGGGTAATCTAGGAGGCCAATGCACAGGCCCATGAGTCTCAGTGCAACGCCCTGGGGCTGTGATATTGTGAATTTACAACTAAATTTGAACACATCATACATCACAAAATTATGTTTTCTCAGCTGCAGGTGTAAAGTTCAGCACGTACAATAACTTCAGGAAGTAATTATACAATTTATTATACGCTCATAAATAAAGTAAAGAAATTAATTGTCAGTTAAAAAAAGTTCGATTGCATCAAGGTATAACACCAACAAATAAGTTTATTTTTATGACTTCGGTATATTTAATATGTGCTAAAAAGAAAGTAATTAGGTTTTTTTATTACAAGGAAATATATTGTCGTTAATTAGTTCTGCATATAGATGTCATTATACGAGGAGAAAATTACCTAAAAACTATCATTAGCGTTTATGAAATCTTTTTTATACGAGATAGATTTATAACTTATTTTTGCTGAAGTTTTGTTAGGGCAGCGGCGTAGCCTATTAACAGAATAAGTTAACTTATGCATAAAATGATGAAACTTGGCTAAATTGCTAATTCTATTCTCAACTCTTCAAAATACCTTCAGTCACTACCCCAATGGAACATTCCTTCTATTTATCACTTTAAAGTTTCGAAATATAACACTTCTACAACTGATCTGGAATACCTTTAAAAAACCATTCGAAAAAATGTTGTTCTAATAACTGAAGAAATTAGGTGAAGGAATAAAACAACAACCAATCAGTCTCTGAAAAAGCTCGGTACAATGAGCCAATATACGTCAAGAGGAGGTTAATACGCGTATCTTATTACACGCTGTTCATGTGTCCAAAGAGAGATATTATCAAATACCGATCGTACTGTGGATACTGACGTGGACATACGAGTTATTCGAGTGGAAACAGAGGAAAAAATGCGATATTTGGGAATTTACTAAGTAATTGTGACTCTCGGACCGTTAAACACACTATGATAAGTATGATCTCTTACCAAGGTTTTTCGGCCATGGCAAGAAGAAGGTCAGAATAAGATGAAAGGTTATGTCTGCATTTTTGAACACGATGTTATTGTATGACAGACCCAGTGATAACAATGACATTGACAAAGTACAAGAAAAGCAATTGTAAAATATTTCTCTAAATATTCTACAAAATAGTCATTGCGGATCCTAATTTCCCCCAAACTGATCTGCCAGAAGCAATTTTAACATGTTTTGATTTCATTTCATGCAAGTGTACCAAATAGGTGCAATGCAAAAATCCCAATGTTTCATGCTTTGCATTTTATGGTTGTGAGGGAGACTGTTTAACATGTTTATTAAAAATTACAAGCAAAAACAAGAATGTTTATATTAAAATAACATTCACATACTTAATGTTTTTATAAGTATAGTACATGTTATAAGCGAACATCAATTGTGTTTCTTATTGTAAAACCCTAAATTTCAGTTATACAAACAGAGCCGTCATTGCGGCCAAAAATACTGGGACAAAGAAATTTGGTTTAATCTCCTGTACTATTGGGTAACGTATGTCAAGTTACAAGTTTTGATTTGTTGATATCAAATTGTCAAATAACATAATATTGTCATCAATATTTGCTAGATAAAAAGACACGATAATACCAGCATTATACAACATAAAGCTAAAATTCATACCAGATTGATGGACACGATATCAGAGATATTGCTACAACATTGAGAATGAAAAAGAATATAGTGATGTCATCAAGAAAAAAAATTAAATTACGGGGAAATTAAGAGCAAACCGAGTTCGAGCTCGTCAATTTTCTTAGAGAACAACTCATTTCCAGAGAGCCTTAAACGCGAAAGAGGAAATCATTTTGCCTGGATCCTCCAGAACAACAAGACGTTGAATTGGCGCCGCATATGAAAAACGGATGTTATGTTAATAAAATACTTTTGACCAACGAAAATTAGCAGAAAACAGTAGAACTTTGTACCGAATATTTCAACCAGAAAAATGTATGGGAGACACTGACGAAAAAACATTTCAATCATGTAACAATGTCAAAATTCGTGAAACATGAGGTATGATGAAAGATACACACATAAAAGTAATCAAATTGGGCGTTTTTCTATTGATATTTGGGGTTAGATCAGTGCTAGGGGCGCAAAATTTTGTAAATTGTTCAGGTTCAGGGAATACTGACGGCTGCCGTTTCGTGATTCCATAGGTTGCAATGATATATGGAGATCATTACATCTTCCAGCACGACAATGCACCAGTCGGTAAGGCAAGAATTGTTTAACAAGTAATGGTGGCATGTGGAATACAATGTTCTCGTCTTACCGTGAATTTCAAAGAATCCCAGACCTCAATCCTGTTGAGAACATTTGGGGAAAATGACAACATTTATGTAATGGCATGATTTTAGAACAAGAAATTTGGTGATGAGCATGCCATGTCATGCCGTCATCGACCGGAACGGTGCAATGACGAAATATTAATTATTATTAATTGTTTTTTTATTTATTTTTCACAAATAGAGCTTACGTATTGATGACAATATAATACACCATTTAACAAAAGACAATAGCTTTAATTTATTAATGATCTATAATTACATTTATCACGAAAAAAATAACTTCCTCGTAGTTCTAAAGGTTTCCCTAATAGTCTAGGATTTTTTTTCTCGCATCAGTATTTTTTGGTTGCAATGGTACATGGAAGTCTTCTAATAAATTACTGACCAATTGACAGAAATAAATAAAATTTTGCTATGATATTTAAACTTTATATCTCTTTTAGATGAATAATTTTGTTATTTAAACGAGAAGCCTAGATGGCTTTGTGCAAAAATTTTTATGGCTTGTTAACCAGATGTTAAAAAATCAGGTAAAACTTTGATATTTTCAACTCGTCCACGGTTTAATTTTTGTCTTAATACCCTTAACATTTTCGTGAAATATCATTCTGGGATGGAACAGACTTGCCATTTTTTATCTGATAGTGTATGCAAAAGGACGGTTATATTTTTAGCAGTATATATGCATACGTTTGTATGTTACCATTTACAAGATGAACACCTTCATTCATGAATAAGGCATCAAATGATTCGTCTGTATCCCGAGTGTTGCTAGCAACATTTACTGTCAAAAATGCTCTCAGAAATGACTGTATACTTAACAATTTTTTTATATTTTTATAATTGTGTTACTCTTTGTTAGTGGTAGTACTAAAATCTGATTTCTACTCACCCTTCCTGTAAACCGTCCTCAGATAAGACGCAATCGTTGTACATGCAGAAACCTTTGACTACGTCGTTGAAGTTCATTTTGGTGGGGTCGGGATCCCGAACTGCGTATAGAAGCACCCGGTAGCCTTCCGGAGTGGTTTTGGGGAGTCGCATTAAATATCTGAAACAAAAATACACTTTGTACACTGTATGGCAATTACAGATACCTGTAGATATGTGTATATGGCATAATATCTGTATGCCATTTATTGTTATGTGTAAGTTTCTCATAATTTTATTATAGAAATTTATAGACGTTAAAAGTATGGGTTTTAAAACAAACTTTACACAATCGCGATAACTTATATACATTTTTTCGAACCTTCTGCTTAAAAATTTTTAAAGTCCACGTAGGAAAACGGAGGCTTGAATTCATTTTCTTACTATTTTTTTGAACACGTCCCACTGCATAGAAAAAAATTGCATTAAGAATTGTTAAGTATCCCATTTTCACAATTTGTGTAACTTAATTTGGACAAATCTAAATTGATATAAAGATGTCAATATGTTTGCCATACATGCGCGTCGTTGTTAGACTTATATAATCTTTATGGTTTGATCAGTTTTAATCATAGAGTCTGAAATTTTCTTTGTGATCACTCGATTTCAAATCTGGGTGACCCGCGTACGTCACCAGTACATCATCCTTTTTTGTATCGTATCAGTGTTTTTGATTGGTGTGATGGTTGAGATATTAGTTTTCTGTCTCTTTGCGCTTCGGAGATAGTCCTGTTTTATTTTGGTAAAGCTTGTTTCCGATGGTCCTAGAACACTGAGATTTAGCATAGTGATAGGGTTTAGTTAAGAAGCAAAGAATTCTATATGTGACTAAAAATTCCCTACTATTATTTTTTTATTATAAAAACAAATGTACAAAAAACGTTATTAAGAAAAAATGCGTATACATTTTACTTAAAAACTGCGAATTTTATCTTAAAAGTTAACAAAGAGTTAAATATCAAAGTTGTATGGTTCGACCCAATTTTTTTATATCCTAATTTTTTAGTATATATACAGGGTGCTACAGAAAAGTGTCGTGGACCAAAGTTATATTTTTTAATGGAACAATGTTTATATATATATATATATATATATATATATATATATATATATATATATATATATATATATATATATATATCTTTCATAATATTGGTACTAAAAGGGGCATCTGATATGTTGCTACGTCCTATCATTTCTAGTAGACTAAAATATTTTAAAAAAGATGCATATAAACATATATTAATATATAACTTTCAAGCTTCCTAACTTGTATGACATTTTTATCGGAAATATGTTTAATAAATAATGTTTTGAAATACGTTTAATATTTCAAGTATTTTTTATATACAAACCTTTAAAAGTATGGGTTACTTGCTACGGACATGACATGCTTTTGCAACGAATGGAACTATCGTTTGTACTTGTGATATCCTAGAAATTATGTGAGTTTAGAGAAATAAAACATATTTTCACATATAGATTTTTATTGCAATAACTGAAGCTACAAAATTCCAAAAAAAAATTAAAGAAAGAATATTTATAGCAAAAAAAATGCTGGAATAGGAGGCATAGATCAGGCGAAAAATACAGTTGTTTGTTTGAATAGCCAGCCATTATGGATTGCCTATTTTATTTTTAAGTTTATGGTTATGTTTGACATTGTTATTATTGTTATTTCAGCTTGGTCATATTTGTGTTCTTAGAAAGTTTTGTGTTGTCCATTAATCAAATAATTAAATCAGTTATTTTAGGAAGCTATTGTTTCATTTTTTGACCCTGGTAAGTATTTATTGTCATTAATTAGTAATAATTTATTTTTTATTTTAAATTTAATATTAACGGTTAGCAAAAAAAATTAGTTTTAATGTATTTTCTTTGTTGATGGATAGACAATTTTCAATATACATTTATGACGAAAATTTAACTTCTATAAAATATATTGTAATTCTAAGAACGACCATAAAGTTATATATGGATAATCAACCGCTTATTGATTTAAGAAATTGTTGGTGTTAACTGGATGGAGTTTCTGCCCATTGTACCCATGAAGTTCCAGCCGAAATATATGATATGTTTGAAGATGGGTGAATAAGGCGTGAAGGATCATGGAGTTGGCCATTGCGATCTCCAGATCTTACTCCTTTAGACTTTTTTCTGTGACGTTGCATTAAAGAAATGGTTTATAAAAAACCAGTGAATTCTAAAAAAGATCTAGGAAATCGGGTTTGAACAACTTGATCAATAAAAAATTCAAAGAGCTACTACCTGTCATGTGATGAAATGTATTATCGATTACTTACATGTAAATGGTCAGCACTTTAAACATCTGACGTATTAGGTAAGAATTCCAAAAGTTTTAATTTAGTGACAAATTTATATTAAAAGAAAATAGTTTGGGATTGCGTAAGCTGTGGTTACATCATAAAAGACTTAGCGTTTTAGACGTAGAGAACCACACACGCGACCTGCGTAAGACTCGTACGTGTTCAACGACTGGCATGCCTGTCAATCACCGGTGCCATGAAGACCACTCCATCAGCCGTGCTGAATGTTCTGCTGGACTTGCCTTCTTTAGCCAATTCGGTCAAAACGGAGGCAATCTCGGCTCACCTTCGAATGAGACATGAAGGCGTTTGGTGGGAAAGGGGAGATATAGCCGGTCACAGACGCATCTCAATAATAGCAAACAGAGAGTTGCCCTTGTCAGCATTTAAAGTAGCTCTCACTAGGCAACAACAGAGGGTGGATAGGCCGTACGCTCTCAAGATCAAGAAATATATATATATATATATATATATATATATATATATATATATATATATATATATATATATATATATATATACATAGGATACGAACTGCGGCGATCGATTTCTCAGAAAGTAGGCTTCAGAAAAATTTGAAATTTTGGAGCTAACTAAAGTCGATGGGGGTCATTCGCCCAAAATATTTTCAAGATGGCGGCACTTCCGGTTACATCGGAAGTAGACGTCAACTTTCTTATTATAAATGGAACACCCTGTATATAATCGAATTTTCGAAAAATTCTAGGTATATTTCATGTATAATATCCTATATCTAAGTTCAACTGTTTTTAAGATATTTTGAATTTTATGTAAAAAAATGACGTTTGCAGGTCTAGACATAACTATAAATATCTGCTTATCGAAGTCTCTGTCCAAAAGGGTACACTTTAGTGACCTGTGTTGATATTTTTATAATAAATAAATATAGGGTGATCAAAAACTGACATTATAAATATACTTTAAAAAATCGTTAAAAGTTACTTTTTTCAAATGGAAACCCCCAATTTTTATAATTTTATCTTATTTAACACTTAAAATAAGGGTGACTTTGTATAAAGATTATTTTCACCTTTAGCTAGGAGAATTATTTCTAAATAATACTTACGAGTAAAATATTCAATAATTTAAGTAGTCAGTACTCATAGTTAGTAATGTAACCATATTTCGGGCATCTAGTACGTTTCGAGTTTCTAAAGTTAAGTTGTACCTAATGTACAGGGTTTTTTTTTATATATTGCCACCCCCCTTATCTTTTTTATTTGACATTTTAGAAAAATGTCCCAAATAAAAGTTTAATGGTTTCAAATGAATTTTTATGAAAACATTTTTTTCATATACAGGGTGTTACAGAAAGTCTGGGCGTGGTCCAAGTTTCTTATTTCAAATAGGTACCCCATTTTTTTATTGAATTTTCGGATTCTCCTGAGAATTTTACACATTTTTTATAAGGGATATTCTATACTTAAATCTAAAGCCTAAAGAGAATTGTTATTTTTTGAAAACTATTATGTAAAACAGGTAAACATTTTTCTGGTCGTAAACTGGTCATTGACGGTGACTGTTTTACTGTTTGGTAGACTTTCTGTCAATTTCTGGATAAAATGTCACATTTCCGATGAGGAAAAATCCGACAACCTTCGCATAGCTTATGAGAATAACGAAAATACACAGGCAACCAGAACAGAAATCACCATCTTCCAACGAATCGCCATCTAAACAAACATTTTTTGAAATATCAGACGTGGATTTTTTTCCTTCTACCGGGTATTCCAAAAACATCGAATTTTGGAAATATGCATATGAATCTAATTAAGGCAACACATGTTTTTAAAAAATATATGTATAATATTAACGAAAACAGAAAAGAATATTTTAAAAACTACACACAGCGTCAAAAAACTTGGACCCCTTCATAAGTCGCAATGCAAATAAGCTTTCCTCAAGACCGCGTATCTTCAGTAATAAATGAACCAACGAAGTGATTGAAAAATGATTATGTCAACGAATAGCGGGACTACCACTTTTAGTTAACTGAGCCATGATATTGTAATCAGCAAGCTAATAAGGAGAGTTTAATTTTTTTTAGCCAGACCTCCCATTTAATTTGCATTAGGTCCTGTGTTGAGAAACTTTTAAACACTCTGTAGAGCGTTCTAATTACAATAGAATATTTCATGTGGCTAAAAGTGGCAGCCCTGCTATTCGTTAACATACACTTTTTTTAATCACATGGTTGGATCATTTATTAGTCAAGATACAAGGTCTTGAAACAGAGCATTTTTGCATTGCGTCTTATGAAGGGGTCCAAGTTTTTTGACGTTGTGTTTATTACAAAAAACTACATATTATCAAATAATTCAATAATGAAATGAAATATAAATATTATAATTGCTTAATATGTCCACCATTCATTTCAATACAATTTGTATAATCTGCTTCGATTTTATTAATCGCATTAATAATGAATTGTGCATGATTATTGTTTAAATCCTCAATGGCTTCAATTATTCTCCTTCTTAACACCTCTATATCTTCCGTGGGAGTTTCATATATTTTATTCTGCAAAAATCCCCACAGAAAAGAGTCAAGAGGTGTTAAGTCGGGACTATTGGGCGGCCACCGAATCGGTCCAGTCCGACCAATCCACGTTTCAAAATTTTGATTTAAAAAATTTAGGACCGCAAAAACATTGTGTGGTGGGGCTCCATCTTGTTGCCAAATAATTTGGTTGTATTGACGGAGGGGTAAGTCATCCAAAATAGGTTCCAGATCATTATTTAATAAATTTAGATATTTTTCTCCATTTAAAGATCCATCAATGAAAATCGGTCCAATAATTTTGTTGTGAAGGAGCCCGCACCACACATTTAAAGTTTTCCGACCTTGGGTTTTAATTTCACGCATGGCCCGAGGGTTTTCCGTTGCCCAAAATCTAACATTTTTCCGGTTGTGAATCCCGGCAGTACTAAAGGCGCATTCATTTGACCATAAAACTTTTTGAAAAATATTGTTATCTTCATCTTTCATCAGCAACATTTCCTGGCAAAACATGGTTCGTTGGTTTTTCTGATCTTCAGTTAATTTCTGGACGGGTAAAATTTTGTATGGGAAATATCCATGCTTTTTTAATGTCGAATAAATTTTGAAAATAGATTTATTAAAAAAAATTGATGCGTCTTTTAAGGCTGCATTTGGATTTTCTGAAAATAAATAATATTTGCGTAAGTTACTTTATATCCTGTGGGTAATTTCTATTAACCTACCTTGAAAAAATAATAAAATATTTAATTCCTCCTCCTCATTAATAACCGCAGTACGTTTTTTTATATTAACAGTCATTCGATTTCGAAAGCCAAGTTCAATATTTTTGAAAGTTTTTCGAGATGGAATAGCTCGCATGGGGAAAAGCCGCTGATATTCTCTTCTTGCCGCGCAAGCATTATTATTATTCTTGTAGAAAATGCGAAGAATATCACATCTTTCTTCGTCAGTGTAATGCATCTTTTCAATGAATTGACAGAACGACAGATCACCATCAATGACCAGTTTACGACCAGAAAAATGTTTACCTGTTTTACATAATAGTTTTCAAAAAATAACAATATCATTTTAGGCTTTAGATTTAAGTATAGAATATCCCTTATAAAAAATGTGTAAAATTCTCAGGGGAATCCGAAAATTCAATAAAAAAATGGGGTACCTATTTGAAATAAGAAACTTGGACCACGCACAGACTTTCTGTAACACCCTGTATATGAAAAAAAATATTTTCATAAAAACTCATTTGAAACCATTAAACTTTTATTTGGGACACATTTTTCTAAAATGTCAAATAAAAAAGATAAGGGGGGTGGCAATATATAAAAAAAAACCCTGTACATATTTGCATCATTTTGCGGATATTTATATTACGGAAATTTTGAATATAAACCATTTAACATAAATAAAAAAATATTTAGATATTTAATGAATATGAACAACTGCATATGACTAAATATAATTCAAAATAAAATATGACAGATTTTTAAAGAAGTATTTATTTTTTATACATCTATCACTTTTATTCTTGTGAAAGCCTATTACAGAGGAAGATATATCTAAAAGCATATTTTTTTCTTAAAATAATAACTATATCAAAATGATGAGAAATTGTTTAGTATGTATTATTAATTAGTTTGATGTATTTCCAAAAATGTAAAAAAATATTTGCAAATTTTCGGCTTTTAAAAAATATTGGATTAATATATCATAAGTTCTTTTTAGTTGCGTTTGAATTGAATTGTTTATATGTTTATATGTTAAGTTAAAAATAATTCATTAACTATTTAGTAAATGACATTAAGAGCTACAAATGGTAGAATTAAGAAACCTGTGGTGATTACTCGCAGACTCTGCGAATTTAATCTAAGCGTGCAATTAAAAAAAAATTAAGCAAAAAAAAATAAATCAGCTTCTTTAATTGCGTTTCATTTACCCTTATGCTGACTGAGTTCCACCGTTTTGGGTTTATTCGAGTGCTCAACAAAATGAGGGACAGGCCTGTGTAAATTTTTGCCTATATTGGTTGAGACCAGACCCATCTTCTGTTTTGCTTCTTCCGAATCCAAAAAGTGTTTTTTAATCAACAGTCCTTCGAGCCCCTTGCCGTCTTCGTCCTTCCCTTCGCCGAAACTCAAACTATACCTAAAGAATTGAAGGTTCTTGGGGTTAGACCATATCATATTCGAATTACTTTCCAACGTTTCGCCTGCGATTCCAAGAGGCTTCTTCAAGAATCTTAAGGGCACGAGAGTGGAGGCATTTATACCCGACTTAAGCTCACCGACATGTGAATAAGTGTAATGATCAGTTTTGACTCCCGATATTGCACGTAACCCTAAATATTGGTTTAGGGATGTCGGTGATACTTTTATAATATGGCCTCATGGAGAAAAAATGTAACTATATTTTTAGATCATCTAAACCAACAACACTCTAATAAAAAATTCACAATGGAAACTCAGCCATGTACCGCCATTCCCTTCCTTGAGGTGTTAGTACAAAACAAAGAGAGCGGTAGCCTAGGTCATTCATACAGAAAACCGACACATACGAAGTGGTATCAACATTTGAGCTCCCAACATAATCCATCTTAGAAACAATCGGCTATAAATTCAATAGGTAATGCAACCTCAGAAACCTACAGTACAGTCTTCTCCCTCGAAACACTTAAAACAACAAATGAATGTCAATGTTGTTTTAAAAGTGCCTAGGAAAAAGTCTGTATTAAAATTTTATTATGTGTCATATAATAAAGCACGATTTTTAGTTTAATTTTTGTTACACAAGGTCCCTTATCGTTTGAAATAGGTACGTAACGTAAACGATTTTAATTTGCAATAATGTCCCGTATATTATGTATTAATTGTTTGTTACCCTGTGTTATTTTTTTAGATGTTTCAATTAATTTTACTAATCTCTGTTTGTATCTTGTTGTATGTCCTAATATTTATTTAAATTTTGAATTTCTGTTTTACTGTTATTCTATATGTCTGTAGTAGCTATAGTCAAAAGCAGTGTGATCGTGCTGGTCATTCGATTTATCAAACTTTTTAAGTTTCCTCTTTCATAAAATCCCGGAAGACGAATTAGATAGACTTATGATATTTTCATATGAAAAAAGAGGATAAACATATAAATACCAGCAGTTGCAAAAATCTTTGAATGATGTCACTTCAAAGTCAGATTGACAAGTCAGTGGCAAAATGAGTAATAGAAAAAAGTTTTCGGGTTTTTTGCATCCACAAGCGAAAAAAATGGTATTAAATCTAATAAAATATTACGAAAATGAAAACTCACCGGCCAATATCCAGGAGACAGTAGCAAAAGCTCTGGGAATCGGTATAAGGACTGTGCAGAAAATTGTGAATGAAAAAAAGGATAATTTACTACTGAAGAAGATTATGTAAGAAATGTACACGATCAAAGCCAAAGACAAAAGACTTAAGTGACAATGTAACCCTTCAAGTTTTAAAAAAAGCTTTCATAAATCGAGGCATATTGGAAATTGGACTAAAATCGTTGTCAAAATTAATAAAAATGTTGGGTTTTCGATATAAAAAGGACTGTAATCGAAGATTTTTATGCGAGTTGCCATATAGCAAGTCAGCGTATCCAGTTTTTAAAGAAATCCACGGAAAATGTTAATTCAAAATTTAGAAAAGTGGTATTTTTAGACGAGACTTGGATATTTTCTAATGTAAGTGGTTCGAAATCTTGGCAGGACGAGTCTGTAAAAAGTGTTAAGAGAAAAAATTTAGGGATGTGGGACGGAAAAACGGTTCGTCATTTTGCATGCAGGTTCTTCAACAGGATTTCTCCCAGGTGCAAATTTACTGTTTTCTTCAACATCCAAAAGTATGGACTATCATGATAATATAAACTGTGAACTGTTTGAAAAGTGGTTAAAAGAACAACTGATTCCAAATTTAGATGCTCCATCTTTAATCATTCTGGACAATGAATCCTATCATTCAAGAATCTTAAATAAACAACCTACTTCATCCTAGAAGAAAAGTGATATTTATGACTGGCTAATCAAACAAAAACAAAATTCTTTACCTAATATGCTGAAAGTAGAACTTCTTTTAATGGCAAAATCTATCAATATATGCCGTAGATGAAATATTGCGGGAAAATGGACATGAGGTTTTACGACTGCCGCCATACCATTGCCAGTTTAACGCAATAGAATTAATATGGGCTGGGGTAAAATCATATTATGAAAAACACGTGAACGATGGTCTTACATCAGATGAAGTGCAAATTGTTCATTCATTAAATTATATTACGCCGGAATACTGGAAGAAATCTGTGGAACATACGGAGAAATTAATATGGAATTGGTGCAATCGAGAACAAGTTCTAGATGTCGAAATAGCACCAATAAACATCAATTTGATCATTGCGCCATTTGAGGACGACTCAGAAGATGAGGACTTTTTAAGTGATGATAATATTTTTTAGTCTATAATATTAAAAAGTTTCTGAAGGATTATATTAGTCTTTAACGTGTATAAATCATAAATTGCATTATGAATATCCATTTTTGTATTGTAACTTAAGTCTTTTGCCTTTGGATTTTTTCGTGTACATTTCTTAATCTTCTTCGGAAATAAATTATGTTTTTTTTCGTGCACAAGTTTCTGTACATTCCTTGTACCGATTCTCAGATCTTTTGCCACTGGCTCCTGGATATGATCCAGTGAATTTTAATTTTAAAATTTTTTTATTAGATTTGACACCATTTTTTTGCTTACTTTTTTAGTACATTTGTAATTTTGTAGGCAATAAATAAATAATTATAAATATATATATATATATATATATATATATATATATATATATACATATATATTGGGATTTTTAATTATTACCTTCCCTCGTTAGGTCTATTTGATTTTCCCCAGAACCTATTTGAATTAATCTGAATAATAAAGTGCTGCTATTCCTGCAACAAAATGGTACTTTTTAAAGCAAAAAATGTAAAACAAATATGATCAAAGCCTGCTTAGAGTAGAACTGACTATATGCAGCTCACGCAGGGGCATTTAAACATATTTATATGGGGTAGGCGTTGGAAACAATTGTTTGACGCCATCTTTTCCAATATTTTGATAGTTAAAAGTTTGTTTTAGTGAGTCATATGTCAATGTCTCGTTAGAAAACATTTTTAATTGAAAAAAATGGTAATATAATGTCTAAACGCTAGAAACGACATGCATCTCCACAAGCAAATTAAAAATTTAGGCACGCAATGACATCACTGCGCGAATCGGACGCAAATGAGACCCTTAGATATCATACCTTCCGTTTATTTTGCTTATATCATGGAAATGTGCCCCATATAATTCACGAATATATTTTGCTACCTAGATAGCCTGACCCCCGTGAATGGACCTAACATTAGATTTTTTTTTCTGGAGTTTTATAAAGAATATCATTTAGAAAAATAAGAGCAATACTATTCAAGAATTAAAAACCCGTTTCAGACGTATTTTGGGAAAAATGACGCGATTAGATATATTCAGTGCTCTTAGGGGTGTTGAGAAGCGCTGCGAAGAGTTCTTGGCGAATAACTGTCTCCAATTCCAAAATAGAAGATAAGTTGATATGTTTTGTTAGGTACTAGAATTATTATTGCTTTAGTATTTTAGGATTAATAGTTTGGAAGTTTATTGGTTTTATTGTTTATTATTATTTATGTTTATTACGTGTTGTGCGTAAAGTTATGTTGTTATTTAGATATGTTTATGTTTAGTTTTTTGTAAATAATTGAAGTTCAATAGAGAATGGTATCCAAAGCGTTACACAAATTTGCTTAGTTGTTTTGTTTAAAACGCACATATATGGAAAATAAAAAAAATAAATAAATTAAAAAATAAGTATTTTGCAAAAACTGAGGCACTAAGTATTTGGTATCTTCTAAAGGGTAATTTAATTTCTAATCGTTTAAGAAAAAAATATACAGGATGTCTCACTGAAAAAACATAATTTTATGCCATATCTCAAAAACTGTACGCCACTGAATTCTACTTAAAAAAACTACATAAAGCACCAATTTACTTCTTTCTTCTATCACCTCGTAGCTCAATACCGAATCAACTTAGCCATGAGCAGCAAACATAGTTAAAGTTCATTTGTAAATCGACGACAAGCGTTAAGGGATTATTCTATCCTTTCCTGTCGCTAAACATCTGCACTTAACAGGACTATTATAAATGTGAAGTTCTTGCATCAGAATATTATAAAAGGAAGATTAGTGAGTCTATTGAAATAATCAAATACCCAGAAAATGTCATTGGAGACGCAAGCGTGATCATACGTGATACATCAGGCGTGGAAACCAATAAATATGTTGAGTCACGCGTCGGAGAACACAGGCCGGGTATAAATATCTGAACTGTGCTCACCGGAGGTCATTCAGTGTTTTGATTTCATGCAACGAAGATCCTGAAGATGCCACGTACAGTTGCAGGGGAAACGTCGGGAAGTAAGACACAGACATGCAGATACGGTTCAAATACAATAATCATATTCTTTAATTCACTTCAGCAATGAAAGCTTTTGGTATGATGTCAAACTGTACCTATTCGGCCAGTAAGGTGGATTCAAGGAGAATTTTTTTCTCAGCTTCTCCTCTTGCTTCTCTCTGTTTCTCAACACGATTTTATAAGTACAACTTTCTTGATCCTTAGTGAGTTTGTTTTTTAATTCTTTGGGAGTTTCTACGATTTTAGGTCTTAAAATAGCATTTTCTAAAAAAGCTGGTGCTTTGGTTTCGTCGGTTTTTATTGTGCCTGATGTGACATTTTTCAAATTTCCTACAACATACTTATTTATGAAAAAATGTCTTTTTAGAAATCAGTATTTAGAGAACCATTTATACTTTAATTGATTTTTAGATTTTAGAGAGTTTCTAATATTTCCGGACATAATTTCTGACAATAAAATGTTTCGAATTTTTTTTTTAATTTCTTTTTTTTTTCAGTAATTTTAAAGTATGTAATGTATCAAAACGAAATTTAGTATAGGTAAATGTTACATAAAGAGGAGAGTTTTCGCATATTTTTCACTTTCCGGTCACTTCCGGTTTGACCGGAAATAACTCCAGTTTCGATTTTTTAAATGGAACACTCTGTATATTTTTACATTTTTAGATTCCTGAGACCATTCTTAATCAGAATGTGACATTTTAAAAACTTTTTACGCCTAATTTGAATGTTTTAAAGCCATTTTTAAAATTGCATCTAGGTGGCCATGACCGGACGCAAATTAATCTAAGGACCTGAAATATGACAGAATAATACAATCGCTAAGTTTTAGTGATTAGTCTGATAGCTAGAAACAAGAGAAGTTGATAAAATCAAATTTTTGTGTGGTGACCCTTTTTAGACAAGCAGCTTTTGAAAAGAGGATTTTTCTGCGAATCTAACGGTACTAACTTCTTTACGACTGGATTAAAAATAAGCTCAAATATCAAATACTCGATATTTAATTATTATTTGACAGTGACACTTACCTATTCTTTGTGAGTAGACATAAGATTTCCTTATTTTTCTTGATTTTCAGTATTATTTTTGTTTTCAAAAGTCAAAATAATCTATATTTAAAGCGAAAAAGTCGATATGTTATTAATATTTGGAGAATGTCATAAAAATTCAAGGAATGCTGCTGTATGCTCAGAGATACCTCGACCGGCAACATCCATCAGTATCTTCCATATCTCGAGAATCGTTTTAGGCATCAAGAAGGAAATCAAGTGGCAGAAGGCAGATTTATTATAAATGAAGAAAAGGAGAAAAACGTTCTTGATATGGTTGAAGTTGCTAAAACTGTATTTTTAAGAAAAATTAATCACTAATAACGGTATGTTTAACAAGCAAAACACTCGTTACTGGGCCCAACAAAATCAACATGACATGAGAGTAGGAAATTTTCAAGAAAGGTTTGGTGTCAATGTCTCGGCTGGTGTCGTTGGTAACAGAATAATTGGGACAATTTTATTTCAAGGCCAATTAACAGGGTTTAGGTACTTAGGCTTTTTCCAAAATTAAATTGAGCAACATCTTAATGATCTACCTTTAAAAGTTTTACGCCGAATTTACTTCTAGCAAAATGGAGCACCGCCTCACAATACCAGAGAAGTTCTTAATTATTTAATTGAACATTTTAATAATAAAGTTACTGCAACCAATGGCCCAATACGCTGGCTGGCCCGCCCGTTCACCGGATCTCACTGTTCTCCATTTCTTTATTTGGGGATATGTTAAGGAAAGTCTATGTAACAGCCCCAGCCACTCTTGAAATTGTACGTGTATTTAGAAGTATTACGCCTCAACGTGTTGAAAGAAGCAATTGAACAAGCCAAAAAGTGTCGTGAACAAGGAGAAATGCACTTCGAACAACTAAAGTGAACTCGAATATTGTGCTTTTACATTTTACAGCGTTATTGAAGTTAATTGAAGTCATATTTTTGTTTAATACTCTGAACTATTTGTTAGCCAAAGATACAGATTTGCAGGCATAAATTTGTTGACGATATCTGAAGATGGGCAGCAGAAACCTGTATAAAAAATGCTATTCCAACTGTCACAATTAAAAATCCTACTTAATATCCAGCATGGATATCCATGGCACACTTGATAAAGTAAATAATTAATTATCGGGTATTTTTCTTAGTAATATTTAATTTTTGAGCTTATTTGTAATCCAATCGCAAACAAGTTAGTACCGTTAAATTCGCAGAAAAATGCGCTTTACAAAAAGTGTTTGTCTAAAAAGGGTCTCCACTTGAAAAAAAATAGTTCTTCTTCAACTTCCCTTATTCCTAGATATCAGACAAATCACTAAAAGTTAGCGATTGTATTATTCTGTCATCATTTCAGGTCCTTAGATTAATTTGCGTCCGGTCATGGCCACCTAGATGCAATTTTAAAAATGGTTATAAAAAAATCAAGTAGGAGTAAAAAAATTTTAAAATGTCACATTCCGATTCAGAATTGTCTCAGGAATACAAAAATACAGTAATAATATACAGAGTGTTCCATTTAGAAAATCGAAACTGGAGTCATTTGTGGAAATGACCGGAAAGTGAAAAATATACGAAAACTCTCCTCTGAATGTACCATTTATCTATACGAAATTTCGTTTTGATACATCAAATACTTTAGAAGTTATGGCCTATCTAATAGATTCGTTGACGCCCGGTATATGGGATTTAAAGGACACAAAGGACGATATTTTTAATTCCCCTATATTTGGGTTTTTATTGCATATAGGTATTTAAACAATATATGTACAATAAAATCTGTTAATAAACGTTTTTAAATTGATTATAAAATTACTTTGGGGTGAACCGGGTGGCCTAAATATCTTTTAAGTTTTGAAAGTATTTTTTGGAATAGGGTATCGATGAAAAATAAGAACGACTGGAAATGGAAAAAAAACACCATTCAAAAGATCTATTCAATGATTCCTATTTATGTTATCTACAAGAAAGTACAACAAATTTAGAGAATTATTATTTGGATATTTTTAGACAGATTAAGAAGCCCTTAAACCTGTTGTATGTAATACTACCTTCAACAATATTCCAAAAAGCAGTGGCGGCTCGTGGGTACTGTACTGAAAATTGCGTCACAATTTATTCTTTTTTTTTTGGAATAGAATAGAAAACCTCGACCATGGTGAATTTTGAAACAAATGGAACTTATTCCCAGGTCGGTAGAAAATTAAATTTCGAGTCCCATACTTTGCAAAAAGTCTGCCTCAAGGATTTTGGGAGAGGCGAAAATTCACGTTCACTACCTCAAACAAACCAATATCGCCACAAAAAACTCCAACCATTCTACATAGCAACCTATAATGCAAGAACTTAATCCACAGACGAGAAACTTTTAGAAATAAAAGAGGAACTCAAAAACATAAAATGGGATATATTAAGCCTGAGCAAGGTATGCAGAATAGATGAAGACCATCTTATACTAAACTCTGGAAACCTTCTCTCTTATATAGAAGAAGAAATCTCTATAAAA
Organism: Kuschelorhynchus macadamiae; assembly: GCA_030620095.1. Taxonomy (NCBI): domain Eukaryota; kingdom Metazoa; phylum Arthropoda; class Insecta; order Coleoptera; family Curculionidae; genus Kuschelorhynchus; species Kuschelorhynchus macadamiae. Next base: position 376,603 of record JAUTXW010004896.1, on the reverse strand, counting down.
GGAGTTGGATTTCTGGTTCAAAGAAACTTACCGATAAAATTATGGACATCAAAAACATAAGTTCCCGAGTCACATACATAATAATCGGCATAAACCAAAGATACACCCTAATAATTGTTCAAGCCTAGGCATCAACTATCGGTCATACCGATAGGGAGCTAGAGAACTGTTATGAAGAAATTTCCACCACACTGCAAGACGGAGACACCGTCTGGCGATTTTAACGCTAAACTTGGAAGTAAGGAGGACGATGCCGAGACCGCAGCAAGCCGCCATGGACTAGGAGACTGAAATGAAATGAAAATGAAAATGAATGAAAAAATGAAACACTCTGTACATTTTCTACATCATAAAAATGTATTTGTAAAAAAAACCGGACAAAAAGAGGACCTGTAAACCTGGTCAATTCCAAACGAAACAAAAAAGCCAACAGAATTTGTAATCAGTAATAGGAAGGATATCGCAAAAGACTTAAATGTAAGAGCTGCGATGACGATAAAATACAAAAAGGGGAATGAACAAGTATGATCCTTCGAAAGAACTATAAGAGAAAAACCTCAGAAAATATAGATACATATAGGAAATGTATAGAAGCCTTCCTAATTTATAATGATATGTTAGCACAGACGATATATTCGAAAATATCAGATACAGATACACATCACAAAGGCCGTAGAAAAATACTGACCCAGGCAAGGGAGAGAGCAAAAACTGAATCAAAGAACCAGAATTTTAATGAAAGAAAGAAGGGAAATGGAAGATAAAACTACGAAACAATATACAGTTATAAGCATAGAGATATCAAAGGAGATTAGAAGACATAAGCGACAAAAGTATACAAATCAAACAAGTGATACAATATAATAAAAGTCTCAAATTCATAAGAAGAAAAGAACTATAGGCATCAAAAACACCAAATCCAGAAGTCAATATTTCAAATATATTAAATCAGGGGTCTGAAAAAATTCCGGAGATGACAGAGGAAGAAATTGCATGGGATTTAAAGGACATGAAGAATGACAAAGCGTCTGGCAATGATAGACTTATAATGGAGGTAATCAAAGAGGTCGAAAAGAAAATCACCGAGGCCCTTAAAACTTTATCTAATAAATGTATCTCAGAAGGAACAACACCATCGCAACGAAACAACGCAACAATCGTCAATAACACATAAAAAAGGGGACGCTACAGACTTAACAAATTATAGACCGATCAGATTCCTAAGCCAGGTATATAAATTATTTACTAAAATTATTGGAAAACATCTTATGAATAGACTAAACTTTTTTCTCCCCAAAGAACAGGCAGGATATGGAACAAATGGCCACCTTCTAACGATAGAGGTAAGCCTCTGATATTTATATTTGTGGACTACAAAAAGGCCTTCGATTCGGTAGACCAAAAACTTCTGCTGCGCTGAGTGCCGAATCGACCTACGATACTCAAACATATATACGAAAATGCCACAGGGAATGGTAGAACAACGACCAACCAATACATTGACAAATTTAAAATCGAGAGAGGTGTAAGACAAGGAGATACACTCTCTCCTAAACTGTTCCTAGCCCTCCTAGAAAATATGTTAAAAAGGATAAACTGGGAATCTATGGGAATAAACATCAACCACGAAAAGATAAGTCATCTGTGTTTTGCAGATGATATTGTCCTAATAATAGACAACATGCAAGAAGCACAAAACATGCTACAAATGCTCCACGAAACACTGGCCTAAAAATCAATTTAACAAATACTCGATTCATAACAAATCTGGTAATACGTGAGTCCTTAAAAGTCGATAAACAAAAGCGTCGAACAGGTTCACAGTTATAAATATCTGGGTCACGAAATTGGAGATAACCAGACACATGGAATACAACGCAGAATAGACCTATCTTGGGCGGCATTCCAATTTGCTTGAAACGAAGAGGCTTTGACCAATGTATATTACCCGTGCTCAGGTACGGAGCTGAGACGCTTGCAATGACCAAGAAAAACATACATAAGATCCAGGTTGTGCATCGGAAAATGGAGAGATCGATGTTGGGAACTACCCTTAGAGACAAAATCCCCAATGAAACTATAAGAAATAGAATGAGGCTAAGAGACGCAGTCAAAGTCATACTACACTTCAAACTGAACTGAAAAACTTGTGGAATGGAGATCAAGAGACGAGGCATACTGAAGCAGAGGAAGACCGCCGGCTCGGTGGACGGATGACATAAAAAGAGTGGCAGGAAACTGGATCCAGATGATACAGAATAGAAAGAGATCAAAAAAAATAAGGAAGGCTTTCGTCCAGCAGTGATGATGATGATGATGATTCATACAAAACAGAAAATAATTTATTTCACTAACACATAAGAAAGTAATAAAAAGTAAGCTAAAAACACGAATAAAACTAAATACTAATCTGTTTTTTTAAGTCTCCTGTAAAATAGCAGGTAGAATAATATTTACCCTTAAAAAAACTGTATTTGGATAGATACAAAGAGAGTTTTTATCAACTTTTACTTTCTTTCCTTAAAAAAAATTAATATGAGATACGTCACGTGAGCCACTCTCTAGAATACAAAAGTCCCAATTCTGCAGCGTCAGGAAGATGTTCCACAAAACCAGTTGCAATCGCCATTGTCAGCCAGTCATCTTAAGTCATTGAAATGGTTCAGGGTAATCAAAGTAATATTCATGTATTTTTCTTGTATTCCGCTCTTTAAAGCAGTGGCGGCTCTTCCATAGGGTCATTTCGTCAATGACCCCCCAAAAATATTTCAGAAAATAAATTATTCGTTTGACCGTCCCTCCTAATAGTTTTAGTAAAACGCGAATCTTGGGAGAGGGTAAGGCTTGTTTACGAACGTGATAGCAAATGGAATATGAAATCGCGATCAGCCGGTCTCTTCTCATAATTTGATCGATCGGTCGCGGCTTCACGTCGGCATGCGGAAGTTCAGTTGTTCAGAGGTCGCGCGGTCGATATTCTAACTCAATATTGTTTCGGACGTTTTTAATCGATGAAAATTGATTTATATACTGTTTTTTGTAATATATATTTTTTTATTTTTATGATCCGTGAGTTGGAAATATACAGGAACTAAAATGTTGGTAGTGACTAGTCCAAAAAAATAAACAACTAACAAGTGCTTACGACCTTAATTTTGCAAAAATAACCAATTTCAAGGTGGTCTATGTTTGAGTTGTGAATTTAGATGAAATAAAACGTCGGTAGTGAAAAAAATTAAACTACTAAAGAGTGCTAACTAATTTTGAGAAAATAACCGAATTCAAGGTAAGTGGTCGCAATTTGCCAGAACTTAGTATACGACAAACTAGTAGAGACAAAAATAAAGAGGTTCATCGAAACTTTCGCAAAAATATGTACGATTTAGCTAACCGGATATGTGGTTGTGAAGTCTCAAACTCATTTTACTGTTATGTTTGTTTGTTGTTTTCTAAGGACTCGTCGGACGGATTTACGGTGTTAAAGATTCAAAACACTTAAAAGAAAAAATAAAAAAACATGTGTTTTCTGCAGATCACATGAAATGTTCGGTGAACTATGCTACGGTCGGAAGTGTTGATATTTGCATTCAGCTAGACACAGCTTATAGAAAATCCCTTAGATATTTTAATGAAAATGTATCCAAAAATCGTTATATTTTAAACAAAATTATAGATTGTGTAAAATTTTGTGAGGCATTAAAGCTGGCACTACGTGGCCATGATGAAACGGCTTTGTCTGAAAATCCAGGGGTTTTTCGAGGGCTTATAAATTTTGTTGAGGAGTTGGGCCAAGATAGACTATCCGATTTAGCAATGTTAAGTATCGAGAGATCATTTATAAAAGGAATAATTAAAGATAAGATATTTACTTTTATTTTAATTATGCCTATTTTTAAATTTTTTTATTGACCTCCCAATATAATTCACCACGAGCCGCCACTGCTTTAAAGAATAAAAATTGTTATTTAAAAGTGTTTTGCTCGGCCAAAAAAAATAACTCATAAGAAATATACAATAAACACCGGTCGAAAAATAAAAAAAAATAAAAAGCTATATAAAAAAATTAACCCGGAAAACACTACAATAAATTTATAACTGCAAAATCCACATGGCAACTATTTTCGATAACTCTCTTAAATTTTCGTTAAGACGAACTTTTTAATTGACCTGTTAATGAAAAACTGTAGAAAATACACCAGATAGTTAACGGTATTTGTCTCGGTACTTATATTGCCACTTACCTCTGTTATACTTAACTCGATCAGAAAACAATCTTAAATTATTTTCAATAGCAATAAATATCGACCAGAAACGGACTTCCAAAATCCAAAACGGGCGTGGTGCTGTTGCAGCCTATATTATTCCTATAATACTACTTCGTTGGAGCGAGTCAACAAAAACTAATAAATAGAGATAGGAGCTCACGTTTTTGTTGAAATTTTAACAGAATTTTAGGTTAATGTTAATAATGTATAAGCCGCCACTGCCTAAAGGACTGTTTTTATTAATATTTTTGATTGTCATTATCTAATTATAATTAATATATTTTAAAAATATATTACAGGGTACACGACACGGCATGCAACTTATGTCAAGTGCAAATTTTTAAAAATATGAGTGGGGTACCTCTTGCACTAAAATCAAATTTATTTTCACAACAGATTTAAGGTCTTTTTTAATTTAAGTCAGTATTTTTTTTAAATGTAACGAGATATTTATTTTTAAAACTTCAAAAAATGTGGGGAGTAAATGTAAATTTAAACATAAATATTTAATAAAAGCTTAATATAAGAGACGAAGGAGACTCCGTCAAAATTCGACGGCAACATCAAAAATCTTGGACCCTTTCATAAGATGCAATGCAAATATATCCTGCTTCAAGACGGCATATACACGGTGTCACTACATAACACATTCAGGGGAGTATAATACCATATATTTCTAAGTTTTCATATTTTTTATAAATTTTTTACACATCGTGGATATTTCTAGAGATAATTTATTTAAATTTGGAAAACAATAAACGGTTGTGGCATCTAGACTTAAAAAAAACCTAAATTTGAAAGCCTTAAATTAAATAATAAATAAGGCCCTCCTAAATTTGAAAAACCCTAGCAAGTACAGGCCCCTAAAATAAGGTTCAATTGAGATCTAGCGAATAAAATTACGACAAGCAAAGTCGAACATGATACACGGCGATCGGGAAAGCTTCAAATTTTAAGAAGGCCTTATTTATTAAGGGCCTGTACGTACTTTGACCGATGTCCTTTTAGTTATCCTCAAGACAGACAAAAACGGCACACATGAAAATGGATTTTCACAACACATTTTTATGTTCTCTTTGATCCACTTTTCACTGAGAATAAATGCTTGACAAGATAAATAAAAAAGTACACCAAAGACACCAATATAAACAAACAGATGTGGAACATGTCGTATCTGAATATTATATAGAAAATATATGGTATATTTACATACCTATCTTGATAGTTACCTGAAAATATAATTGAATTAAATTTTTGAAATAAAGTTAAAATATACTAAATAGGAAGTTACTAGAGATACGCTATTTGAAAAGCAAAAAATGAAAAAAGACGGGTAAAACGCCAAGTCATCAGAGTCATTTTTTAGTTCGAACCTCAGGAATATTAGAAAGAAGGGCACTTTTACTTAATTGTAGCTTTTTGATCTAGCTAAAATATACAAGGCTAGCCTCTTTGTAAGTGCAAAAAAGCAAAAATTTGGCAATTAGTGGAATCAATTTACAGTCTAACGGAATAGACTATGGCAATGGAATAGAGTATATAATTTTTTACTTTATTTTAAAATTACATTTTTCTAAAGCAATAGTCGGCTTCTCAAGACAATTCTTAAAGAAACACGAGTATTTCAAAGAAATCGTTTAAAGTAAAGTTATCTAATATTAGTTATGAGAGTTTTAAAACATAAACCAAATAATAAACATATAACACGTAACCTAAGTACACAGTTACTATGAATGTAAAACTTCAATAAATCATATATTTTTAAAATCGTATTTGTCACTTGTATGACATTGTTTTACTAAATTAGGGTTTTCATTGAGTGTCTGGTAAAACTTTTCGCAATTCATCATATTAAACTTCAGAATTAACAATGAGCGCAATGTGTCCACTTTTAAACTTGTTTTTTCTGATGGCCAAATTGCATTCATGAGGGAAAAGACTCGTTCAGTCGACGCATTTATGCCAGGTAAACAAAGTAGGTACTACACTATGCAGAGGAAATTTTGATGTGGTATCTGTCGTTACTTAAATTTTGCAAATACTTTGATCTACGTAGTTTGAGACAAAACTTGTTTCATCAAATAAACCTTCTTCATTTAATTTACTCAACAACTGTACGTCGTCCCATTTGAGATGCTGCCTCAGCTGAATTCAAGTAAAGTTTTTAAACTCGTACTGATGCGCATACTTGTCCAAATACTGAATGCAATTGTGATAAAAATTACGAAGGTGGCCTAGAAAATAATTCCTATCGATTTCACCATTTTTCTGTAGTTTTGTTAGCTCATTTCATATGCTCAAAGGCACATAGTTATTCTCAAGTCGGTTTGTAAATTTTTTTTTAAATCTATAAACAAATGGCAAACTTCTATAAAGTTGGCTTTATTTCCCTCCGTCATCTTTACGATGTCATTGAATAAAGCAGCCTGGTGGTGTATGAAATTTAGCCACAGGTCAGAGCATTCATTGGAAAAAAATGCATATAATGCTGCAGGACATTTATCTTGAGATAAAAAAATATGTTTTCAAAGGCAAATACATTTGTAAAATTCTTTCTAATGCTGGAAGAAGGGCAAGCCATCGTGTTTTGCTGTAGCCTATCATTTTCTTGTATTGCACCTCCGCGTCGTCACAGAACTCTTTAAGAGCTTCTACAGTACAGTGTAGATATAGAAATACGAATACATCTGTGTAACTATATATTCTATATCTACAGGTAACAAATCTGTAGCTGCTTGAATCGCATTATGCGTGATGTGTGCTGTGCAACCAACTCCAACTATGTTTCTTCCTTAACCCTCTTGGAGTTTGTAGTAATATGTATATGATCTCGGCAGTTTCACCAAGTAAATTTTTTACATCTGGTATTTTAACGTTTATGCCGGTAACAGGTTGAAAGTACCGCACTAGCACTGGAAATAATTTTATGTCGTTATGGTTTGAAGCATCCGTATATAAAGAAATAAAAGGCACATTACTAAGATCATTTTTAAGAACTTATAAAGGCCGTTTTACATGCTGCAATTCTTCTTTGCAATATTCAATAGTCTTGAACAAAGGCATGCGCAGTTTTACAAAAGGTACAAATGTCTTGCCACTGCGCAGGTACAAATGTATGCAATCGTCTTGAACAAAGGCATGCGCAGCGGTACAAATGTCTTTTGTTTTTGTTCAAGACTATTGCAACTTGCAAGAAAGAATTGCAGCATGTAAAACAACCTTAAGGAATAATGTGCAATGACATTTTTCGCAATAGCTTCACATTTTGTTTTAGCACACCTAAACTCTTTTTCAAATAATTTTTGAATTAATTTTTTTGTACATTCCATTAAACGAAAACTCTGATTGTGGCAGACCGTATAAAATGCCCATATAGCTTCTGCTTTTGACAGCTCGGCTTCTTTCTCACCATATTTTTCAGTTCGAAAACTTGTCAGCGATGCATATGAACTGGCTGCATTTAGCGCTTTTTTGTGTTTATCTGAAGATAAATGTCTCTGGATATCATTTTTGCCTCCGTGGGCCACGGAAAATGTACCATTGCATTTATTACACCGTACTGCCGACGGCATCAAATACATCTCTAAAAATGGGAACTCTTTTTGCATATCTTCAGAGAATTTACAATTTCGTTTCTCCGCGGTCGGCGGCATTGTAATAGTGTAAATAACAGTCAATAGAATGAGTAACAATCAATACGTGTCAGCGCGCACTAAAGTAAAGTTAGCTCTATGTAAAACTTACTAGGAAAATTAAAGACATAAAATTTAAGTAAACACAGCCAAAAATCACAAACAATATATAAAAAGAAAGGTGTGCAAAGTGCGTTCGACAACAATATCCAGTGAGAATTATATTTACGATAGAAGGGATATAAAAATTATACAAGTGGGGGATATTGAACACTTCAAGGTAAGTCGATAATTTATTTTTTTTACGTTACCTTTAAATGCACTTGCTGTAAAGAAACTCTTACACGCCATTTTAAATTTTAAACTATGTAGTTATCGAACGCGCCCCAAACGTACATCAAGAGCATGTCTTCTCTCACTCCCACCCGTATTCCTCGTTTCGCGCGATTATCCAGTTCGGACGGACAAATGCTATGCAACCAGAGATGCAAACACGCGTTTTGCGGGCAAATTTAAAATTAATTCAACAACATAATAATAGTGTTTTTCTATCGACGTCGATTATGGAATGCGGGATTTTAAAGCCGTTTAAGGGACAATTTTAATGAATATAATAAAACGGGATTGCTTCGCTTATCCGGGACAATCCCGCCCAATCCGGGACGGTTGGCCGCGTTAAATTACAGTAGTGTGCATACAAAAGTCGTACAAGATTTGTTTGTTGTAAACCTGCCTTTAACGTCCCAGATTCAAAAAAAAAGTAGTACACATAATCGTTGTTTGAATAGAATCAACATAATATAAATTAGGAATATTCCTAAAATTACCCAGATACTAACATACGGACTTTTTAATAAGCTTCAGAAAATTTACACTTTGGGTCTTTTGCATTTTTTTGTATTAACAGGTTTCTTTAAATATGTAGAGGTTAAGGAAAAGTCTAAAAAATATATTATTTATTACTTTAAATCAGGGACGTAGACAGGGGTGGGCCTGGGGGGCCGCCCTCCCTCCTTTTTATCCTGTGACCCACCATTAGCCTGTCTAAATATATTATATGGTACGCAAAATATCTCTACTAGTAAGAATCCCATGGCACATATTATTTGTTACAGGATCCATCATTAACGTAAACAAAAATCTTTAGTAGGAAAGTATGCTACTTTGACACACTAATGACAGACCCTCTAGAACTATTTGTGCCCCCAACAGGCCCCCCCACAATGAATTTTCTGTCTACGTCCCTGCTTTAAATTGTACAAAGGATTTTCAAAGCAACGTTTATTTTAAAAACTTTATAAAAAACGAATAAATAAATGTAACCCAAACAATTAATCATAAATTTAAACTATATTTCAATAATGTTAATATTAAAAAAAATATTAAAAAGTCAGAGCTCCATTGCTTTCTGTTATGTTGTCTATTCGGTATAGATGCGTAAAGTTTTCTTATAAGGTCGGGTTTATCAGATAGTTCATTCCATGTTTATTCCATGAACTCAATCAACCCGTCCTTATTGTTAGGTCGGAAGCTCATTGTATATAATTTTCTTATCATTAGATCCCAGATATTTTCTAATATATTTATGTCGGCACGCTTTGCTGGCCACACAAGAGTTTCTAAATTATTTTGGTTAAACCATTCTGCTATTGTCTCTGCATTGTGGTTCGGGCAGTTGTGTGTTGGTGTATAATGTGCTGGTGTATTTCCGGACAGGCTAAAGAAATCCATAGTTGTACCTATATTTAAGAGGGGGAATTCTCTTAGCATGGAAAACTACAGGCCTATTTCCTTGTTGAGTGCCTTTTCTAAGATTTTTGAAAAATTGTTTACAATCGTATTTATGACTTTATTTGCAAATATAACATCTTAAACGACAGGCAACATGGCTTTCGGAGAGGCATGTCTACGGAGACTGGGTGCATTGATCTTGTACAGTATATTCTATTTCTAAGATGGACAAAGGTGAATTCGTAATTACGTTGTCTTTTGACTTGACACGTGCATTCGACACTGTTGATAAACAGTTTGTCTCTAAAAACTAGACGCCCTAGGACTACGCGGTAATATAAACGCATTTATAGTTTCATTTTTGACTGACAGGAAATTGTCTGTAAAAATTAAAAATATAATGTCGTCTGATTTTAATCAGAATATTGGCACACCTCCAGGAAGTATCTTACTTAGGTCCCCTGATTTTCCTACTTTTCATTAATAATCTTTCTGACTATATAAGTCAGGGCCAGGTTTTTCTATATGCAGATGATACTACTATCGTAGTATCGGTCATATCAGAAAGTCACTTAAAATAAAATCAACACTGTACTAAATGAGTTTTCTAAATGGTGCTTTGCTAATAAGCTAATGACTAACCATACCAAAACTATAGCTATGAACTTAAGAACTATTCGTTGAGCACCTTGTGATATCAGCCTTTCCTTCGATGGTCATGATCTTAAGCTTTCCTCATGTGTTAGTTTTTTGGGTTTGTTTATGGATTGCCACCTGAATTGGAACATTCAAATCGACAATGTTTGGTCTCCGTAATTATGTTGGCCGTACAATAATTATTAAGGTATATTATGCTTTCATATACTCTGCAATAGCTTATAACATAGTAGTATGGGGTCAGGCCTCAGATATAGAGAGAATATTTGTAATAGAAATATCATTTTTAGTATACCTTCTAAAACATCCTGCAGAGAGACATTCAGGTCAAATAAACTTTTGACAGTTGGTTCAATTTATCTTGTAAAATTATCATATATCCATGGAATAAAAATCTAATTCAAATAACATTAATTTTCATGCGTATGATACAAGAAATAAAAATAACTTCTGCTTAGACAAACATATTTATAATATTAAAGTAATAAATTGTCAATAACCCATCATAACATGCACACTGAAAACCTGAAAATTCTATGTTTTGTGTTTTATATTATATATATATATATATATATATATATATATATATATATATATATATATATATATATATATATATATATATATATATATATATATATATATATATATATATATATATATATATATATATATTAGTTTACATTAGTTATATATGTCTATTTACATTTCTATTTGACGTGTTTCTTTCTGTTATTTATAGTGCTCGAAAACAAATAAAAAATTTGAATTTGAATTTTAGTTTGTTTTTTTTTAATCAATCATTTATTCCCAAGAAACATTATTGTTTATAGTAAGGAACTAATTAATAACTTATATATTGATTTGAATTAATATATTTTCGTGGAATTATTAAAGATCTAGACCCCAGACAGGGACACAAGATGTTCGTGGAAGAAAGTTTACTATAGTTTCCAATTGATTTATCTCATAAACTATGGTATGAAAAACATAACAATGTAAATTTTAGCTAGTTCAAAAGAGCTTTTAAAAAGCTACATTCTTAATCAAAAATTGGTCTTCTTAATTTGTTTGAGTTAAGATCAAGTGAATGGCTGGACTAGTTGTTTTTTTTTTAGTTTTCCAAAAATGTATTTATTTATCAAGAATCAACCAACCAACGTATCAGTATTTATGAATTGCTGCGCATTATGAATAGGAAATAACAAACAAAAACATTAAGAAATATACAAACTTTACTGTTTACAAACCCATTTTAACTTTTCTAAACAGCGACGTCACTTCTAACTCATTATTGCCCTTTTTCTTTTTCTTCCCCTCCTTGTTTCTCATGACCTGCATCATGGTATTCTTTTTCTCCAAACTATTATCGAATCTCAAATTATTCAACGATCTAAACCTTTTTACCTGCTCCATTAACATCTGAATCGGAGGCTCCTTTTTGGAAGATTTCTTCCCTTGTTGTTTCAAGACTTTTATTGTGATACCCGTGTCAGATATTTCCTTGAAGCTCTTCTCTGGCGTATACGTTCGAGGCGGTTGCACCGTCTCTACGCAAAGGAAATCTGAAAAACTCTTAAGGTTCATGTTCTTCCGAGGACAAAGTTTTATCGTAGGCGGCTTTTGAGATATTTTTGCCGTGGAGCTAGCCATGCGCAGAGGAACGACGTTAGAATTACCACCGAGTTTCAGCGGCATACTTTCCAGTTTGGAATTGCCCTGGCCCAGCCGGTATGGCGAATGATCAAGCCTCGACTTGGTAATTAGTTTGTTGCTGGCGTTTTCAATGTTATTGGTAGAACTTATTTTCGAAAGAGAAGGCTCCGATATTTCCAGAAAATTTCTTTGCGGCGCCAGTTTGTATGAGAAATTTTTCAGAGACGACGCCTCTGCACTCGACTTCACTTTGGGGCTGCTATTTAATTTTAGCTGAACCCTTTTGGTGGCCTCCGTGTTTGGTCTTTCCAGATTTAACAATTTATAAGGCTGGGAACAATCTGTCTCTGCCTGATTTGCAATGGCGGGTCTGATGGTGACCGTAGGTGCGACAGGGTGAGGGCTATTGGCCCACGATGCTGACCTTTGAGCTGATGCCGTTTTGGTTAATCTTTGATACGTGTTAGTTTTGTCAAGGATCTTGGCGTATATAGGTGGGTCACAGTGTTTTGTTATTCTTCTCGCTGTTTGGAAGTCTAAACCAGGCAAATCTTGTTGCTCTAAAAATAAAATCAAATACAGGGCATTTAAAGAGGCATTACATTACATTACAACCCATACATAAGTTGTACGGGAAAGGAGGTAGTAATTAAACAAGTACGAGCGTTAGGTCGCAAAAAGGGTCTTTTTCGTACTGTGATGGAATCCAAGTTGCAAAAGTAGGCCATATCATTGAACTATAATTAAGGCAATAACTTATTGCAACAATGTCCAACACAGCTTTTCGATTGTTGTAAATATGGAGTAATAGTTTATAGAATCATCAAATTATTATTTATTTTATTAATTAGGTTAGTCTAAGTAGTTTTATACCATTGTAATTAGATTTAGACAAAGAGCAGAATAAAGTGTTACACAGTAAGGAGTGCACGCTGATTATTTTCTTAAGCATGTAGTTCGAACCAGAACAAGAAGATATTACATGGCGACCCTGCCAGGATGAATGAACTCAACGACTCATTGACTAAGGATATTAAAGTTCTAAAAAATAATGAAACAGAATTAATTAAACAGATAAATACACTTACGGAAGCTAGACGTGAGCTTGACGAGAAAATTGTAGATCTGACAGGTATGAATTAAAACATCATAACTTCTATTAGAGTTTTAGAACAGGAGGCTGAACATAATTTTAGTGAAATAAAAAAACTTCAGCAACAAATATTTGAGGCCCAAAACCCACAAAATGTTACCAATATTGGCATACAAACAGAATCGGAATTAATTGAGATTTTGACTCAATGCACACAAACTGAAGTTCAGCAGACCAAAACCCCCATATCTGCTGACACATCTGTTCTACCTGAGTCCGAATTTGCTCAAGACTATCCCCCAAACTTCTCAAACAAGCCGAGCCGCCAACGTTAAGTCCTTGTCTGTGGCGTGGAATCTCATACAAGGGGACTTGGCAAATTATTCCAAAGGTTTTGCGGCCGTCAGTACGACATCAACTGCCAGTATACCGCAAGAGCCACAACTGACGAACTTTTGGACAAATACTCAGATCTGTGCATGAGATATTCCAAACACGACTTTGTAGTTTTATGTATTGGCATGCAGGACGCACTACAGGGCAGAGCTATTAGCTCTTCTAGTTGAACAAGATTACTAGAAATATCCAAAAAATCCAACCTAATAATTGTCGGCCCTACCTACGTGACCAAACGACCAGTACTCAATAACTTTATCCGCGAGCTGAACCTGGACATTCACAGACACATCCATAATGATAGTAGCAGGTCGGTGTTTTTGAGCATGGATAACTTTATTTAATTTTGGCCATATCATTGAACTATAATTAAGGCAATAACTTATTGCAACAATGTCCAACACAGCTTTTCGATTGTTGTAAATATGGAGTAATAGTTTATAGAATCATCAAATTATTATTTATTTTATTAATTAGGTTAGTCTAAGTAGTTTTATACCATTGTAATTAGATTTAGACAAAGAGCAGAATAAAGTGTTACACAGTAAGGAGTGCACGCTGATTATTTTCTTAAGCATGTAGTTCGAACCAGAACAAGAAGATATTACAGTACTAAAATTGTGGACTTTGGGTGCTTATATTGTGCAACATTCCTATACGTGTGGCGCAGAACGTGTTTTTCTATTAACATTTTGACAGCTGTTAGTATTAAAATAAAATGATAATGGTTAAAAATTTATTGTTTAATAATAATAATAATAATAATAGTAACGAAAAATTCTGTTTATTTGCGAATTTAAAATTAAAGTATACGGTAGAAGTTTGAGTTAAAAATTTCACAAAAACAACTATTTAAATAATATCTTCATTGCTATTCATTTTTGAGAAAATTATATAGAAATAAGTTAAATATTTATAGAAGTGAAGTTGTGCAATCCCTAGGGCACATATTTTCCTAATTTATATTCGTCAGAAAATATTTATAGTTTTCGAGATATTTCAGTTTTTCTGATTTTCGATCAATGTTTTAAAGGGGTAATTGCCTGTATTCAAAAAGTCAAAAATTTTAAAATATGGAATTAAAGTACCTAATTAGAATAATTTTCCTTTTATGAATCTAAACTTAATAGCCGAATATGGCACAGCTCGAAAGCAAAATGTTGCTTAATCTATATCTTTTTTGCGTGTATGATAATTTTCGAATTGATTCCCTTTACTATTAACATAACCTTTACGGCTATGTTCTGATTAACAAATGTCCGCTAATTTCATACATCCGATTCAGACCTTACAGCAAGTAAGTTTGCTCCAAATACCAAATGAAACTTCAAATAAAGTCTAAAGTGTGGTAACGAAAAATAACACTAAAATTAAGTGTTGTTTTGTTTGAATGTAAAAAATACAAATAAAATATACTATAATTGTATCTACAATTTATAGTAAATACTTATTTATAAATTCAAATACATAAGTACTATGCAAAACTCTTAATCCATAAGTGTTCCACTGTCAAACGGAAATAACCCTTGAAAATCCACCATCAGGCCTATTTGATTTTTACGCTTCCACCCTTTATTCATTGAATTCGAATTATTGTTTACGTTTAAGGTTTTTACCGACTATTCCGGTTTGTGATTGAGTAAGTGTATCTTTTTATAAGTCATGTAAAGTTCCGACTCTCTTTACTATTAACATAACCTTAACCTACAGGTTTTTTGGTTACAAATGCATACCCCGCTAACTTTTATTTTCTTAGAGATATTTTATAAAATTGGGGAAAGTATTATGCTTCAAATTGTAGCTTCCTACTTAAAAGTATTTGATATTTTTTACTTCAATATTTATTCAATCATTTCAGAGAAACCTAAAAATTGTGCCCAAAAGCGTGCACTTTTTCCTTTAAGTCGAATTTTCACCAATAGCTAGAAGAGGTTATAGAGGTTTTTGTAGCCAAATAAACGTTCTATCCTTTTGTCAGGAAATAATTCCGATTACTGTTTACAGTGAGCCCCACAGTGACGTTAAATTTGAACTTTAAAATTTCAACTTTGAAAAATCGCAGTAATTTAACCGTGTACGCCCTAGGTATATTAGCTTTCTTGGAATACAGGGTAATGTAATATACCCATTTTTGGGAAACTTTACAAATTTTATCTAGTAATTGCACCCCCTGTACATACTCAGAATCCTTCACAGATATTCCATTTTGTATATATTTTTGAGCTCTTTCCGATGCCTTAATCAGTTTTCCGACAGGACGCCTGCTTTTTTGTATAAAAAAAAATGTATCAAAAAAAAAATTTTCAAAAAATTTCTACTTTCCGGTCATTTTTCCGACAGAGATGCATTCAGGTTTTTGTTCTTCTCTATATTTCGAATGAAAAATGTCTCTATCAAAATTTCGCTGTAACGCATCCAGTTCGAGCTATAAACGCCCCAAAACACCCTTTTTTCGAAAGAAAAAAAATCGTAAAATCACGAAACGGGTTCGAAGCTCAACCAAAAACAATATAGTTCTGTAGAACCCGAAAAGCCATCTTCCAGAGAGTTTCGACATAAAAAAATCAAAAACTGCGACCTGCACCGTGTTACATACAACTTGATTTTTTGGTCGCCTTTACGCTACCACATTTCCGGTTTGAAATATGGTACAGAAAAATCTGACAACGAATCGGGTAAATCTACGTATTCTCTAAAAACCCATGTCAAATTAATCGCCCTATCTGGAATAGTTTCCGAAATATACCCGAAAGGTCGAAAAACACGGTTTTCTGAAATGACACGACCCACACCAGGTTTTCGCCCCGGAGTGTGAGAGCCATAGTAACAACCGTGCGGCCGTTTGTTAACAAGCGTGAAGAGAACTCAGTTAACCGAAAATTGAAATTTGATAAGGCTCTCTCGATTGGTCGTAAGAAAAAAATCAGTGGGTCACAGATGACTGAAGTGCAGTCGTCAGACGCAGAAGTATTTAAAAAGAAAGTAAACTCTAGGAAAAGCTTCCCTCTTGGGTGGTAACCACGATTTTCCAGGCGAAAATACACTGAATGCCATTTGAAACGTTCCATTGACACTAGATGTTTTATTTTTACGTTTAACTTCACTCCTTCAACTAAAAAATTTACCTGGCGTTTTATATTCGTTATTAATACATTTTTCAGAAAATATCAATTAAACAAATTTTCTTGGATTTTAGTAAAATAAAATATTTCATATCAGATTGTGGACATGTTGACTGAGTCGTCTTAAGTAAATTTGTGTTACTAAATTAATAAGGAAATTTTATTTTCATAAAAAGTTAGATGTGACGTATATAAAAACATATCATTTTTTATCCATTTAAAAAATGTAATTTCCTCGAACTTTGGTAAAATAAAACACTATATAAGTTTAGAGACAAATTTGTGACAGTGACAGGAAATTTTATTTTCATAAGACAAACTTAAAATTTAAAATTAAAAAAACTTAAACATAAAAATACGTGTTAATTTAGCACGTGACTTATGTCAAAAAATTCCCAGTGAACTCACTTCCAGGGTTCCCTGTTGGGAAACGTTGTCGTTGTCAATCTGTTGTCATGGCAATCTGTCAAAATAGACGCTCTCCATTGGTCGAAGGTTTATTTTTTTCCTGCAGGCGTAAAATAATTCTAATACAAAATATTGCAATTCCAGATGTTCTATCTTACAACGGGTGCAAAGTGCAACAATGAATCAAAAAGTAATATATATAGAGGACACTTCAACCTACAAAAGGTATATCTAATCCTGATTTACTTTCTGGGAAGTCTCATGGATTTTGTCAAACTCTGGGGAAAAACAATTTCATGTTTTACCCTCTATATATTAACAGGATACCGATGAACATAAAGGGTCAGGTAAATTTCTTAGTTTAAGAATTGATGTGCAATGTAAAAATGGAAATATCTAAATATATTGATTAATTGACAAGAAAAACATCTCAGAAATGTATCAAATTTTACGTGGTACATTTCTAAGGGCATGTAGTATGTTTGACATTATGATGGCCACAACGATTCAGAAAGTTAAATGGTCATTTGCAAGACTAAAACCAATTCTAGGAAGAACGAGGCAGTAAATCAATACGCCTCTTAAGGAATGGGTCCTTCAGACTTTGAGGGGGGAGTGGCTATATTATAACAAACGAAGGTGTGCTAAGGATCTGATAAAATCAAAATACAGTTGTCGCGTTTTGATTACCCGTGCGTCATCATTTACCGAAAACAGCACACACATGCCTTATTGAGTTCATCTTTGTCTATTACAAGTATTAAACACCTGTAATTCTGTAAGTGAATGTAGTACAGCAATAAAAGCATTTGCTTGACTAGTACATTGTCAATATGGATATTTGTTTGCCCTATATTTATAATTAAACTAGTTTTTTTAAAGTTACTGTTTTCAAATTTCGAAACATCGGTAAGTATTCTTTTTATTATATATTTTTATTTATTTAACCAATCAATTTCTAAACTGCCAGCAATTTCATATAATGACACCTTATCATATCTTGTATTTTCATTTACTTTATTAAGATAATTTTGTAGAAACTGCATAGGCAAGCCCAGCAATTGGTGCTTCACCTCTGTGAATATTTTGAGTTGGAGAAAAACAATGGAGGACCTTTAAAAGCGGTAACATCTGTTCAAAAGGTAAATAACTTTTTTCAAGATACAAAAGACGAAATATTTTTGTTAATAAATCATTGAATTCATTCAATAAGGGGTAAAAGTTAATTTCCAGTGCTTGTCTAACATGTTGGAAATCATTTAATGTTTCTATAAATTTGGATTGAAGTACTTTGATGTATTACTAAACGGAAAAAACCCGATCAAAATAAGTTTGATAGTGTTTTCATGGTTCATTTGTTAAGTTATTTGGTAATATTGTTACTGACTGCGATTTCTCATTTTGAAATTTGTGTTTTTTGACTTTCAAAGTGCTCCAGCCCGGTAACGGTTTGTCGGAGAAATATGCTTCGTGGGTTCGATCGTGGAGGATAAATGGGCGTTTCTTTTGGTAAAAACACGATTTCGTTGGGGCTTATAATAAGCCGACACTGGCGTCCGATAGAGGCATTCTTTTAGAAACCCCGATGATTCAAAATGCAGGTCGCTATGGTAAATCTTTCGAGGTGGGGTTTTTTTTTCGGATTTCTCGACTAAAAATCTCGGACAAGTTCATTGACGGATAATATCGGAGTACCGGATGTCACTTAAAAAAAATAAAAAGTGGTAAAAAAATGGGATAACTTTGAAGGCATTTTGCGGAGTCGAAACCCTGACTATTTGTCAAGGTAAAAAGGGGGTTCGATGGGAAATATAAAGGAAATTTAAAGTCAATATAGGAAGTCGAAATGCAGAAAAACTAAAAAAAAACTGCTTCTGCCTCAATTTTCTCATATTTCACTATTTTATTCTTATTATAATTTATTTAGAACAGAGAAGCAGGGGCGTGCAGTCCCTGGAAGCAAGGGAAGCAGAGCTTTCCCAAAAAAAATTATAAAACATCTTCTAAAATGTAATTTTTGAAATATGAAACCATTAATTTAGTTTATATTAAAAATGCTAAAATATTATCTTAATTATCAAGCCCATAATAAATGCGAGCCACAACAGAAATCGAATGGAACCTATGCGGGCCGCTAGCTTCTTTGCAGCTAAGTCCTGTATGTTTGATTTCCTGTCAATCGAGCCAGAGGTTATTAAACTTTCCACCGGCTGCGGCTGTTTGCAATTTTTGCATTTCAATCGCGTGCTTTAAGTGGGGGCGGAAGCTATCGTTGGTGGAGTAGTTGGAGTAGGCTCTTTGTTTGAACGGCCATCCGTGTGTTGTGTGATACGTACGTCGCGTCGTGCATGGTGCGATATGGAAGACAATAACACGGACTTGGATATGCAAATACCGTCAACTTCGGCTGTCGGTAATAACGTTGAAAATGTTGGAGAATTTAGTAAGGAGAGTGTGTGTGAATGTGTGGTGTGTGCCTTAATAATAAAGAGATTTTCAACATTAAACTTCGCTGATAAGCTTCGAATAATTTCCAAAGGAAGGACAAAACCGCCTATGAAAAATTTAACCACAAAAATGAAAAACTGTATTAGACATTTTTATCCGGAAAAACCATAAGAACAATTTAAATGGCTAACAGTGTGTGAAAATATAAGTAAATTATTTTGTTGGCCATGTTTACTTTTCGAAAATGAAAAAGGCCTCTGGAATAAAACTGGTTTTTCCGGTTTAAACAATTTCCATAAAGCTGTAAAAAGACACATTATGTCCAAAGCGCATTTGCAGGTAGTCATAAAAGAAAAAGTCTTCGGCAAAACCAGAATTGAACACACCCTTAATAAACAGTTGAAAATTAGTCACCGCCAACAAAATGAACTAGTCGATAAATAGGCAAATATTAAGAAGACTTATCGATGTTGTTTGTTTTCTCGGACAGCACGAATTAGGATTTAGATGACGAAACAAGGGTTTCTTCAAATAGAGGAAATTTTCAAGATTTACTTAGTTTAATGACTAAATATGATAATTGCTTAAAAAATCATTTAGAGCAGTCTAGCGTTTTTCGCGGAACGTCTAATCGAATCCAGAATAATTTAATTTCCGCTGTTGCAACCATTATTCTAAAAAGAATTAAGCAGGAGATTGGCGAGGCGCGGTTCACTGCTATTGTTCTGAACGAAACAACTGATATCACTAATTTTAGCCAATTATCTATAGTAATACGCAACGTTAAAACAGACGGAAGTATTCAAGAGCGACTTTTAGATTTTAAGAATGTGTCCGAAAATCGTACAGCAGATGCATTATATACCGTAGTTTATAACGTTACTAAAGAAATTAAGGGAGAGAAAAAATTAGTTGCTCAAAGCTATGATGGAGCTGCAGTGATGGCAGGACAATTAGGGGGTCTGCAAGCTAAAGTTCGAGAAACTTTCCCAAGTGCTGTGTTTGTCCTTTGTTATGCTCATAAATTAAATTTAGTTTTATTCCAGTCCATCAATCACATTAAAGAGTGTAAAGTATTTTTCGTTAATTTAAGTGGCATGGCTGTTTTTTTTTTTCAAGTCAACAAAACGTACACAAGTTTTGGACCCCATTGTCCACAAACGATTGCTCAAAGTAGCTCCTACTAGGTGGAACTATAATGAAAGACTTGTGTTAACAGTATCTGAAAATCATGAATCACTGATTGAACTATTTGAGAATATAATAGAAAATAATGAAACGTGGGACTCAGAGGCAATAAATAGTTCGGGAGGGTTTTTGGACTGTTTGAAACGAGATTTTAATTTTAATTATTTGTTGAACATATTTTCAGAAATATTTCCATTCTCGGACAATATTTTTAATATATTACAAACTGAAACAAATGATATTCCTTTTTGCCTAAAAAAAGTTTAAGTCTACGTTAAGCCAAAAAAGAGATGGCTTTGACTTATTTTGGGAGAAAATGATGACGTTAAATGTAAAGCCACAAGCCAAGCGTCTTCGAACAGACAAGGTCGGAGATGTTCAAATATCACACAGACTCCTCTTTTATGAAATAATCGATCAAATTCAGCAACAAATAAACTATAGATTTAACGGTTTAAATGATTTTAAATTTCTCGGGCTGTGCAATTTTGATGCATTTAAATGAAAACTTTTCCAGAAGATGCGTTTAAATCTCTTCTTCTTCATTATGGCCAGTTCTTCGAACGAGTATTACTGCAATCTGAACTAAAAGTGATTTACGAAAGTGATGACATTAGCGCAAAAAATAGCGCTAAGGAACTAATGCAATTTTGAAAAGACAAGGAGCTGGAAGATGCCTACACCGAAGTGACGAAATTGTGTGAATTTAGTATTGACAATACCTGCTATAAGTTCATCAGTAGAACGCAATTTTCGCAACGCAAAATTCAACGTGGCAGGAGAGACTTTCGCATACATCGCTGTTGTTCATTGAAAATAAACTTCTCCAAAATATGTCGGAACATCGACGTTTTTATGATGACGTCATTGACGAATTACATTACAAATAGGTAAGTTTCTAAAAATTGCTTCCCTTAAAATTTCACCGCACGCCCCTGCAGAGAAGTTTATAGCAAACAATTTCACAAGTATTTTTTTTCCGTAAATGTATATCTACAAGGTTATATTGAAAAATATAAAAAAAAAGGTATTTTTACTGCAAATACCACAGCTTTTTTCACTAGAGCAAATTGATATTCTCATTATACTTTTTTTTGTAGGCGATTCTCATCAAAATCCAGGTTACGTCGCGCCAAATGATAATAATGATAATGATAATAAATCATATGGACTGGTCCAGTCGCATATGAGCAATTTTTTAATTTGACGCCAGCACAAACTAATTGATTTCTACGGTAATTAGCTCCATCTCTCTCAAACTACGTTGAAGTCAATGAAGCGTCACAAAACCGATGCTACAGAGTGTTTCAAAAGTACCTTGACAAACTTCAGGAGATGATTCCTGACAATATTTTACGATAGGAAGTTCTAGTGGTCCCTGGTCACTTCCTTATCGAGATACACGGTATATAATAATAAAAAAATCATAATTTTTTAAATGACTCCTGAACGAGTTAAGATTTTCTCATGAAACTTGGTATATAAAATAAGTATCCAGAGATACTTATTTTAAAAATATAACAAGTTCTTGAATTAAACCAGTGGGGTCGGTTTGATATTTTGCTATAATTTATTTGTGAAAACTATGATATGCCACTGACATATTCTATTTCACCCTTTTATTAATCTTTATTTTATTTAGAACAAAAAAGGTCTGTTGCGTTTTTTTATAGAAGAAACGGTTTAGCAGTAAATAATTATTTTATATGGGACGTACAAACTATTTTAAATTGATAAAAGATTCAAATAATTAAGGTAATAATAAAATCATCTAATATAAGAAAAAAAAACATTAACTGCAGGAATAAAATTGTCTTCAAATAAAATCTTCTGCTATGATACGGGAATCCGTTCTTCTTTGCATGAGTTCTCGCACAAGCGGTCTGTGTCCCCACAAATAAAAATCAAGATAATTTAAATCTGGAGACCTTGGTGGCCACGGTTAATTTCCTTCTTCAACTCCCCTACCGATCCATCGATTTGGATAAGTTTGATTTAGGTATTCACTGACAACTGCGCTCAAATGAGGAGGAGCGGAGGATTTTATGGTTATTGTGGAAATTTGTGAGAGCATTTTGAGAAAAATTTGCCTCGTCCTTAATAAGCACATAATTTAAAAATTGTGAATTGAATTTTCAATCAATTTTCTCAAAAACGAGTGGCACATATTAACGCGCTATTAATGTTTTGAATGTGGTATGGATACAGCTGATGCTCGTGCAAAATTCTCCAAACTGTAACGTGGATAGAGTTAAGAGCATTACCAATAATTCGGGTGTACGTATCGGGATTTTCCGCCGCAGCGTTTAAAACAGCTTGTTACAATTCAGGCGTTCGGGCTGTTCGCGATCTTTCAAAAATGTTACATGCCATTTCAAAACTACCAATTTCAACTAAGCACACATAGCACTGAGTTAGAAACGCTACCCGCCCATTATCATTGGCAAGGCCATATACAAAATACATGTCGGCTTAAGAGGCATAATTTCTCATATGATCCATAATTTTTAAACAAAATTTGTCAATAAATTAATAATAATCACTGATAAATGATAAAACAAAAGAAACAAATTTCAACAACTCACTGTCAAATTATTATTAATTGTTTGGGTATATTGACAAATGATGCCCTTCCAAAGCCGCCTTGTCAAAATAGAAAATTTCAACGAATACGTGCATATATGCAGAGGTTTTCACAGAATTTTGGGATTAACAAAAAATTATTTTTATGTTATAAACACCAAGTTACATTAACAAAAAATCTGTAAAAAAACGTTACGCTAATTTTTTTCCATTTAAAATGGAAAAATAACACAAATTACCTTTTTTTTAATGAAATAGAGATAGTGGAGTAGCATAGTTCTCGCAGAAATTTTTTAGCAAAATATCGTATCGACGTCACTAGTTAAATTCAAGCACGTGTTATATTTTTAAAATAAGTGCCCCCGATACGTGTTTTGTGTAACAAATTTAATGAAAAAATCTTAACGCCTTTAGGAGTTATTAAAAAATTATAATTTTGTTTTATTAAGTTTCAATACCCTGTACCTCGGTAAGGAAACGACCAGGAACCATAGGTTACTTGAACTTCTTATCCTCAAATATGGCCAGGAATCATCTCCCGAAGTTTGTCAAAGTACTTTTGAAACACCCTGTATAATCTATTATCTCATTGGCCAAGCCACAACCACATCTGAATTTTTTTGGACGTAATTAACCTGGCCTAATATGGTAGGTAGCTTACACAAAAAGAATTTTCCGTAAAAATATACAGCTGAGTTTCATTTAGGGCAAGATATTTTCTACAAGAGCCTACCACAGGAACAACAAATTAATCGTAAAATATTAACCTTCAAGTCGATCAGCTTCTTCCGCAGCCTGTTCTTCTTCCCTTAATTGTCTTTGTTTAATTTTCTTTAAAAATATCGGCATTATGGTGCTCCTTTGTCTGAATTTTTTCGGTTTGACCTCACTCTTAATGCTTGCGTTTTCTGTATCCGGCTTCACATCGAACTTGTTTCTCCTCTTAATTATTTCCTCGAATATTGTTCCTCTTTTAACTTTCTTTTTTCTTAAACCATCTTCGTTGACCTTTATTTCCGTTTGGTTTTCTTCTTCAACAATAATCTTAGCTTTTTTCTGAGAGGGCTGCGCACAACTCAATACATGTTGGTATTTAACAGAACCCGCAGGCTTTACACCTTAAAAAAATTATTTATTTTTAAAAATGAGTTATAGTTATATGAAGATTAAAATAGGTAAACGAAAGTTGCATGAGAGAATATATTTTTTATTTTACAATATATTGTAATCGTGAAAAAATACCCTCCGAGATTTTTTCAGATCTTTACAGTTCAAGGTGGCTAGATGCCAAAAAACATGTTTCCTCAATTCCGTCGGTCTGTCAGTCTGTAGGTTTGTCTGTTCTTCTTAGATTTCCTCTCGTTCGACTTAATACCTGCATTATCAGTACGGTTTCCTAACGGGGATGATCCAGATATTTCTCATGAAAGAATATGGTTTCAACAAGATGGCGCACCACCGCAGTCTAGTATAAATATTGCTACTTGGACGAAAATTTTCCAAATCGGTGGATAGGTCGACGAGGTCCCATTGAATGGCCACCAAGGTCTCCGGACCTTACATCTCTGGATTTCTTGTTTTAAAGATATTTGACGGAGAGTGTTTACAAACAGACCAAACAGCGTTGACGACCTACAAGATAGAATAGGGATGGAGGTTACTAATTTGCCAGCCGAAAGTATTCGAAGGTGGAGATTTCTTTCAGCATTTGTTACATTAGCCAAATCAGGTGAGTGTTAAGGATTATCCTCGAATGTTAATTTTAATTAAAAAACGTATGTAGACTCGTTTTATTGTAACTTAGTAATGACTGAGGTTGCCATTTAAAAAAAAGTTGTGGTATCTACAAATTAAGGGGTTGCGGGGAGGGGGTGAAAAGACGAACAACCATTTAAACCACTTCACGTGTTCCATCGTTTTTGTGAAAACTGACTCATACAGAAGATATGAATTTTGTGCATTTGTTTTGAACAACCCTGTATACTCAGCAGACACCCAATTCAGTAA
This sequence comes from Kuschelorhynchus macadamiae, assembly GCA_030620095.1. Taxonomy (NCBI): domain Eukaryota; kingdom Metazoa; phylum Arthropoda; class Insecta; order Coleoptera; family Curculionidae; genus Kuschelorhynchus; species Kuschelorhynchus macadamiae. The sequence goes on along the minus strand of JAUTXW010004896.1, from coordinate 351,417 downwards.
GAGATCTTTTAAGGGCATTTTAATCTCCACCAAAATTATTGCTGCTATTTTATAACAAGTTAACTTACTATCAACATAAAGATAAATTAACAAGTAAAAATAATAAAGCGCCTGATACATTAAATATTAAAAACTACGACACGTAGGCTTAGCTATAAGAACTGACCTGAATGAATAATACGACGTCTTATTAAAAAACTATAAATTAGATTTGCTTACGAACTAGGCAATCGTTTTATTTAATAATACAGGAAATATTTCAACGTTTATTTATAGTAAATAATAGTTTTATCGGAAACACTTTATTATAAAGAATCAAAACACAACATTACTTTAAGCAACCAATAATTTTGAAAAAACAATACCAAACGTATACAAATGTTATGTTCTGCGGAAACAGATATTTTACTGCTTATTAACAATGGATCAACTCTGTACCGATTACTGCAATAAATATTCCGATTGACATATTATGATTGAAATGTAACTTGAATCTCTTTATTATTCACCTGGTTCTTACTAATGTTCACATTTTCTGATTCTAGCCACACTGATATGCAGGGTGTTAATGTGATCATGATACAAACTTCTAAGATAGATACAATACATGAAAAAAAAAGTTCATATGAGCAAGGGTCCGGAAACGCTTCCTCAGGAAGCTAGAGTCCTTTGGAGACGGCCTTTATACCTACCGCAACCAATTTTGGGACATAAATCGTTGTTAGTAATTTCATCTAGTTTGAGCTTATTGAACAATCTTAACCATGGGCGTGGGAACCAGGGGGTATGGGTATTTGACTAAGTTTGACCCCATTCCTCTAAGGCTTCAATTTCTTGCTCTTTTGATATCAGATTATGATTTTTTAAATATATCAATTTTCATCATATAGGTCTGAAGTTTTTTGTATTTGAATTCGGCAACTTATTGCTTTAGCGGTTTTGGGAGCTAGCGTTGTCTATCAGAGTTACACTATTTTTTTTGGAATATTGGGAAGAAGACGATTTTGAAACCAATCTTCAAATAATCCACAGATGAATTGGCTATGTTCTTTGAAGATAGTGACAAAGAGAATTGAATAGAACCATTTTCTGAACAGGCATGCAATATTGTAATCCGCCTTCATTTGAGGGAGCTTTGGTTTGGCACTTACTTTTTGAATCGTTCCATCCTTTTTTTGGGGATGCCAAACCATTTTCTGCCCTATATAGCTGTACAGAATTTAAATAATCCCTCATTTTTGTAATCGCTGGGATTCTATTACCACTTGCCTTTTATTTGTGGTCCGATATTTAAAACCCGTTGCTTTAACAATTCTCCAAAGGCTTGTTCTACTACATAAAATGTTAATTTCATCTACTGTAAGTACCTTTTGTATGAATCATTTGTTTATTATACATTTTTCTTCGAATCAACTCTATCAGCTTCTTCAATACTTCCAAATTTGCCGATGTCGGGCCGTTCTCTTGGTGTAATGGTTTTGGTCACGATGGTAACGGCTAAACTTTCATTTTGATTATACCCTTTATTTAAAAGAGGTAAATAAACGTTTTTTACAATTTCGTTGGCATCAAGAGATAAATGTGTTTTTAATGCCACTTCTGGATGCACTATCACCATCATTTGTCCATGGATGCCACAATATTGTATATATATATATATATATATATATATATATATATATATATATATATATTTATTTACACAAGAAAACATACAATCAATTACATTACAACAAATAACAATTATAAATGGCAAATAAATATTAAAAGAAACGCACTTTACTATCTCTACTTCAAATACAGATAACCCTGTTTAACATCGCTAAGCTTGCGGCTTGTCAGCCATATATAAACAGAGTTTGTGAGTTAAAATCATTTAATAATCACAAGTTAGTTTCGAAACAAAAGTTAAGTAGAATAAAATAAACCGTCATAATAAATACAAACAAACTAAAATACCATTTCAAATTTAAAAAGAATAAAAAGCAACATAAGGGCACTAAATTTAGTAAAATTATTAAAAACATATATCCAATAAAAAAATTTAAAAAAACTATAAAAACAAAAGCACTAATTGAACTATTATGTCGAATTATAGCAGAGTAAAAAACATGCTACACTGAATGCAATAAAAAACACTACAAACATGCATCCAATGAATGAACAATGGTGAAAAAAAATACAAAAAACAAACTATTACATATATTACAAATCGATTGCTTATCCTAACAGCCACCTTGATAAGTGTGTTCTAAAGTTCACATTATATATTTTATTTTTCAGATCTTGAGGCATTAAGTTATGAATTTTCTGGCCAATATAATTAAAATGCTGTTTTCCTATTTGCTTGAATGTTCTCGGTAGTCAGATTTAGTCGCTCTCTAAATCGAGTTTGATAAGGGTGTGTATCGTTTTGGCGAAGCATGTGTTTTTTTGACAAATGTAAAACTTTACGCTCAACATATTTGTCTGGGAATACAGAAGATGGGTGGGATACCGTCCATCAAATTTAAACATTGTTTTTAGTATTTTCTTTTGTGCTATAATTACACGAATTAGGTTAGATTGATAAGCGCCCCCCCCCCACCATCCGATTTTTCCACACTCCAGCAGAGACTGTACAAGGGCGTAATACAGCATTTTCAGACATTTAATATCAAGGATCTTTGACATAGTTCTAAAAATATACATAAGCGATCTCATTTTTTTGTAAGGGCTTCAGCCTGGATATCCCATTTTAGATTTCCATCTATAGTTATACCAAGATATTTAGTATTTTTTGAGCGATGTAGAGTCCAGACATGATTCTAAACGGTAAGATAATATGATAGACACCGCATGAGGCAATCCGCTTTTATATAACTTGAAAACATCAAACAAACCGTTTTTGTTAAATTTATAATAATAAATAGTAAATTAAAAAAATATTTTATGTTCCACTTGTTCCCATGTATCGCCTTCTATAAAGAGTGCTGTGTCAACGGCGAATGAAATAACCGTTCCAATACATTGTAATGTAAGCAACTCGTTTAAAAACAATACAGGACCCAAAACTGTTCCTTGTGGGATACCATAATTAACAACCTTTGGTTGGCTGATATTTTGATTTCTTTCTACGACCTGCTCCCTACCGCTAAGATAGTCTTTAAAGAGATGTGCACGTCCACGTATATCACAGTTAAAAAGTTTAGATAACAATTTCTGATGGCTTACACTGTCAAATGCCTTTGCTAAATCAACAAATACCGCAGCACATGGTTAACTTGTATCCAAACTTTGACTTGTTTTACTAGTTAATAATGCTATTGCATCGTTGTTTGATTTGTTGTTTTGAAATCAAAATCCTAACTGAAAGGGCGATAATAGATTGTTATTATTTAAAAATGACATTAGTCTTATTTTAAGAGCCCTTTCAAAAATCTTAGCAAGGTTTGATATTAGGCTTATTGGTCTGTAGTTTTCCATTTGATCTGTTGCACCATTCTTATAAATCGGTTTAATTTTTGCTTCTTTAAAATGCTGTGGACATTTCCCGGTTAAAAATATTAAGTTTAATAGATGAGTTATTGGTGGTACTGATTTGTAACTACCTACTTTTAATATATTATTTATATTTTATTATTTATTATATTTCATCAATTCCTGGGGCGGATTCGTTTTTTAGGGACTCAATAATTTTACTTACCTCATCTTCTGTGGCTTCACACAAATATATTGAATTCCTACAGGTTAAAATTTTGTTTGGAATTTTTTTTGTTGTTTTATTCTTTTTTATAATGTCCTGAGCCATCTCTTCCCCTACAGAAGCATAATACTCGTTAAAACTTTCCGCGATAGTTTGGGAGTCTGTGAATTGTACTGTTTTTCGTTTATCGAAAATAGCTTGGATTTTCATTGAATTTATTGAGCGATTAGAATTATTGTAACTGTTTATTGTCTGCCATATTCTTTTAGTATTATTCATATTCTTATTAATTACTTTTTAAAATAATTTTGTTTTGTTATCTCAATCAGTTTATTGATTTTATTTCGGTAGGTTTTGTATTCAGTGTATAATGTCTCGCTCCCACTTCTTTTATATTTTTTATAGATTTCGTCCCTTATTTTCATTGCTTATAAAATTCCATTTGTGACCCAAGGTTTTGTTATTGTGCTCTCGTCCATACACTTCCTCACTGCATCTGCCAAGTTACTCGTAATTTTGTCAACATTTCTGTTTTCGAGGTAGATGCCGTTAAAGTTTTGCTTTTCCAGTAAGTTTCTAAATTTTTTATAATTAATATACTTTTTTTTCTCTACTAATTTACTTTGTTTACTAGATATTTCGTATATTAGCATAATGGGATAATGATCGGTTATTTTAGAATTAAGTATGATAGGTTTTAGTGTTTTTTGGCTAATACACGTACTTTTAAAAAATATATGATCTATGCACTTCTAGAGTTCCTTTCGACTCTAGTATACTAGAGTATACTCTAGTATACTTATTTATGAGAGGTTGTTATATTGACCAAACGTCACAATGGTTGAGGCAACGAGTAACTCAACATAAAAGTGATTGTCATATTGGCAAAAATTCGTGCGATTGGTAGAGCATCACTTAAAAACGGAGCATAAATTTGACTATAGTAATGTCAAGATACTAGAACCGCATGATAATTATAAAAATAGGTTGTTTCTTGAAATGTGCCATATCAATGAAAATAAAAATGTAATTAATTCATAATTAGACACAAATAAACTAAGCGATATTTACTGTAATATTTTAAACCAAGTGTGACATATAAGAATTAACATCCTATATATATATATATATATATATATATATATATATATATATATATATATATATATATATATATATATATATATCTTAAGTTTAGAATTCACTGTTTTATATTGTAGGAATGTATAAGAACCACATGCTATCAATTTAACTTTTTTTTCTTGTTTGTTATTCTTTTTTCCATCATTGTTCAAAACATCGGTAAACGCACATTATCGTTTTGTATTTGTATTGAATACCTGTTAGGTGTAAAAATTGGTTTTGTCCTTAATGTGCATAATGTTGCTTTTATTGTCCTTGTTTTATAACATGATCGACTAACTCTAACATCGTAAGTATATTTTAATTTGCAATGTAACTGTATATTTTCTGAGGTATGTTAATTAAGAGAAATTTATGGTTTCTAGTTGTCTCCTGATGAAGTCAATAAAAATTTGGCGAAAGATCGAAATCTAAAATAAATAGAGTTTGAATAGTCACAGACCTCTTACCTGAATATAATATATATATATATATATATATATATATATATATATATATATATATATATATATATATATAAAGTTTTATTTCCTGTCTAGAGGTCCGTGGAAAAAAAAAGAAGAAACTCTTTTTATCTTAAGTGCTCAATATTTCGCTAATGATTATTAGCTTCATCAGGAGCAACTACAAAAATTATAAAAAGAATAGGTCCAATTAGAATTATAATTTAACATTAAAATGACAATCAAACGAATAAAATTTTTTTAGATATAGACAGTCAATACATATTCAAAACTACTCACAAGATGGTAGATAATTTTTTAATTTTAACATTTTTACGTTAGAACAGTTCAAATAATGTGGCGTTTTTAATGACAACATCCATGTCCCAGCAGTTGAGTTGCAAAAAAAGAGAACAAAACATATTAGCTACACAAGCCTTATCTAGATGTTAATACATTGTACGAGGTGAACTATTCTACGGTGTGCATTCAAAAGGTATTAAATTAAAATAAGGCATAAAATTTAAAAGATTGCAATAAATATTGCTTAGCTGATTGGTATCTGATTTATAATTAATGCAATTTTCGTTCTTCTTTATGTGATACATTTCTAAGAATAACCTTTTTTTGTAATTAGATTCCAATTCTAAAATTTTAATATTGAAAATGTCAAAATTGTGGCCTGTTTTTTGATTGTGTTCAGCCAATGCACAAGAAATTTTCCGTTTTTTACCTTTTGAATGCACACCGTAGAATAGTTCTCCTCGTACAATGTATCAACATCTAAATAAGGCTTGTGTAGCTAATGTTTTGGTGATTATTAAAATAAGTTTATACGGTAATTTTCACCTGTTGTATGTAAATTCATTTATGTGCAATAAATATATTTTTATTTTATTTATTTTTTTTTAAATATGTATTGACTGTGTACGTCTAGAAAAATTGATTAATTAATTAATTAAAAATTTAATGTTAAATTATAATTCTAATTGGACCTATTCTTTATAATTTTTGTAGTTGCTCCTGATGAAGCTAATAAACATTGGCGAAATAATGAGCACTTAAGATAAAAAGAGTTTCTTCTTTTTTTTCCACGGACTGCTAGACCCGAAATAAAACCCTTTATATATATATATATATATATATATATATATATATATATAAACTATACTTGTGGATCTGTCTCGATAGCGTTAGGTTAGCTCAGGTTCTTCGTTAAAACCATCATTAAAGCTATAAACTATCATTAAATTCACAAGATCACACGGTAAGTTAACCCAAGTCATTCAGAATCATATATTGCAATACGCGCGCATTCTAAAATGCGGTTGTAGTTGTGTGTGGGATTCCAGATATAAGAAAATCAGGTGACTCTGGCAACAGTGCAATAATTTTATTTCTGAATTCTGTCAAAAACTTCATAATAGTGAGTTTTTACATTGCAAAGTAATGAAATTGTATTTCGAAGTATTTTTTGAGAAAAAGGGGATTTTTATTTTCAATCTGCTATATACACCATACGCTATCGTTTAAAATTGGAAAAAACCTGAAATGGGTTCTTGTGTCGTTAAAGAACAAACGTATTTGTAGTTGTTTTGAATTTTTTAATGATAGCTTATGGTGTATAAAGTAGATTAAAAGTGAAAACTCGTAACATTTCTCGCTTTTTTTACCATTAATCAACAAAAAGAATTGTTTTATTCTCCTTCTTCCGATCCTATTTATTTAAAATTTACCGTCGTTTGAGGAAATTTTATGCTTCTGTGCCTTTAAGAACTACTAAAAAACAGTTTTCACTAGCTTTCATTGCCAATAAAACATAAATAATTTATATACTGTGTTTTTTATATCTCTAAATGACTTAAAAATAACAATTTGTTTCTCATATAGAAGGGAATTGTCAAGTCTTAAATGTCAAATGTGACATATGTAGATAGTGTTGCCATGTTGCACGCAGATTTTCAGTTTGTTTATTTTGGTTAGATTAGGATTGGTTAGATTTGCAGTATGCAAAATTTCGGGTCTATATTAAAACAAGGATTTGTTTATAACAAAACCTTTATTGTTAGGTGAATCTGCCCCGTTAGCGTTAGGTTAGCCCAGCATCGTCAATAAAACCATCATTGAAGCCTGTGAAAATCAGATGAGTTTGGCAACACTGCACATAATTTTGTTTCTTGATTTGGTCCATAATATTATAACAAAGAGTTTCTGCATGAAAAAGTAGTAAAATTTGCTTTTCCGATTTTTTTTTTTTTTGGGAAAAGTGGGAAATATTACGAGTTTTTACTTTTAATCTAGTCACCATAGGCTATCATTTAAAATTAAAAAACAAACGAGAAATGCGAGGGTTCGTTAACGACACATGACCCCCTGAAATGTTTGGATTTATACGATTTAAAAGCCCTTTTTCCGAAATTTTCGAATAAAACTATAAATTTGCATTGTTGCAATATTCAAAATTGGCGTACACAAATGTATACGTGTCACTTTTGACTTAAATAATACCTGTAGAAGAAGGCCCATTTAAAATTATTTCAAGCCACGGTTAAACAACTCTAACATTTAGAACTTGAAAGTTAAGCACATCATATTAATAAAATTGTTTCCTTTCATATGAATCCAAAAAAATACTCTGTGATTGTATAAAACTCGAAATATTGTTTTTTAAAATAGAAATCGTGTTTCATAACATTACCGGTGATGGTGTCCTTGGCTAAAATTTTACCCTGCGTTTCCAAAAATTGAGTTACACGTCTCTTGTACTCTTCAGAATCAAAAAACTGACACAGCATATGAGCGTCTCTCTCTTTAAGTCTTTGTTTGATCTGCTCGGGGTGTATCATGAAAAAGGATAAGTTTTTGACGAGATACTCCACGTCGAGTACCCCATTTTTGTATAGTTTCAGTTTATCTGGCGCTCCTCGTAATGTTTTCTAAAAAAATATTCGAATTAAGTTGACACACGAGTAAATATTGGGGCACTTACTGAACATGTTCGTAAATTTTTCGCCAGGAAGTACATAGCACAGAAATTTTGGAAATTATTTTAGAAAATGTAATGAAAACTGACAGAAATTTTGACGTTTCACCAAACTCTCAAGAAACAATGCACCAGACAACATCGACTTGTGGCGTCAACAATCAAAATCATACTGTCAAAATTTTCGTCAATTTTTGTGTTCGCGTTTCATGTGACAAAATTCGCTGTGATGAACTCATTACTCAGAAATGTCAAGACAATTAACATTCCAGTAAGTAGCGCTATAATTTAAGCCTATAATCAGAGCCCTTGGGAATTTTTTCCTCTCGTTTAAATCCTTCCCAAAACATGTCAAAATGTATACAGGTGTTAAATAAAACGAACTTATAACAATAGAAAAATCATATTATTTATAGGATTTACCAGCCCATTAAATTATTGTAGTGCAATTAATACAATCTTAAGGATTTATTAAAGGGAACGTATGTTTATTTATAAGTAAAGTTCTTTCTGTTTATAGTATGATTAGTTTAGCAAACACACTATATGTTTTTAACAGTTTACTATACGTTATATTCTTTAACGATACCTAGAAAAAGGTCCAAACAGCAAATGTTATGGCCATTACTTCTCAAAGATTTTTGCAACTGCTGATATTTATATGTTTATCCTCTTTTTTCATATGAAAATATCATAGGTCTATCTAATTCATTTTCCGGATTTTATGCGGAAGATATGATTACACGTAATAAAAGAAAAACAAACTTAAAAAGTGTGTCGTTGATAAATCCTATGACCCTCACCATAACACTGCTTTTGACTATAATAAAAATGTGGATTATGTAAGGTTAGGTTAGGATTAGTTAGGTTTTCTGTAAAGAAAGCGAGCGGTAGCGCGCCAACCGAATTCCGAGTCTATATTGAAAGGGGGATGTTTCTGTAACAAAACCTATATTGTTAGGTGAATCTCTTCCGTTACCGTTAGGTTAGCCCCAGTTCGTCAATAAAACCTTCATTAAAACTGTAATAATAACAATAAATAACTACAATTCTGTTGTCCAAATAATTTTCGATTGATCATTTCATTTCCTTTTACAAATTGGTAAATCTAAAATCTGGCAACGTTACTAAATTTTTCGTTTTAAGCCTGTCAAATTGTGACCGAGTATGATTTTAAAAATAATTTTTTTTTAGAAAAACTTGCATATTCCGCAATTTTTATTTTTGAAATGTAATATTGCAAATGGGTACTTTCTGAAAAAAAATAAAATATGCAAAAATCGTCTGTCAGGATAATTTACCGGACCCCAATTTTTTTGTAGGAAATTGTAATAATGGTTCTGGTCCGATTTTTGACCTTTTTTGAGTTTCATTCAAATTTACTACATTTAAGTAAAAAAAGCGTGAATGCATTACAATTTTCACAAAATAATATAAATTAGAATTGATTTGTCAAGTCGCACTGCGGCACTTTTAACACATTTTATATGAAATTCAGTTACATTTTATGCATGTGACTGTTGTAAGTTAATATATGTGTATTTTGAAAGATTTGTTTATTTCTAGTATATATTTATTAAATGATAATGTTTTTTTTTAATTACGAAGATGAATAATTCTCTAACATAATATCTAACAAATGAAGTTTGTTTTGTATCTAAACTCTGCTAACTTAACTGCATGTCATTTAGTCAGCCGGTAAGCGCTGTTGCCAAATTTTGTTATATTGTTAGGTTGATTGGTACCGGGTTAGCACCAGGTTAGGCGCCATCATTAAAGCAACAATATTTAGGGTCAGTTTCACATTAAGTAGGCAACCTGTTCTACACACATTGTGCCGGAAGGGAAATTGGGCATTTATTAGGTTTTATTATCGTTAGTAATTTTAGTATTTTTTGACTTATAATTAATAAAAATGCGGATTAAGTTACGTTAGGATTGGTTAAGGTCGCTGTAAAGAAAGCGCGCACCAACAAAATTTGGGGTCTGCATTAAAACAAGGTTTTTTTTTAACAAAACTTATACTGTTAGGTGGATATGTTCCGGTAGCGTTAGGTTAGCCCAGGTTCGTCGATAAAACCATGATTAAAGCCATAAAATCACTTGTTAAAATAATATCTGAAATATGCGCGCACTCTAAAGTAGCGTGATTGACAATAGCGATTTAGGGTCCTGTGGTTCATACCGGCTTAGGTTAGCACCAGGTTTGATAATAAAACTATCGTTAAACCGTTTTGTTTAAATTTAGGAATACTTTTTGTTGAATATTTGAAGAAAACCAAGTAAGTTTGGCAACAGTGCATATAATTTAGAATCTGTATTTTGTCAAAAACTTCATAATTGACAGTGGCGATGCCAGACGTACTAAAATTATGAAATTGTACCATAATTTTTATCTTAATTCATTAACAGTTAGTGAACGTACCATAATAAATAATTGTACCATAATTTCGCCCAACCGATTATGTTTTATTACAGTTGTATATTTTTTAAGTTTTCAATTATTATTCATTATATATAAATTCGAATTAGTGTTAGTTTACTTGTGCCGACGACAAAATTTGTACCATAAATTTCCCTAAAATTCGATAATTATGGCACTGCTGCGCTATAATTTTATTTTTGACATCTGGCATCGCTGATTGACAGTTTAGCATTGCAAAAAAAACAAAAAAGGGTGAAACGTCGAGATGTATTAAATCGTATCAGACCCTGTAGTAATTTATAAAGATACCTAATAATACATTAAAAGATGGTCGTGCAAAGTTTCTGGGGCAACTTTTGTTCCGCTGAAATCGGTTATTTGAAAAAAAAATCATTGCCCTTCTTAACAGCGGGAAATAAATTTTTTCTTGCGGAAATACATCATTTCCATTTTCCATACTGTCTATTTATTTATTTATTTTTAACCTTTTTCTTCACTGAAATGTGGTACATTCCCAACACATTTTTTTTACTTTCTATAAAGCCTTCTCAATGTGGAATTTAAAAAAATTAATGTGATTTTATAACTAAAATGATGGTTTATGGCTTTAAAGATGGTTTTATAGACGGACCTTGACTAACGTAACACCCAACGGGATAGATCCACCTAACAGAATACGTTTTCTTTAAAAAAAATCCTTGTTTTAATACATACTCGCCACTCGGAATTTTTTTGGGACGCTACCGCCCTTTCTTTACAGCAAACCTAACCGATACTAACTTAACCCAGTTAGCATTTTTATAATAGTTTCTATACAGTGTGTATCAGCCAAATGGAATAAATTCGATAATAAATAAATGGGGGCGTGTTCGGAAAAACGCTTGGACCCGTCGATTGGTATTTTTAGTTGCTCATTTTCTCCAATAAAAACTTTTTATACAGGGTGTGTCCTGTAACAGTGGTCAATGCCAACTTTCTTATTTCAAATGCAACACCCCGGATATTATTTAATTTTTGGATTCTTTAGGAGATTCTAAACATATTTTATGTTCAATGTCCTATACCTATCTTCAACTATTTCGGCAATATTAAGTGTTTTCAAATTTATTGCAAAAATTAAGATAAAAAAATAAAATTATTTATTTCTTTATAATGTATAAACAAAAGTAAAAAGTTAATTTAGGAACTTTGAATATGCTCGCCGCGAACGTCTTGGCAAATTCCTAATCTTAAATAGAAATTTCTTCTAACGTTATTTAGCATCTAGGCGTGACCGATCTAAAATTCGTCTTCTTAAGTCAGCTAAGTCGAGGGGTTTAGTTTTGTATACAACATTTTTAATATGTCATTTTAATCCTCGTTCCCTATCCACCGATTTGGAAATATTCCGTTGAGGTACTGGACATTAATTTGGTAATGGGGCGGTGCTCCATCTTGCTGAAACCATATCATATTCGCTGGAACTTGTGGGTTTGCTGGATCCGGATACAAATTTCTCAAAGTTGGCACGACATTATTTTGGAGCAGTGCTAAATAATTATCGCCATTCAAATTGCCGTCAATGAAAAAGGGGCCTATGATATGATCCCTAACAATTCCTGCCCAAACATTAACCTTTTCAATATTGAGTTTTCTTCGCTGATCCAGTGAGGATTTTCCCTAGACCAATAGCGGCAATTTTGACGATTTACATGACCGTGAAGTGTAAAGGTGCACTCATCCGAAAACAAAACATGTTCTAATTGAATAACATTGTTATCTAACATAGCCATCATTTGTTCACAAAAAAAAGTTCTCCTATCATAATCGTCTTCCATGAGCTCCTGAGTTGGTATCACTTTATAGGGATGCATTTTATTTTCTTTTAATGTTCGAATAATCGACGAATGGCTAATATCGAACATTGCGGCGGCTTGTCGATTAGAAATATGTGGGTTTTCCTAAACTCAAGCATAATATCCAATTTAGTATCATCATTTATTGAATTGGCAGCTGCTTTTTTTATCTGCCTCATATGTCCAAGCTCGCGAAACTGCTTTTCTATTTTACTAATTGTCCCTTGGAATATATGCGGCAAATTTGGAAATTTTTCATGAAATAAGCGAGCAACTTCCACTTGTGTTCGTGTGTTATCTCCATAACCAATCATTTGTAGAATTGTTATTTTATGCATTTCTGTTAAATGAACCATTTTTCTGATATTAGGTATTATGCAGTTAACGAAATTCAAAAGACTATGACACTGACACTGACTTGCAAAGAGAAAGGCCAGGCATTTTACACAAAAGTAAACAAAACTTAAAAGTAAACAAAACTGGCTCTTTTTGTTCCATATCAATAAAAAGGAACGCTAAAATGGTTTTTGCTTACATTCTTAATATGAAGACCTAAATGGTAACTAAGTATTGTGTGTGTTGTAGCGAATTTTTGTAATCAAATAAATAGTTCAGTAACCAGAGCCACTTTCATGAATAATAATAAATTCGAAATAAATAAAATAAAAATAAATTTGAAAACACTTAATATTGCCGAAATAGTTGAAGATAGGTATTTGAACATAAAATATGTTTAGAATCTCCTAAAGAATCCAAAAATTAAATAATATCCGGGGTGTTGCATTTGAAATAAGAAAGTTGGCATTGACCACTGTTACAGGACACACCCTGTATAAAAAGTTTTTATTGGAGAAAATGAGCAACTAAAAATACCAGTCGACGGGTCCAAGCGTTTTTCCGAACACGCCCCCATTTATTTATTATCGAATTTATTCCATTTGGCTGATACACACTGTATAAAGCCTTGGTAATGTAGAACTTCGACGAACCTGAGCTATCCTAACATCTAACGAGATAGATCCACTTCCCGCGTGCTTTCTTTATAATAATATAGATATATTTTCATTTTTATATTCAGAATCTGATTTCCAAGGAAAATCAATATAATGAGAAATTTCCGCATAAACATTTTTGCGTTTTAATGTTCAGAAAAGTGTTTGGAACGGCAAACAAAACAAAATCTCCATGTAACTAATTTCAGGTATTCCAAAGATAAAAAATTTCCTCGGAAAATGGAAATAAGAAATTTTCGCAGAAACATTTTTGCATTTCTATGTTAAGACAAATGTTCAAAATGCAAATCAAAGGAATTTTTTTATATAACTGATTTCAAATATTCTAAAGTTTAAAGAATTTCCTCGGAATATGGAAATAAAAAATTGCCGAAGAAATATTTTGACATTTTTATTTTCAGAAAAATATTTGGAGTGGCAAGCAAAGCAAAGTTTTCACGTAACTAATTTCAGGTATTTCAAAGTATAAAGAATTTCCTCGGAATATGGAAATAAAAATTTTGCGCATTAATATTTTGGCATTTTTATGTTCAGAAAAATATTTGGAAGTTTTCATGTAACTGATTTCAGGTATACTAAAAAAATTAAAATTATTTAGAGAAGCTTCAAGAAGACATAAAACTAGTTGGTTGCCTTATGACTGATTTCAGGTGAACGAAAGTTGATTCAAATTTGTTTTTACATTTAGTTTTTTGGATGTTCGATTATACAGATAGTAGTCCTAAAAGTCCTAGATGCACTGTTGAGGTTAGGCGTTCAAAAGATTCAAAGATTCAAAAATTTTATTTGAAAGTTCCAAATTCACAATAAAATTTATTGGATAATACACACATAGAATAAATTAAAACTATAAATACTCACAAAAATGTTTTTCATTCTAAGTATTAACCGCCTGTGGATGGCATTTTCATTTAAAATTGCAATTATTAAATAAGTTTTGTGTATAAATTGAAAACATATTTACGGAAGCGTATAAGGGCCACAATTGTTTTTTATTTTTAAATTCTGACTTTGGAGTCGGAATTTAACAAAATTCTGAGTTTAAAGTCAGAATTTAACAAAATTCTGAGTTTAAAGTCGAAATTTAACTAAATTCTGAGTTTAAAGTCAGAATTTAACGAAATGCATTTTTGACATTTCCTGCCAAACCTGAAATTGGTGTCAGGAGATAGATAATTAAATATTAAGACAGATAAGTGAAATCCACTTCCTTGCAAGTAAACTCGTTTGAGATTTACCGAGCTTCAAAGGGTCAAAATTGCCATTGTTCAAGCGCCATTTTCTTGAAAACAGTTAAATTTAGGCATGAGAAAGGTAACTTGTGTGTGTAAAGTGCTTGGATTTTTTAAAAAAATATAAAAATTTAATAAAATATAGGGCATTTCATTTAAAAAACGGATGATGCCTCCGGTTTGAGGTAGAAGAGGCAACACCGCGCAATTTAAAATATTTTATAACCAGGGTATATTATATTCATCCATGGCCAAAGCCAAATTTTCAAAACATCCTATCCGTTGGTTCTCCAGATATTTCTAATAGGACACTCAACTTGAATCACCCTGAAACAGAGGGGGGATCTGTCACTATGTTTCGCGAAACACCCTTACATCGTTGAAACATATTTGAATCGTTTCCTAAGACTTATTTATCGTTTTGTATTACCTTTTTTATTTTATGAACCATTTGATGTAAATGTTTCTCGTATTCATTCTGGTTTTTTTTTCAGCAATAGAAATAAATTAAAATGTATAAAATGAGCTAATTAAACAGATGTTTAATTTGTCAGGGACTTATTTAACACTCAAAAATCAAAATAGGAAACTTTTATTTTGTACCCTCCCCCCTTTTATCATTTTTTAACTATCTGTAGTTTGGTCGAACAATTCATAGCGCATTTGCCATTATTCAAACAAGAATATTGAATTTGTTTTCTTGGTTCCAGTCTGTTATGCAATCGTACGGACTAAATTCTGACTTTAAACTCAGAATTTTGTTAAATTCCGACTGTAAACTCAGAATTTTGTTAAATTCTGACTTTAAACTCGGAATTTAGTTAGATTCCGACTTTAAACTCAGAATTTTATTAAATTCCGACTTTGAACTCAGATTTTTGTTAAATTCTGACTTTAAACTCAGAATTTTGTTAAATTCCGACTTTAAACTCAGAATTGAGCAATAAAAAAAATTGTGGCCCTTCTACGCTTCCGTACATATTGACTATAAACTAAAGAAATAAACTAAACGTCAAAAGGAGGAGGGAGCGCTATACCGAAAAAGCGACACGCAAAGAGGGGATATTTGACACGCGAGAGGATGGATACATGTGAAGTTGTTGAAAAACAAATATTTTCGTTAGTTGTTGATACTTGTTAATTTTATTTATGTGGTTGGTTAACTGTTTTATCGATAAGGGCAATATATTAAAAAGTTCAGGAGCAAAGAATAAAATATTTCTTTGTAAATGAGATTTCTGTAACAAAGGTATTTTGGGATATTCATTACAAATAGGTCTAGTTTGATGTCGATGGTCTGTGTATAGAAATAAATCTTTGACTTTTAAAAGGTATATAAGACAGGAGTAGACATAAAAGCTGCGCAAGTTAAGAGCACCATATTTTATATATGTTAATTCCAGGGGCATGCGGTGAAATTTTAAGAAAGGGAAGCAATTTTTAGAAACTTACCTATTTGTAATGTAATTCGATTCTTCGATCATTTTTTGCAAATTCATCAATTACGTCAATATAAAAACGTCGATGCTCCTGCCCCGTTGAATTTCTCACGAAATTTTTTATACGTTTAAGTGTTGAAAAATTGCGTTCTACTGATGAACTTGTGGCAGGTATTGTCAATACTAATTCACACAATTTCGACACTTCGGTGTAGGCATCTTCCAGCTCCTTCTCTTTTAAAAATTGCATTAGTTCCTTAGCGTTATTTTTTGCGCTAATGTCATCAATTTCGTAAATCACTTTTAGTTCAGATCGCAGGTAACACTCGGTCGAAGAACTGGCCATAATGAAGAAAAGTTTTTCCTTTAAATGCATCAAAATTGCAGAGCTCGAGGAATTTAAAATCATTTAAACCGTTAAATCTATAGTTTATTTGTTGCTGAATTTGATTAATTATTTCATAAAAGAGGCGTCTGTATGATGTTTGAACATCTCCCATTTGTCTGTTCGAAGACGCTTGGCTTGTGGCTCTACATTTAATTCATCGTTTTCTCCCCAAATAGGTCAAAATCATCTCTTTTTTGGCATAACATGGACTTAAAATCATCCACTTTTTTTAGGCAAAAAGCAACATCATTTGCTTTAGTTTGTAATATATTAAAAACAAACAGAATGGAAATATTTCTGAAAATATGTTCAACAAATAATTAAAATTAAAATCTCGTTACAAACAGTCCAAAAACCTCCTCGAACTATTTATTGCTTCTGAGTCCCACGTTTCATTATTTTCTATTATATTCTCAAATTGTTCAATCAGTGATTCACGATTTTCAGATACTTTTAACACAAGTCTTCCATTATAGTTCCACCTAGTAGGAGCTGCTTTGAGCAATCGTTTGTGGACAATGGAGTCCAAAGCTTGTGTACGTTTTGTTAACTTGGAAAAAAAGCAGCCATGCCACTTAAAGTAACGAAAAATACTTTACACTCTTTAATGTGATCGATGGACTGGGATAAAACTAAATTTAATTTATGAGCAAAACAATGGACAAACACAGCACTTGGGAAAGTTTCTCGAACTTTAGCTTGCAGACCCTCTAATTGTCCTGCCATCACTGCAGCTCCATCATAGCTTTGAGCAACTAATTTTTTCTCTCCATTAATTTCCTTAGTAACGTTATAAACTACGGTATATAAGGCATCTGCTGTACGATTTTCGGACACATTCTTAAAACCTAAAAATCGCTCTTGAACACTTCCGTCTGTTTTAACATAGCGTATTACTATAGATAACTGGCTAAAATTAGTGATATCAGTTGTTTCGTCCAGAACGCAATGAACCGCGCCTCGCCAATCTCCTGCTTAATTCTTTTTAGAATAATGGTCGCAACAGCGGAAATTAAATCATTCTGGATTCGATTCGACGTTCCGCGAAAAACGCTAGAGTGCTCTAAATGATTTTTTAAGCAATTATCAAATTTAGCCATTAAATAAGTAAAAAAATTTCCTCTATTTGAAGAAACCCTTGTTTCGTCATGACCTCTAAATCCCAATTCGTGCTGTCCGAGAAAACAAACAACATCGATAAGTCTTCTTAATATTTGCCTATTTTTATCGACTAATTCATTGTGTTGGCGGTGACTAATTTCCAACTGTTTATTAAGGGCGTGTTCAATTCTGGTTTTGCCGAAGACTTGTCTTTTTACAGCTTTATGGGAATTGTTTGTGGTTAAATTTTTCATAGGCGATTTTGCCCTTCCTTTGGAAATTATTTGAAGCTTATCAGCGAAGTTTAATGTTCAAAATCCCTTTATTATTGAGACACACACCACACATTCACACACACTCTTCTTACGAAATGGTCCAACATTTTCAACGTTATTACCGACAGCCGAAGTTGACGGTATTTGCATATCCACGTCCGTATTATTGTCTTCCATATCGCACCATGCACGACGCGACGTACGTATCACATAACACACCGATAGCCGTTCAAACAAAGAACCTACTCCAACGATAGCTTCCGCCACCAGTTAAAGAACGCGACTAAAATGCAAAAATTGCAAAGAGCCGGTGGAAAGTTCAATAACATCTGGCTCGATTCACAGGAAATCAAGTATACAGGACTTGGCTGCAGAGAAGCTAGCGGCCCGCATAGGTTCTATTCGATTTTCTATTGTGGCTGGGTCGGAGTCAAGGCCGAATTTATTATGGGCTTGATTAATTCTATTAGCGAAAGATAACCAGTTTTTGACAAATTGGGTGATAAGATATTTCGTAATTGATACAATATATAATAGAGCTTTCTAATTTTTTTTGAGGTTTCGATTATATGTTCAGACCAGCGGAGATGTTGATCCAAGATAATTCCTAGATGTTTTATACTTTTTGTTTTTTGTATGGATGGATATTGACAAGCATCATTTGCGACACAGCACTTATAGTTATGAATTGTAACATTATCCCTGAGTGGCTGATCTACTGATGTAGCAGTCAACGCGAAGAATTTGGTTTTTAGAGTATTTAGACTAAGTAGAGAAGAACTCAGCCATTGCTGCCCGATTCTAAGGCCCTCCTCGACCTCATTATATACACTATTCCAGTTATCCGCTGAGAATAAAATTGCTGTGTCATCAGCATGAGATATGACTGTACCACTAATGGGCAGACTGCCTATTTCATTGATATAAATAAGGAAGAGGAGAGGCCCCAACACCGTACTTTGCGGGACTCCAGTATGTATTATTCTACCAGAACTAACTGTTTCATTTACAACTACCTTCTGAATACGATCAGATAAGTAACAATTAAATAATTTTAGGACATTACCCCTAATATCAGCATTAAAGAGTTTCTCCAATAATAATTTGTGTGAAACTGTATCGAAGGTCTCAGCTAAGTCCATAAAAACTGCTATACATTTTTTGTTAACATTAAGTTTGTTAATAGTTAAAGTAAATGTTACATCTTCTGTACTTTTAGTTGTTCTGAACCCGAATTGATATTTGTAAAAAAAATTATTTGGTTCTAAAAAAGTTAACAAACGACCTTTCATACATTTTTCCCATATCTTGGCAATATTGCTGATTAAAGAAATCGGGCGATAATTTGTGGTCTCAGTCTTGTCGACGTTTTTAAATACTGGAATAATCAGGTAAGTCTTCCAGTCAAAGGGAATATAACCATTCAAAAAGTTAGTTTAAAAATGTGCCCTAGAGGTACTAAAATTTGGCGATGATTACATTTTAAGAATTCTGTTGATATTTGATTGAGCCAGGCGATGAATCATTTTTCAAAGAATTAATTTGTATAAATAAATAATGCAATAAATAATCAAAAAGAAATAGTTTGTGGAGTACCATTTATATGAATTCAAATAAAAATGAATAGACCTTTTTTTAAATGTTTATTTCAACCTAGTTTTATATTATATTGAATTATAACATAGGAGTTTATTCATTTATTACAACTTTGTTATTATTATATTTTAATATTATATGTTACATTCCATGTAATAAATTTGTAAAGTTGGTTTGGAATAAAACAATTTAAAGTAAATACCCGCGATATTTAAGAATTGTCTGACACAGTTACCGAAATATATTTTTTTTTTCTTGCAGACCATAAGATATTTGTCCAAAAAGGTCACCCCATCCCTTTCGACCATCGAGAGCACAAAACCATTTACCTCCTCCTATCATGAAACACGACCCAACTCTCCCAGATCCCGGTCACTACCCCCAAGCTTGAAACCCTTGAAGACCACTGTCGACCAATTCTACTTAACAGAAAGGGAAATAACATTAGGTAACATTCAGAAGGAGAAAAGTAACAACGGTTTAAGCAAACCCACCCTCAAAATTATGTGTAAGTTTAGGAGAAATTTCAGCCAGAAAAATTTCGGTAAGTCCAAAAACAAACCGTCAGAGAAACAAGTAGATAAAAAGAAGAATCAGGGGTTTCGAGATCATCTGTATAGCGTTCCTTGTATCAAACCAGAAAATGACTCTACAAAAAAGAAACACGCTATGTTTGCAACAAAAAACACGAATTCTGGTCTGAAAATGAATAACAGTGTACGAAACTTTCACGCTTACGGAACTTCAGGTGCGACACATGCCATTTCACCATTTCCGAAGGAAGATGCTCAAAAATATATGTCCACATTCAAAGAATTGTACAAAGAATCTCCGATCAAGGCCCTAGTCAACCTTACTGAAGAAGTTAAGCACAAACAGTACGAAAGCAACATTGTAGCAAGCCAAGGAAAAAACAAAGTTCATTTCCACTATCTCTCCGAAAACACAGAGTGTAGGCAGTGCGTTTCAAAAAATAAAAAACGTTTTGCAGATTTTTATAGGAAAAACGAAGCAAAAATGAGTAACTTCATGCAGAAAAGGCGAAACTTCGGTACGTACACCAACGATCCAAACTGGCAAGAAAGCTATAAGTTAGAAAATAATCAAAATACTTGTCCGCAAGTTGTTTTAGTAAAAGATCAGAATTTGGATTCCGGCTTCCAAGGAGAAACCGTAACGCTTTTCAATTTGATAAAGTTGCAATCTAGCAAACCCAGGCCAGCTTTCGTGCCGACCAATTCCTACAAGTTCGAAGCCAAGAAGACTTCTGAAGAATACAGATTTCCTGAAGATAAAAAGGTTGACCCTTATCCACTTGAAATGTTTCACGAGGACTATATGCCAGATCTGGAATCCGCAAAAGAAGTACGTTCGAAAAGTACCGACAGATGCCCAGATATGGTTTCATCCAATAGTGTTCAACCTTCCTTATATTATTTAGATAAATACGATGAGTTGTGCGACTTATCACCATGTGGACAATGTGGACGTAAGCCACGTAGCAGGCAAAATGATAAAAATAAAAAACCGCCAAAAGCTCAAGTTCCTGAGAAGAAAAAGAAACCTAGGCCAAAAGCATTAATGAGCAATACCGCCGTAGACTATCAGTCTGATCTCTTGAAAACCTTTGGACTGGGAAAAATTTCTGCAGAGTTGTTCACGAAAGAAGAAGAAAGAAGCAGACCATGTAAAAAAGGTTTAAATCCGCTTATTGAATCGGAAGATGTGGCATCATACGCAACTTCACAAAATCCCATTAATAACAAAGAACCCTCGTTGGAATTAGGGAGAAAAAAATGTCCCGACTGCGGTACTGGGATAAAGCGGTCCCCATGCAAAATACCAGTACCAAAATCTAAAGAGGAGGAAAACGATAAATGTAATCCTAAAAAAGAAAGACATCCTTGCCACAAACGCAACCCTTGCGATCAAGGAAAATCCGCTTCGGCATCAAACAATCCCTTAGCTGCTTCAACTCCTGAGTTGTCACTGCTGGAAGATGCTAAATCGAAAGGTACATTAGCTTTGATAGATCGTAGTCAAAAAGGTAGTCCTGTAGCTTACAACAATCTAGATATCATCTGGAAATCGGTCGATCAAGGCTCCGAAAATGCTTCCTTTCAGCCAGCCCTAGAACATAGATCGGATAGAAAACCTTCGAAGCCTACTGGTGAGAAAGATGAAAGCAACGAAAGCGGAAGACCGCTCCATCAAAATTTTCCCCCCGCTAGAAGAAACTCCTGGCATAATCCAACCGATAATTTTAAAAATATTAGTTTTGCCGAATACATGGCTAGCAACAATCGCCACAAAATATCAGAACATAGCAAAATAATGGAGATTTTTAAAGCGCGCCAGAAACATTACAGAGACCTGATTCGACTAGAAGATAGAAAAGTCGGACGAGATAAGGACGACGTCTATTTGGTTCATCCCAAGGACTGTTTGAATCAGAAGATTTGCGATGTCGTGAATGCGGTGCCTAAAGTGGAACTGGGAGAACAATCTAAGCAGACGATTGCGGCGGCCATTAGAAAAATGATCGAGCCCATTATCGAAAAGGAATTTTTGAAGTATGAAGAGGTAAAAGCTGGTAAGTAATAATTAAACTGCAATCATTATACCTTAAAATTAAGGTGCTTATACATATATGAAAATTAAAGATGTTTTCAAGAAACCATCTTGAAATGGCGGTGTCAATTCGGTTTTTTACTCCTATTCTGAAAAATCGCCACCCCGACTAGAATAAGTTCAAAGACAAATTGTAGAAAATCGAGCTTTCAAAATATTTTTTTTACGTGAACAAGTTACAGCGTAAATGTTCCACACTAGGATATTAGGCGTTATTTTCGTTAATGAATCTTTTAGAAAAACAAAAAGTGTTAAATGTAAAGTTTGCGATGTTCATTACAAAGGTTGTGTTTTATTGCATACAGCATGTCCCAAAAATGTGTAGAAGACTTGACATGCATTGTTTTAGTGTATATATAATAAGTCCATCATGGGGTTCATCTTGCTGATTACAATTATACTAGGTTTAATATCTTAATCCTCAAGGACACAAGAGAAATTTGACATAAATGCGGCCTTAAGACGCAATGTGTTTGGGAGCGAGAGAGAAAGAGAGATGGAGATAGAGGAAGAGAAAGAGTGAGAGAGGGAAGAAAAAAGAGAGTGAGAGAGAGACAGAGAGAAAGAGAGAGAGCGTTCTACTACATAGTTAATAGGAATACGTTGCTTCCAAAAGCATATTGGGACGACTATACATATTTCTGTTGAATCTACAGGGCTACTCACGGTGAGTAGACTATTAAAACATTCGGGAATTATAAAACATATATTTTTCAAAATATGACATTGGTTTTTCTAATTAATATATTTTAATGCTTGTGTTACACGATGTCCATGGCAACTAACTAAAGCTTTTTTATTCCAACACCCTGTATATTTTTTTATTTTTAAATGCTCCGTAGAAATCTAAGCATATTTTATTAATAGTTACATATACCCATCGTTAACTGTTTTTAGATACAAATTATTTAGTTATTTTTAATACAAAAATGTAACGAAAAGTAAAATATGGAAGTATTTAAACTAGTAAAGTTGAAATTATGAAATTTTAACAATGCATAGGCCAGGCATAACTTCCTCTACCTCAAAACCAATAGTTGACATTTTTATTACAGGAGATCTGCAAAAACTATGTGATTCTGTCAGATAAATAGGTCTATATCAATTCTATCAAATGGAGCATCCTGTATATAATAAAAGCGTAACGAACGAATGTTGCATTAAAAATAAAAACTGTCTAAATTTTATTGATATAAAAAACTTTTTAAAATTATTTATAAAAAAAATTTTTTTTCAATTCTTTTTATTTTCTGGACCCATAAATTTTGTTTTTATTCAATTTTTTAATAAACAGTGAATTCTTTAGTGATTAGTTTTCACATTTTTGAAAATGAAGCCACCTCTAATTATTTAAATTCTTATTATCGGTTAAAGTATAGGTAGTCTATTAAAATAAAATATGCAATTCTATTATTTATAGCCATTTTCAAAACAATTACTTCAGCAATTGAGTTTATGCAAACATGCAATAAAAAGATATTGTTGCTATTTTAGTTTTTAAAATAAATGGGCCCAAACATAAAAAGAAATTTATATATATTTTTTTGATAAATAATACTAAGAAATACTATTTTATAACAAGAAATTGTAGGCATTTTTTGTTAAAAATGCAATTTTCTTCTGTTACGCGACTAATCAAGTTTAAATTGGGACCCTAAAATTACATTACATTTTGTGGAATGGCCAATTGGCCAACTAAGCAAAATAAAACAAATGCTTACCCATTTTTATCCGATTTCAAAAATCTAAAAAATGACATTTAAAGAATTTTAAGCTTTATCGGCATGTAAATAAATATTTGGTGATTTTCATTTAAAATTTGATAGATGGCGCGACTTCCTATTAAACCGGAAGTGAACATGATTGTCAAATATAGGTTAAAAGTTGACAAATGTTGTCCCATATATGCTGACAAAATTGAAAACTAATATTTTCAAAAAAAACAAAGAAAAAAGGGGGTCGTACATAATTCCATGGTCGGGAATTTCATGTTAAATGATGCTATTTATTAAATGAGACATAATACACTACAGATTTTTGAAATAAATAATGAGTAAACAAATTTGTCGTATGTTAATGTAGTTTCTCGGAACAAATCCTTGATAAAAATAAAAAAAATTAAAGTTTTAATACATTATAGGCATTATTAAGGAATGATTAGTTGATATATTTATAATGCAGGTTGTCAGAAGTTAATGGGGTAAATTCCTTACTTAATTGCTCAACATATGTTCTTATATCCTTTTTTTAAATTTTAAGGGTAAATACAAATCCGTATAACATAATTCCGACTATGGTTAATTGTAACAGATGCATTTGATGCTCCTCTGGCGTGGTACATCAATTTAAACTTTTTCGAGCTTAGTAATGTTAAAAGTATTTGACGTGAAATCGTAACAAGGTGACAAATTTGAAAACCAGTGGAATGTAAAAAGTTAAATTCACGTCATCATTTTCCAAGATGTCCGATGGCACTTTCGTTTTTAAAAACTTCAGAGCACCTCACTTAAAAAAATTAAAAGAAAATGTGTACCATAGGCATAATAACGAGGAGACAGAATTGTTTTGATTTAAACGCAATCATACATTATCAAAATTATTAAATGTTTGGTCTATTGTCGTGTGGTCGATGCAAAAGGGTGTTGTTAACTTTGTTACATAGACATATATGTCTGTCTATGCATAGAAAAAAAATATTTACTTGCTGGTAAAATTTAAATTAATATTAACAAATAATGTTTCAAATAACCTGCTTTTGCGTCGTTTGCAGTCAACAAAATAAACAAAGATAATCGAGCTGAATTCTACGTTTTTATGCATAATATACAAAATAGAATAGGTGTGTT
The DNA here is from genome assembly GCA_030620095.1 of Kuschelorhynchus macadamiae. Taxonomy (NCBI): domain Eukaryota; kingdom Metazoa; phylum Arthropoda; class Insecta; order Coleoptera; family Curculionidae; genus Kuschelorhynchus; species Kuschelorhynchus macadamiae. The sequence continues at coordinate 326,382 of JAUTXW010004896.1, read as the reverse complement.
ATTAAATACGGCCGTTGTGAAAATAAATTTTAAATTTCATTGCCAGTTAAACGATTGTTATACAAATGGATTAAAAAATAAATATTTATAATGTTACTCTCATGACCATTGACATAATGTATGTCAGACAGAAAGAAAGAAGAAAAGAAGTCTGTTATTTTAAATTTACAGCATTGCCTTTTGTGGAGCCCACAAAAAAGAGAGATATTTTATTCTTTGTCTTACTTACTTGCAGTAAGTTTATTTACTTCAAACCTTGCATCAAAACATACACGATTTTATGAATGAACAAGCAGAAGATTTGCATCTCCCTGTTATGTCTATGATGTGTACAGGGTGGCCATTTTATGGTGATACAGTACCTTATCTAGAAAACGGTAATAGTTACGACAACAGTTAAATACAAAAGTTGTTTGGATTCAATTAAATTTTTATTTTATTTCACTTTTGTTTATACAGGGTGTTTCGTTTTGACGTGACACATGTCAACTTTCTTAATTTAAATGGGACATTCTATATATTGTTACACGTTTCGATTCTACTGTTAATTTGCGAAAGTTTTTATAATAACATCTATATTTGAATTCTTTATCGTTTTTGAGTAAATAGAGTTTTTAGAATTTTTTTTTTTTAATTAATTTTTACCTATAAAACTTTAATGGAACTGACTAATATCCTAAACATACATTACTAAGGGTTCAGTCAACGAGTTTCCATGCTGGTTTTACCAATTAATATACAGGGTGTTAAAAATGGAGAGCAAAACAAACAGAACTTTAAATGTAAAAATCTCCTGCTTTTCAAATGGAACACCCTGTATATTTTTATTTCACCTGATTCAGCGTTCAATTACCTATCATTACTCATATATATGTCCTATACCTAAAATGAACAGTTTCGATTTTATTAGCCGTTTTCTGATTTATCCCGGAATTTTGCCAGTAATTGAGATCAGAGACTAAAAAAATCAAGATAGGCTTAGGAAATAACCTAATGCAATTGTTGACTTAAGTTGACATTTGCTCTGTTTGTCGTTTTTGTCAAATTTTTGCTGCGAAATTTGTTAAAAAATGGCTTTATATAGTTTAGATGAACGTTTGAAATTATACAACTGTTTCATAAAAAATAATAAAAGTCCAGGGTTAGCCCTTAGAGAATATTCGAGGGAATATCCTAATAATCGAGTTCCCTCCAGGACTATATTTTTTCGAATTGTGCGTGATTTGGAATATGGTGTCCTTAAAAACTCTAAGAAAAATCGTCCCAATTTTGTCCTCACTGAGGAAAAACAACTGGAGATTTTACTTTATTTCGAGGAAGATGATGAAAGATCCCAAAGAGATGCTGACAGAGACATTGCAGGTGTCAGTAGAGGAAGTATTCAAAAAACACTGCAGGTGAATTGTTATCATTCTTATAAATTTCTTCCAACTCAATTATTATCACAATTAGACTTTAATGAAAGATTGACTTTTTGTTGTGATATTATGGACCGGCAGTTCGAAAATGTGTTTTTTTCAAAAGTGCTTTGGACTGATGAGGCCTTATTTAATACGGCGGGTATTTTTAATCGGAAAAACATTCATTACTGGTCTCAAACTCATAAACATCTAATAAAAGCAATTAAAAAACAAGGCTGTCAAACCGTAAATGTGTGGTGCGGAATTATTTGCGACCGTATTATCGGACCAATATTTTTTGATAGGTCGTTAAATGGCGAAAGATACTTGGAGCTGCTTAGGAATGAAATCATGCCCCTATCAACGACTTGCCAGCAAATATTCCAGAAAATATCATTTTTCATTGTGGATAGGAAGACATGGTTTAATATCCTGGCCACCACGAAGCCCTGATTTAAGCCCTTTAGACTTCTTTTTGTGGGGTGCACTAAAAAATAAAGTTTATAAAAATAGATCTAATAATAGAAATGAGTTAAAAATAAAAATCAGTGAAGAGATCAATAATTTTAATGCATCCAATTCGGTAAGGAACGCTATTCGAAAAATGGAGGCTATTTACACTTCATGTATCGCAACGGAGGGTGGCCATATTGAACATTTTTTATAATCTGTTTTAATCATGTTTAATACTCAGTTAGTTATTAGTTATACCCTGTGGCACAAGATATTTTATTTGTCTCTCCCTTATTTTCGTAAACATTAAATAATAAGAACATAAATTACATAATATTTCACTTTTATTTGTATTTTTTAACATTATTTATAGTCGCTATCTGTGTTAAGGAAATGAGAATAAGGCTTAGTTTACGACATTTTTATTTTAGCCCACTTCATCTGTTTACTTATATTAAAAAAAAATAGTCAAATCAGAAAACGGCTAATAAAATCGAAACTGTTCATTTTAGTTATAGGACATATATATGAGTAATGATAGGTAATTGAACGCTGAATCAGATGAAATAAAAATATACAGGGTGTTCCATTTTTAACACCCTGTATATTAATTGATAAGACCAGCATGGAAACTCATTGAATTGAACCCTTAGTAATGTATGTTTAGGATATTAGTCAGTTCCATTAAAGTTTTATAGGAAAAAATTTTTTTTTTAAAAATATGTTTTTTTAAAAAAAACTCTAAAAACTCAATTTACTCAAAAACGATAAAGAATTCAAATATAGATGTTATTATAAAAACTTTCAGTAGAATCGAAATATGTAATAATATATAGGGTATCCTATATATATTAAATTAAGAAAGTTGACATGTATCACGTCAAAACTAAACACCCTGTATAAACAAAAATAAAATAAAATAAAAATTTAATTGAATCCAAACAACTTTTGTGTTTAACTTTTTGTCGTAACTATTACCGTTTTCTAGATAAGGTCACTATAAAATGGCCACCCTGTACACATTGTCGTACATGTATGATTTTTTTTCCAAAATATACTCAAAGTTTTTGGGGCATTGCGCTAATTTTTAAAAATAAAGAAAAGTTAATTAGTTATACAGGGTATATATTAAAAATATTTTAAAAACATCATAATAAGTCCCGAATATGTATTTATTTTCGCTACATGTAATCTCTAGATATAATTATTGGACATGAATAAGCTTTGGATTATAAATGATGAATATCAGAAGAAAATAGGTAAAATATAATACGACAGTGTCGTGCAACCAAAATTATTTTGGCTTATTTTAAATTTAGGTCATATGTTTTTAGACCAGGGCAATTTTTAGTTCTTTGTTGACAAGAAAAATTCTTTGTCATGAGTTGTCATGAGAAACATTAATCCAAAATCTCATCGATACCTTATTCAAAAATGTATTCAGCACCTGTAGTTAAAATGTTTGTTAGTTCTATCCTCCACAGCAAGTTCCTGAAGGAATTCCTTTAAATATACGAAAGACTAGCAATAAAAGTAGATATTATAACTATTTTTCAAAGCAGGAAACTGATTTTATTAAAATCTGGAAACGTTTTTAGCACTGGAGCGTATGGAGGAACGTCTATCTGAAACATTAAGCACTCTAAAACCTGCACTATCAACCCCTGTCTTAGAATCTAGACGTGTTACTCAAGAACCTACAAGATGTCCATGGCAAAGAGTAGATGAAATTGAAATAACTGAAAAAAATCAAAATCCCGAACTAGTCGAACCTAGAGAAAAAATATATGATCACCAGGATCCGGTCCAAAGAATTTCTGTTAGTGCGCCATCTTCGAAAAAAGGAGAATCCTACGAAGAACCTTTCAAGGAAGATTATAATATTTTTGCAGTAAAAAAGAATAACTATGATCCTTGTAGTAAAACTCTGACAAAAAAGGATTATATTAGAGCGAGGAAAGGTATCTTAAGGGATCCAGACAATTCAAAACCAGAAATTGAAGCCAAAAGTAAATCAAATAATGGAAGCAAACACGACGATTCATGTAAGAAGGCAGACGAACTATTCAAAAAGGGAAAGAAGGTTAATGCTGGCTCTTCTTTAATCAGCAAGGAGGAAAAGCACAATGATAAATGTAAAAAAGAAGATCCCTGTAAGAAAGAAGACCCATGCAAGAAAAAAGATCCGTGCAAAGAAGAAGATCCCTGCAAGAAAGAAGATCCATGTAAGAAAAAAGATCCTTGTAAGAAAGAAGATCCATGTAAGAAAGAAGATCCATGCAAGAAAAAGGAAGATCCTTGCAAGAAAGAAGATCCATGTAAGAAAAAAGACCCTTGCGCGAAAGAGGATCCATGTAAAAAAGACGATCCATGTAAGAAGAAAGAAGATCCTTGTAAAAAAGAAGATCCATGTAAGAAAGAGGACCCGTGTAAGAAAAAAGATCCCTGTAAGAAGGAAGATCCGTGTAAGAAAGAGGACCCTTGCAAGAAAAAAGATCCCTGCAAGAAATCTTGCGATCCATGTGTTAAACCTGAAGTTATCTGCAAAATTGACCCGTGTAATAATCCTTACTGCAAAAAAGAAGAACCGCCCTGTCCTGCGCAAGCCTGTCCAGCCGTTTGTGAAGAGCCACGCGAGGAACCTAGGGGTGGTGTAATCACCTGTAAGAAATCCCCCGTTCAGGAAGGACACAATCCATGTAGACCCAAAGTGACGTGCGCAAAGCAGCCAGGTGATATTTCTAGAAAGGATATCCAGTGTGCAAAATGTCCTGAAACTCCCGCGGTTAAAGCAAGACCGTGCAATAAAGTTGAACAGTCCCAGTGTTGTCCGAAGAGGCCTGACTGTGACGCCCACTGTCCAGAAGGTAAGTGTACTGTTTGTTATAACTGCAATAATATTTATGATGACAAATGTCAAAACATAAGAGCTAATAACTGTATCTTAATTTTGGTTAGGCGAGATTAATACAAATACAGGGTGTCCCCATCTATAAAGTATCACATTTTAACAAGTTATTACTGAAAAACGAGTATAGATATTAGGATAAGGTTTTCCCTGAATTTCTTAGAATCGCTTCATGTACGTAGGCCTAAAACAAAATTTGCAAAAGCATTTTGGAGCATTTCTGCGGTAATTGCATTAAAAATGTTAGTTACGTTACTTCTGAGTTCATTTAAATTTGCAGGAGTAGGACTATAGCACGTCTCCTTAATATAACCCCCTATAAAAACATCGGGTATTATTAAATTAGGAGAATAGAAAGCCCATTCGATTCCAGTAGTTTCCAAAAGTTGTGCTTAATGAATTCCTTGCTATTACAGAAAAGTGAGGTAGGGAAATATGCATCATGCAGTATTCCTTCTTGTTCCAGTTGAAGGTACAAAAAAATTTCTAACATATCTTTATAGTTGTTTACAGTTACAGTTTTCTCTTGGAAAAAGAAGTGTCCATACATTTTTGTTTTTGACGCACCACACCATACATTTAACTTAGGGTCATTTCTTTCAAACTCGTTGTAAGCTCTAGGATTTTTGTCACCCCAAATCCTGCAGTTATGTTGATTTACTCTTCCACTTAGTTGAAACGTTGCTTCATCTGATATTATTAGAATTGCATCCGGTTGATTTCTAAACAGACCTAATAATGTCTCACACATGATATTCTCTTAAACTTAATTTGTTTTAAAAGATTTTGTACCTTACTCTTTGACATGTTAAAGAAGGGCGATTTTTCTAACAGATATTTTATTATTGTTTATTGTTGAAACATTTTTGACCCATAAAAAGTCATTTAAAAGATTGTTTTCAGAGTCTCTGTATTGTCTTTTTTTTCCTTTCCATTGTCTTAGTTTCTGAAAATTTTGGGTGTCAAAAAACCTAGAGCTTACAACGAGTTTGAAAGAGATGCCCCTAAATTAAATGTATGGTATGGGGAGTCAAAAACAAAAATAAATAAACCATTTTTCTTCCAAGAGAAAACTGTTTCTAATAAAATTAATGTAGATTAGTTATTGTTGTGTTTCTGTTGTTTATTCTGAAAGATTATAACAAATTATAGGCTTTTAGAAAGGGAGAGGATCAGGCTTTTAAATGAGTATTGGATATACAGGGGAAAAAACTTTTTTTATTTTCAAAAAATTATTGAGACTTGACAGCAACGTAGGCAAAAACTTGAAGCAATTCTAAGAAATTCAGTGAAAACCGCATCTTAATATCTTTACTCGATTTTGAGTTATAACCTGTTAAAATGTGATACTTTATAGATGGACACCTGTTAAAGATATTTAAATGAAGTCTACTTTAGATTGCAGCATAATATTCACCCTCTATTAAGCACAAAACACGACTCTTAGGAATGTGTTTGGTTGGTTGCTATTAAAGAAGTTTTATATCTTGTTGCTGTTTTCCAACAAAATGATAATACAAACTAAATTGTTCACCAGATTTATTTGACACCGCCGGCTCTGGTATGCGTCACTTGTCAGCCAAGTGACTTCCTGACCGGACCAGGTCGTCACAAAACTGGCAATTTTAAGTAGAAATGCGGAACTTGGGAAATTTACAAAATGTTAGATTTGTAGAAGATAAAGCAACATATAGATTTAAATTTTTACTCTCTAGCCTTACTTAAATGAGGTCTAGTTAAGATTGAAACATAATATTCACCCTCTAATGCGCACAAAACACGAACCTTTTTCATAAAGGAATGCGGTTGTTGGTTGCTATTAACAATTAGGAGGTTTTCATACTTGATGCTGTTTTCCAACCAAACGTCGGCTAAATTAAATTCTTCCCAGATTCATTTGCGTAACTTGTCAGCCAAGTGACTTCCTGACAGGACCAGACCGTCCCAAAACTGGCAATTTTAAGCAGAGATGCGGAACTTGGGAAATATCCGAAACAGTTTTCGTGACATTTCCATTTATTTCGAAGCAGATGCTTGAAATTTCGAAGAAGCGGAAAAATTGTCGTTTTTGTCTACTTTTGGCACTTTTAATATTAAACAATGACATTTCGCATTAAAACTGACGTTAATTTTGTCACAAAAATTAAAACGGAGATTATTCTGTAATAAATACTCGGTAACCTGTTATTATCTTTTCAGTTTTTCGTTTTTTTCTTTTAGATCGGTAGAAGCTCAAGCAACCTATCGATTTAAATTTTTACTCACTAGACTTTAAAATTTTATAAAATTCCACTTAATATAGAACATTTGTTCTGTCCACATTTAAACATTCTAGTATACATTTCAGCACCTGTTTAAATTTGATTGATTCTTTTTAAATAGTAAGCCAACGAGAGAGAAGTGCAGAAGTGTGCTTTACAATGTTAAACTGAGCGCTGGAGTTACGTACCGTACTTATGAAACACCCTGTATTGCATCTTGAATTAGTATTACATTTAATTATAATTTTAGACAGTAATAGGTATCTAAAATTGATTTATTTAAAACAATTAAAACATTTTAAGGTTCTGTTCTTAACTTTAACTTAAAAAGTCGGAAATTTTCTAGACATTTCCGGAATTTTTATTTGAAATTTTCGACTTGAAAGTATAATAATTAAAATTGTATGGTAATTATTATCATTTATAACTACAGAATAAGAAAAACAGTGATATCTCTCTCTAGGACATCAAATTCGTCTTTTGAGCTATCTAATCAATTTCACGAGTGATACGAAACATTTACGTAAATTGGTCCAAAGCGCCTGCATTAGAGTGATTTTACTGTTTTCCTTATAGGATGCAGTAATATTTATTTTAATTTGAAGTGAATCCTGTTCAATGCACACAAATGTCTTGCCCTTCAAGACCTGTAGAATCTGAAGAATCCAATGCGTGTATGGCGAAGAAACCCGTGTCATGTCCCGACTGTTCCATGACGAACAGACCAGAGCATGGCATGGCAGGCATGAAAGAACTAATTCAGTGCAGTAAGTAGATATTTAGGTACAGAATATTATGTTTACTATTCTATAAAAAAATCTACGTCAATACTGAATAGACGTATATATGTCAAACTATAGCTAGTTACACTCAAATTTTAGTTTTCTTTCCGATTTCCTGCAATGAATATCCCTGTGTAAATAAAAACCGTGTAATATAAAAAAAAAGTGTCGAAACCAAAATCTAATTTGGTACTGCCTAAATTTAAGAATCATAACAATTTGTTTTTTAAATGGGTTTATGTTCTTAAGTTTATCTTAAAAAATTAGGAAAATGTTTTTTAAATGGGTTTATGTTCTTAATTTTTACTTGAAATTTTCATTTTAAAATGTTCGGAAAAGCCGATTTTAGACATTAAATTGTAAATTTTCTTCGAGATTTGGACAGAATGTTCAATATCTTTTCCTATTTTTCCTTTCTTTGTTGACAAGAACTATATGTTCTGTTAACAAAGTACACCCAGTTCCAAAAAAAGTGACGCCCTTAATTTTTGGCTTCAGTTCAGTTCTATGTCATATTTTTTAAACCAGTGGACCGATTTTGAAGAATTTTATTTTCTTAGGTAGATAATACCTTCTAGCAGAAATGAAACAAATGAAAATCTTCTCAAAGATTCTTGGTTGATAATGAAAAAGCTCAAACCATGCTTTTTTGCTATTTTTTGACTTGCCCTGTGTAATAGTTGAGGATTCGTATAGAATTTTTTTAGGTCCAATGTGAACATTTTGTTTTTTAATTCATCGACTTATCTCTAAAATTGACCGAATTACAGCTTTTTTGCTGAAACCTTGCCAAGCTACATGAATGTTAATGAAAAAACTTAAACATAGCTTTTTTTCATATTTTTTGACGCATCCTGTGAATTATTCGAGCATTTGTATAGAAAATTCTTACACTCTAGATAAAAGACCCTTCTTCTAGGACAAATTTGTTATTCTGTTCATTAAGGGGGAACTACACGCAGTAATATGGATCATTTGCAAGCCTTCCGCCGCTGCAATATTATGTTAAAACTACAAGAGATATGTATTAGCTTCAATGTGATTTTAATAGGGAAATATGTATAGTTGGGCGCTAAAGGCGAATTTTTATAAAAAAATCAAATCTAGAGTTTTAAAATAAAAGTAGATTTGTCCATTTTCGACCATTTTTTGACCAATTTTTGACGCACATACCTTTGCATATAATTTTTTCTTCCACAAAATGGCGCTTTACCGCCTTACATTGATCCTTTGTCTACGTAACTGCAAAATTTGAAATGGTAAATCGTACTCATGTCTTTGTATTTCCGCAGCGCGTGAACCCTTTTGAACCCATTTTTAACCGAAATGTAATTTAAATTACCTATACGTAACACATTTTTTTGAGGTCGGACGTGCAGGAAGTTTTGTTTAATGCGTCGATACCTTTTCATCTTAATTTCAACTCGACTAGGTTTTGTTTCTTAAATCATTTACGATAGACCAGGTTTCTTTAGCTACATTTTTGGCGTTAGAAAGTCTATTATTGTAATAAATATCTTTGGCGGCTTTAATAGTCTTATGATAAATTTTTCTGTATGATTTTACATAATTATGAAAAAAGACACTGTCCGAAAATTTCTTTAAATGAGATAGTGACCGCATGTTCTTAGAAGATATACGTAAACCTTTAGTGGACCAGGGTTTACTTCTTTTATTTTTGTTTTTATAAAACGAGAAAATTCAGTGTCGACATCATAAGTGTGAGAGTCCCAGTCAGTTATTTGACATAGGTGTTTGAAATTAATGAAATTTCTAACCGAAAAAATACGGCCTACTTGTCTAGAGGAATTTTTGGCTTTGGATGTAATTGAAAATTTTGTGAAAATTGCTTCATGATCGGAGAAACCTGGACTTAAGACATTACATTCGACGGAGCTAGGATCGAAAGAAGACACAACGTAATTTATAGTACTGGCACTTGTCTTAGTAATTCTGGTTGGTGAGTTGACGTGCATGGCAATTCCTAATGACTCAAAGATGGACTGAAGACATTCCTGAGCAGCACACACACTGGAAAAGTCAATATTGAAATCGCCACATAAGATTAATTTGCTTTTTACAGGAAGGGACTCGAGCAAACTTAGAAGGTTATGGCAGAATAATTGCACATCAGCATCAGGTGTTCTATAAATACAAATAATATAAAGGTCATAAGTATTGTGATAAACGATAGAAAATTCAAATATTTTTTCAGATAATAAATGATTATACTTTGATATTTCGGAAAAATCGTTGTTTAAAGACATTATCATGGTGCCTCCATGAGTTAAATTAGTTCTATTAAATCTGGCAATTGTGGTATAGTTTTTAATAAAAACAGGTTGCCAGTGCTCAGTGATGGCAATGACTTCTGGAAAATTTAGCTCTTCTAACAAAAGATGTAATTCGTCTGTTTTATGTCTTAAGGACTGAATATTAAGAAAAAAAAGATTAAAATTACTATTGGTCAATTTTCTAGAGGGTGCTAGATCCTCTTTTCGCGTCATATTGACTAAAAATTTTTACTTTTTGATGGTGAACCACTAGAATAATATTTACCAGTACTTTCACGAATTTTTTGGAGCCGTAAAATTTTTTCCGAGGAGTAGAAAGATCTATACGCTGCAAGGTCTGAGTCCACTTCAGATGAACCAATCCCATAGGCATCGTGGAAGCGATAATACAACTTGCGCAGGGAGTCCTTGTCACTGGGAAGGCCTTCTGAAGCTAGCAATAATTTAATGCTAGTACTTGTATGCCCCTCAAAACACACACTAGATGGCTGGTCGTGTAGATAAGCAAGAAATAGCCTTAAGGTCTTTAGTAAGGAAGGATCCCTTAATCTGGCTAATATATAGCGACCATTTGTTTTATCCGAATCTTGGGACAGCCGCACTCTTGGTGGAGTCATTGGATCAAACTGCAAAAAATCATCTTTCCTTGCAGTTTTCTCCATGCTTAATTTAGAACCCTCCAGTGCCAATGACCTACAAGCTGCTATGGCCTCCCTGTCAGAGCCAATCATGACTGACTTATCCTCCTCAGGCACAAATGTCACTGGTGATTCCAATAATTGAGGCTTTGGTGGAGACAGCCCCCGGCTCTTTGGGATATCTATATTGACATCTTGATGACTAGAAGATGAGACATTATGGGCTGTGGAAGTGGGCGGCGTTTGGATAAGGGTTGGTGAAACTGAATCATTGGTAGGATCAATTATGGTACCAGGTGGCCACAGACTAACGTTCTTAAGCTGAATTAAGTGATCTTTATTTTGCACCCCAATTTTAAAATCGGAGCGCAAAGTGTCTGCATTCTTAAGCATAGGAAAACAACGCACAAAATTCGTGGTTCCTAATTTTTCTTTGATGTAGTGTACAAGCTGATTTGATTTATACGTGGACGGAATTAAGGATACCACTACATAATGCCATTTCTCTATAATGGGTGTTTTGTTGGGCTGGAAGGAAACAGCTTTTTTTGGAGACCTATTGACAGGCATTTGGACATCTGTTGTATCGGTTTGGGTTGGTATTGCGGTGGTGTATATCTTCTTTATTGATTGTTGTTTAGGCTTATCAGCAAGCTTCTCCAGGGTAAGTGCCATTTGTTTTACACTATGCCTCAGCTCAGCCATCTCTTTAGTCAACTGCTCCTTCGATGAATCATGCACTTGGACTTTGACAGATTCATTTTGAGATTCCATTAAAATAGATGATAGATTGAAAGTATCCTGCCTAATTTCTTTAATGGATTTAAATAAGGATTCTTGTATACTGTCAGATATTCCAGAACGGAGGCTGTGAATATCCTCAATTTTTTCTAGCAGTATCTTCCATTTGGAGTCATGATTGAGTAAGATGTCGTAAATTTCGCCAATGATCGGAAGGATGTCGTTGTTTTTCTTTAAGCAGGAACCCAGGGCTTCGAGATATTCTGAAGAGATTTGAGTCTTTTGGAGATCTGATATTTTATCATGCAAATATTTCAGAGTTGGAGAGTCGCAAACAGTGCAAAAAAATGTTATGTTGTTGAATTTTTGTTTGTAGAGCACTTTTGTCGTGGATTTATCCAGTCCTGTACAGACCATACAAAAATCTCTTCGGCACTCCCCACTAAAGCGAATTCTGTAACAGTCTTTTTCCGAAACGATTTTTTGGCAAGAATCGCACTTAAATTCAGCCATTTTATAAATAAATAAAAAATTAAAATTTTCAAAGGAACAAAAAAAGTGAAAATTAAAAAAAAGATGTAGATAAATTTTATGTAAATATTATGTAAATATTTCCAGTTGATAAATCAAAATCTTTAAATGTCACGCACAAACAATATCTATAACTAATAACCGGATCCGGGTAAACAAGGTCAAGTTTAGTTTATAGCAAACGACGAACTGATGATCGGGTCAAAGCACACAAAAAACAAATTGAAATCAAAACAGTTCAAACCAAAACCAAACAAACGTTCAAGTACCGGCAAAACAATATACGAGCGAAAACACAACCGCCTCGTACAACTGCTGGAACTGAACTGTGAACAAGAAGTGATATTCTGATAAAATAAAAATTATATGAATTTTATAAAACTTTTTTATTAACGCAAAATAACAATAACTGGATAAAAAAGAACTTGAAGAATGTGCTTAATACCGAGTATTGCCTCCTCTAGCAACTCTGAGAGCTTCTAATTTGCATGGCATACTTCAAATTAAGTTTCTTATTCTGTCTATTGGTATGCGGTCCCATTTTTCTAATAACGCATCTGCCAATTCCGCTAGGCTTTCAAGAGGAGTTTCGCGTGAACACACATTTCTTCCTAATTCATCCCACAAATGTTCTATTGCATTCATATCGGGGCTTCTCTCAGGTCACTGTAATGTGGCGATACGCGCAGTTTCTAGGAAGCTCAGCGCTATAGCTGCGGTATGCGGTCGGGCATCATCCCCCATCAGAATAAAATTGTTACCAACTAAATCAGCACGAGGTAACACATACGACTCTAAAATGACATGTAAATTTGGGCTGTTACTGGGTTGTTTCAGAAAATCATCCCGATTTGTCATCTCATCGTAAAGTACAGTCAACAAAATTGAGAAGCAATTTGAGAATTGGGTCAGTAAGACATATTCCTCGAAGAAGACCCCCAAAAGTGTCAAATGAAACTAAGCTGGATATCATATTAAGTTATCCAGAAAACCCAATTATACCAGCAAGCCAATAGCTCGAAACCACTATATTGAACATAAAACGGTGTTAAAGATCGCAAAATCTACTGGCATAAAACCACAAAATGCATCCAGTACAAGAAGAGTCACTGGAGGATGACTTAGATAGACTTTTTTGAAGACAATTTAAATGGAGACCTGAATTTAAATTTTCTTCAAACCTTTTTAATACCACAACTTGTGTTGTATTTTCAAATAGGTAGATATGACGACGAGAATTTATGGAGTGGCCGCCCAGATCCCCAGATATCACACCCTTAATTTTTATTAATGGCCACCTTAAAAGCAAGGGTAAGGGGTCTATATATCACCACACATATAGACAAAAAAGAAAATTTTTGGATTAGAGAGATCTCATTCCCAGATCCTCTATAAGCAGCATTCCATTTAAAATCCCCACCCTGCAGAACGTAAAACTGCACTACTTTATCCAATACTGGATAAGGCCTGGGATTTTTGTAACGTCTAATCGAATGCCTGATATCTTCAGTGCATCCCTTTGATTTTAAATCTTAAGTAAATGAATTAATGAATTAATAAACGATTATTTCTAATATGAATGATGGTGAGAGCCAAAATTTAAATACCTATTCGTTTTTTTGTAAATAGAATGACCTAAGGTAGCGTTCTCCTTCTTGTCTACAGACACATCAAGGAAGGGATTAGTTTTCTTTTAAACCGCATAATTAATTTTATACGGGCTTTTTAACATACAAGCTGTATTCTCTCTCATAAATATATGTTTATTCCATAGACCACTCACAGAATTCGCCGTGTCCCTGTTGCCATAAAACACCAGAACAATTCATAGACACCACCTCATCGTGTTCAAAATTTGCCTCGTCGACAACCATCGTTGAACATGCGAAGCCCTGCAAGAAGCCTGCCTGCGCTCTTGAGGCAGACTCTGGCTCTCCAACGGTGTGCAAAACAGAGAAAGCGAAGGGACCCGAGGCTGCGATGTGTAACTCGAAACGGAAAGAAGAATGCTTTGACGAGGAGGAAGGTAAGAGGTACTGCGATCCCAGCATTTTTGAGAAAGAAGAAGCTGAGAGGAAGAGACTGGCTGAACTGGAAGAAGCAGCGAGGAAAGAAATGCAGGCCGTGTGCAAAAAGCCCGTGCAATTCGGGCCGGAGAAACGAAACAAATGGGTCCCCGTGCAGATTAAATGTAAGCTTTGTTTGGTAAAGTACACGTTTCAATTGTTTTTAACAAAGCTGTCAGATATTTTTGGATGGATATTAGACTTGGCCAATATAATCGATTATTTGATCATTCGGTTTTTCCAATTAATCGATATTAATCATATATCGAGTTAAATTGCAAGAAAATCAACATAGACATTAAATATTTGCTCTTCAAATAGTAAAAACCGCCATCCAACGAAAAAATATTTCATTAAACGAGTTAATTAGTTGATATAGGAAGTAATTGATATTATTTTCATAAGAAATTGAATAATTGACAATAATTTTTGAAAATAATCGATTAATAGTTTTTTTTTCGGTTCCAAAAAAGGGATTAATTGAAAAATCGATTATTCGAAAAAATCGGATAATCGAAAAAAGAACGACGATAATCGATATTAACTTTTGGTAATAGGCCAACCCTAGTAGGTATCTGAAGGACGCTTTAATATCGTACAATGGTAGTAGCCCAGTAAAAAAAGCCATATTTTACCACGATATTAGGAAGCACGCCAGTTTTTATTTCCCCATATCAGCCAATATTTTGTATTATTAATACACTAGATCAGGTTATATTGGGAAGTATTGGAATATTTTCGAAAAACATGAATTGTGTTTAATCGACGTTTTAGTGTTCCTAGAATAGGAAAACCAAATTTTTAGGAAAAAAATTTGTATGTGCATATGTAAACAAAATTTTGTCGAAAAATAATCTAGGTCTCGCGGGGATTAGATTGTGAGCGTTATGGGCATCTTAAACGTTTTTAAAAAATTATACTTTGAGAATACCTACATAAACCGATAACTGTCAAAATAAAAACAGAAATAGTTGGGAAAATTTTTATTTGCGTTGATACTCGATTTTTTTCGATTATATAATATATAATATAAAAAAATAGTAATATTTCGAAAAATGGAGAAATACGTAAAATTTATTATATCTTTTGGTATACAAAATAATGTTTATCCAATACATAGGGTAGCTCAAAAAGGATGATGCTTGAAAACAAAAAAAAAGCAAAAAGAAAAACGGTAAACATTTTTTTGAACTATACAGGGTAGCCCTAGAAATTTTAGAATTATTTAGCTTACTTACAAAACTGTGAAACACGTCAAATTTCTGTTATTTTTTGTAGTTAAAAGTTTATTTTTTTCGACTATAGGGTACTCTTAGCATGGATCATAAATGCGACATTATTATTGGAAATGCCAAATTTGGACGGGTGGTCAGTTTTTTTAATGGACCACCCTGTATATTATTAAATATTTAAACAAATCTTTTCTTTTTGATTTCAAATACATATCTATGTTTGCTATATTTTATGGACCAGATTTAAAAATACAAAGCTTGAAAGTTTGTGAAAACGAATGGTTGCAATTATATGTGGAATTGAAGCTTTTTGAAACATAGCCAAAGAAAGTTATGATATCAGTTTCATTTTATGACATTTAATTTTTAATAGTTCGCAAGTGCCGATATGCGTTATTCTGAGGCAGAGAAGGTGAATATGGTTCGTTTATATTACTTAAACGCAGAAATTGTTAAGAGCTCGATAGAGTTCGCATAGAGTTCCAGATAGGCCGATACTAGCGCAGAAAACGATAACATATGTGATCAGACAACTACAAGAAAGAAAAAGTGTAGAGGGGAAAATTAGAATAGTTCAAATAAACAAGGAAGAAGACCTTAACATTTTCCTTTATTTTGAAGGTAATCCAAATGTTGCGTTATATTATGATCACAATAATATAATTACCAATTAGTTTTTTTTCTTAGAATATCTATCCCGGACGCCGCCGATCAAGACGGATTAAGGAAGATGAATTATTTTTGTCCAAAATGATTTTTACCGACGAGTCAACCTTTATAACAGCAGGAATTTTTAACAGCAAAAATCATTATTTGGCATCTACAAATCCGCATCTTATTCAAACAGTTAAGACACAAGGACGGCGATCGGTGAACGTGTGATAAGGGGATTTACACAATAAAATAATAGGTCCTGTTATTTTTAATAGAAGGTTAACTGGCCAGAGATATTTGGAGTATTTAGAAAAAAGAAAAAAAATTAAAACAGCTTCCTATTGTCACATACAACAACTTAATCTGGCAACCGGATCGGGTCCCACCCCACAATGTCCTGACAGTAACCAATTTTTTAAATGATAACTATCCTCTTTGGATGGGCAAGGGCAAATAACTATAATAGACAAACAAATGTGCAAATTTTAGAAGAAATGATGGGTAAATTTAGAAATCTGAACAGAGATAATCCACATTTAATACAAGAAGCCATAGAAGTAATATTCGCAAATGTATATTGAATCAAGGAGGCTATGTCGAAAATGACAGCTAATATTTCCTTTTTTTTTAAGCAAAAAAAATGTTTTAAATAATAATGTGCTTAATATATCATTTCAAATTAAGTTTTTTTTCGGTATGACTAACAAAACCTTTTCACGATGCTCACCGTAACGCAAAAACTTTAAAGCTTTGTATTTTTAAATCTCGTGCATCAAATATAACAAAAATCACACAGATCTTTTTAAATATTTAATAATATACAGGGTTTTCCATTAAATAAAAACTGACTACCTGTCAAAATTTGAAATTTCCAATAATATTTTCGCGCTTATGAAAAAAAATTCTAATGATTCATAAAAAACCCTACAACTTTTGTATTCACGACTCTTCGGTATCTATTCAAATAAGCTCTCTAACTGAGTGGCAAAGGGAAAACCCTGTACGAGGTTCATGAAGAAAACTAAAAAAAAATAATATTTTAACACTTATATCTTAAAGCGAAGACTGTATACCTTGTATACTTACTTTTTTTTGCTATTTAAGTTGATTGTGTGAAGCCCAAACGGCACTAAAAGCAACTTTTTGCAAATCAATTTTTTAGAACTCAAAAGTCAAAAAATCCCCATTTATTGAATAAAAAACTATCAATCTTGACAGATAAAGTGCTGGACATGAAAGAAACCCGGGCGGTCCCTAAAAAAAAGGTTCATAGTCTTAAGCAAGCGAAAAAGTAAAATTTGTGTACGCAAAAAAATTTTATGTTATTTTATTTGTTGTAATAGTTTGCCGCTTCACCTATAAAGTGCGCCAGCTAAGCGGTACGGAAATTTCGCACTGGTCCACTTGTAATTGAGATATGCCTAGAGTCTCCATGCACTTGCCGCTAGAAGGTTCTAGCTATTTCCAGTGCCGCCTATACATTTCGAGCATTTGTTTTCATTTTTTATATAAATGCGTTGCGTTGAATTTGAATTATTATTTCGAAGTAACGATGGCGAGCAAAAGAGGAAGAGCAATAGAGGATTTTTATATAAACTTATAACAAGCCCCTACTTCGTGCTGTAAACGTACGATCAAATGGTTTTGTTTGACGTAAGTGACAAAATAAAAAAAATTGCTCATTGAGAGACCAAATATTTTTCACTGGCGGGTAAAATATCTATCAACTGTAAGGCAATATAGGCAAGAAGGATGCAATATTGTGTATCTAGACGAAACGTGGGTAGATAATGATATGACAGTGAACAAACGCTGGCAAAGTGAAAGTGTTACAGGTGTTGTTCAGGGAATCCGCTCTAGTAGTCGCTTTATTCTAGTTCATGCTGGTTCAGAAGCCGGATTTGTTCCAGGTGCTGCTTTAGTTTTTCGCTCGGGACTCACAACTGGAGACTATCATAGACAGATGAATAGAGATAATTTTGAAAAGTGGTAATGGATAATGCGTCTTATCATTCTCACGTAGAAGATAAAGTGCCAACTAAATACTCTACAAAAGCTTATATGATATCGTCGCTTAAATCGAACAATCTTGTATCTGATCCAACATGGAGAAAATATCAATTATATGAAGTAATATCAGCCAACAAGCCTAGAGAAAAAAAGTATAAAATTGACGGTCTTTTACGTAACCTCGGTCATACACCTTTAAGGCTGCCTTCATACATATGCGACCTCAACCCTATTGAACTTGCATGGGCAGGAGTAAAAAAATATATTCGAGAGCGCAACCGGTGAACTTTCAATTAAAGATTTAAATAAAATAACATTAGAAGCGATTGACTCAATATCGGCTGAAAATTGGAAATCGTATGTTAAACATGTTCGTTCTATGGAAGATAAATTCTGGGAAGTAGATCACACTGGGATCTTCAAGTAGTGACGGCGAAACTTCATCATTTTCAGAGAAAGACAACGATTTAGAAGGAATAAAACCATTAGAATCACAGCCGTCGAACTCAGAAATGGTTTAGTTTTTTTTTTTATATATTTTGTAAAATTGTTCGTAAAGTAGCTGTCAATAAACTGCTTCAAAATAATTAATTTTCTGTTCAATAGCGGGGTGTCAAAAAATATCTAATATTGCAATTAATATTTGAAAAACTACAGAACTCATATTTTTCCAAAATTAACACATCAATGTAGTTATAGTAGGGGAGCAAGCACTGATTCCAGTGAACAAGATTTATCAAAATTTTAACTTATGCAGTTCGACTTTGGGCTATTTGGGTATGCCAAAAGTAACCGTTTGTCTCCGTCTGTCATATTACTTTGTACAGGTGGCGTCATTGTGCAGTACTATACAGGGCGTTTCCTAATTTCGTGCTAATGTTAAAGAGGGGTAATTCTTGGACCTTTTTAAGAAAAAAAGTTTAATATGAACCTAAAAGTCTTAACTTTGGAGATACAGGGTTTTCAAAAAACATTTTTTTTAAATCCTAATTCTGACGCTATTGTAGATAAATAACTGTGTGAAATTTGATACACGTCTTTTATGCATAAAAGGGCATTTTTTATTAACAATAAATTTTTGAAATTTCTACCAGTGGCGTGCATATGTAAATAACCTGGGTAAATTCGTATGCTCCTTAATGCATAGAAGACGTGTATAAAATTTCATGCAGTTATCTACAATAGCATCAGAATTGGGATTCTATAATATTAATATTCTAAATTCCTAATTTAAATATTATTTTTCTATAATATTTATGATGAAAAAAAATGTTTTCTTTTTAAACTTTATCATCCTGTATCTCAAAACTTAAGGCTTTTAGGACATAAAAACACTCGCTTTAACATCAGCAATTAGGAAACGCCCTGTATAGTACTTCACAACGACGGCCCCTGTATAAAGTGATATGACAAACGGAGACAGACGACCACTTTTGGCATACTCGAGTAAAATGTAAAATGTAAAATCTGGACTTGTAAATCGTGTATCACTATACTGGGTGGTCCAATAATAGTGGACGTAGGCAGTAGCTCGGGAACCGTTAATGACAGAACTGAAGAAAAAATATATTTATAGGTAAATCGATCAAGAAAAATCAAAATTAAATCATTTTAAAATTCGAAAGTTCGCCGTTTTTGCAACACAAAAGAGACATAGAAGTGCGGTACACGGAAGAAAACAGACAAGTATAGATAAAGGTTCATTAAGCATAGTTACATTTTTTAATTATCTGAAGTGCGTATAGTCAAAAAGGAGTACCATATTATTTAAAGAACGACGGGACACCACTGGTTTAAAAAGATTTCTTGGCCGATTTTCCTAAACCGATTGACTCCGCCCGGTTTTCTTTCGTGTCCCGCACTTTAACAGGTACTTTAAATTTTATATGTAAGGAATTCCTTTTAGCTGACAAGATGAGTGACAAACAAGTACTTAAACAAAGCCAGGAAAAATGCAGCTCGAAACCTAAAGGCAAACACGTGAGTTCTGAGAGTACGCCGTCTTGCCAATCTGATGGTGCGATGCATTCAAAAAAGTCAAAAGACAAAAGTTTGGTTGAAAGTTGTTCCGACAAGATCACGGATTTGTGCATGATGATCGTTAGAAAACACAAAGGAGGGAAAAAGGCGGCCCCCATAGTAGTAACATTGTCTCGGAGTCAACCTGCAGTAGGACGGTTTGGAGATTCTTCGGGTAATTTTCTTATACTCATTAGAAGGTCATTTCAAAAAATACGTACTCCTTTTTATTGATTTATTTTTATTGCAGGGAAAGTACTAAACTAAAAATATAAAAATAATAAGAAAATATTCACAATACAAAGAGAACTACAAGGAATACTGTTAAAATGTAAAAAAATAACATCAAAAACAACAAATAATAGAAATATAAGACATAACTTTTTAACTCATTATACCTGGAAAAACTTTTTAAGTACTTTTTTGAACTTTTGGCTTTTAAGTAATCGTTTTCTTTTCTTTTTTTTTTAATTTTCTTTAATTTTTCATTCTTACCAGCGTGTACTTGAAATACTTGAAATTATAGTCAAAAGCAGTGTTATCGTACGGGTCATACGATTTATCAACGACAAACTTTTTAAGTTTGTTTTTCTTTTATTACGTGTAATCATATCCTCCGCATAAAATCGAAAAATGAATAAAATAGACCTATGATATTTTCATACGAAAAAAGAGGATAAACAAATGCAAAAATCTTTGAGCGATGTCACTTCAAAGTCAGATTGACAAGTCAGTGACAAAATAAATAATAGAAAACGATTTTTGGGTTTTTTCTATCCACAAGCGAAAAAAATGGTATTAAATCTAATAAAATATTACGAAAATGTAAATTAAACGGCCAATATCCCGGAGACAGTAGCAAAAGCTCTGGGAATCGGTAAAAGGACTGTGCAGAAAATTGTGCATGAAAAAAAGCATAATTTACTACCCAAGAAGATTAAGAAATGTACACGAAAAAAGCCAAAGACAGAAGACTTAACTAACAATGTAAAAATGGATGTTCGTAATGAAATTTACGATTTATACACATCAAAAACTAATATAAGCCTTCAAGTTTTAAAAAAAGCTTTAAAAAATCGAGGCATATTGGAAATTGGACTAAAATCGTTGTCATAATTAATAAAAATGTTGGGTTCTCGATATAAAAAGGACTGTAATCGAAGATTTTTATGCGAGTTGCCACATATAGCAAGTCAGCGTATCCCGTTTTTAAAGAAATACACGGAAAATGTTAATTCAAAATTTAAAAAAGTGGTATTTTTAGACGAGACTTGGATATTTTCTAATGGAAGTGGTTCGAAATCTTGGCGGGACGAGTCTGTAAGAAGTGTCAAGAGAAAAAAGGGATGTGGGACGGGAAAACGTTTCATCATTTTGCATGCAGGTTCTTCAACAGGATTTCTCCCAGGTGCAAGTTTACTGTTTTCTTCAACATCTAAAAGTATTGACTACCATGATAATATGAACTGTGAACTGTTTCAAAAGTGGTTAAAAGAACAACTGATTCCAAATTTAGATGCTCCATCTTTAATCATTCTGGACAATGCATCTTATCATTCGAGAATCTTAAATAAACAACCTAAAAGAAAAGTATATTTATGATCCTTTACCCAATATGCTGAAACTAGAACTTCTTTTAAGGGCAAAATCTATTAAAAAACCAACAATATATGCCGTAGATGAAATATTACTGGAAAATGGACATGAGGTTTTACGACTGCCGCCATACCATTGCCAGTTTAACGCAATAGAATTAATATGGGCTGGGGCAAAATCATATTACGAAAAACACGTCAACGATGGTCTTACATCAGATGAAGTGCAAATTGTTTGGCAAGATTCATTAAATTATATTACGCCGGAGTACTGGAAGAAATCTGTGGAACATACGGAGAAATTAATATGGGCTTGGTGGAATCGATAACGAATTTAGATGTCGAAATAGCACCAATGATCATTGCGCCATTTGAGAACGACTTAGAACATGAGGACTTTTTAAGTGATGATGATATTTTTTAGTCTATAATATTAAAAAGTTTCTGAAGGATTATATTAGTCTTTGACGTGTATAAGTGTATAACTTAAGTCTTTTGCTTTTGCCTTTTGATTTTTTCGTGTACATTTCTTAATCTTCTTCGGAAGTAAATTATGTTTTTTTTATGCATAAGTTTTATACATGTACAGGAATGTTCCTTATACCAATTCTTAGAGCTTTTGCCACTGGCTCCTGGATATTAGCCAGTGAATTTTAATTTAAAATTTTTTTGTTAGATTTGACACCATTTTTTTGCTTACTTTTTTAGTACATTTGTAATTTTGTAGGCAATAAATAAATAACTATAGAATAAAATAAGTAAATTTTTAATTAAATTAAATCTTAATAATATTGCGTAATATAATAAAAAAAAACTATTTTCTTTCTCCCTGTATATTTGTAAATAGCCCATCGAGATTTAATAGCTCGATAAAAGAATCATACAACATTTTGGTATTCACTGTGTTTTCTGATTTGATTCATAATGCTAGTGACCTTTGGACCCGCACGATAAGACGGCATTGGACTATATCTATATTTAATCTCTTTTTGTAAGAAAGTATTTAAATTAATATTAGTGTAAATAATGAACATGTTTTATTAATTTACTTTTTTGTTGATTTAGCTAGGGTGGTTGTATTAGAGCAGCTTTAGTTGGATACCGCCACCCACATTGAATTGTTATTATGTAATTTACTTTGTAATAAAAAGGCATTATTTATTTATTTATTTATTTATTACCTTTTCCAGACAATTTATTTTCTTGATTTTCTTTGGTAAGTTACTGTAGCTAATAATGCCAGTATATAGAATTGACCGTTTTTCAAAATTACTTTTTATTAATAATGTCCGTAAATTATCTGTTTGTCTAATATTCTGTTGGTGTATTGTATTTGTATTTGTCTTATATCATGGATATTTCAGTGTTTTATTTTAAGATTTATAGAATGAATTAACACACAAACTTTTAATTTATAAAGCAAATTTATGTCTAGATATGCTAAATTGGATGTAGGTTCTCAATATGGTAGTTTATGAATGCATTTAATAATCTTACTTTGTATTTTTTTTAATGATTTAGATTATTTGAACCAGCAGATCCCAGACTGAAATTAATTACTGTAATTTAAAAAAAAAACTAATGAAAAATAGATAATTTTTGAAAATTTTAAAGGTGTATAATATCTTATTTTATACAAAATACCAATTATAGGGGAAAGGCTATTTCGTAAATAAATTCAGTATGTATTTTGCAGCTTATATTTTCATCAAAAGATATACCCAAAAATTGTATACTTTTAGAATATTTTATTTCCTCATTCAAAAATTTTAAAGAAGAGATATTTTTATTTTTATTGGTTTTACCTATAAATATAAAGGTGGATTTTTAAAAATTCAAAGTTAATTTATGTGATTGTAGCCATAAGAATAATAGATTTAAATCATAGTTAGTTTACTTGTAAATTTCTGAAGTAATTCTAATTCATAATATATAATCGCAGTATCATCAGCGAATAATTTAATATTATCCTTCAAGTTTAATTTAGAGATCGTATAAGTGATGTATATTAGAAAAAGAACAGGTCCTAATATAAATCCTTGTATCCACAATTTATTAATAAATTTGAACTTTTCGTATTTTTAATTTGTACAAATTGTATTCTATTTGAGAAATCATTTTGAATCCACTGATAGGTTAAACCCCTAATTCCTATCTGATAAATGTGCCTTAATAATATGTCGTGATTTATAGTGTGAAAAACTTTTGCAGCCATTATCAATATTTTGTCTTATATTTGTAACATTATCAGATACTGCAACCTCTGTATCTTTGAATTTACAAAAACCATATTGTTCTACAAAAAGTAAATTTTGTTTTTCTAAATAATTTGTTATTCTGTTTTTTACCAATTTTTCCCAAAATTTTTGAAAATATAGGGAATCGGATATCGAACGATATGTTATGACAGTCAAATGGTGTTCCGTTTTTAAAAATTGGAAAAACTTTCGTCATTTTAATTTTGTTCTGGAATAATCTCTAATTCTAAAGATAATTTATAAAAATGTTTTAAAATTGGGGATATTTTACATTTTAAAATTTGTACTATATTACAGAAATATTATTAAATCCGCTCGTTTTTTTTAATCTAACTGTTCAACAACTTCTTCAATTTATCGTTCCGTAATTTCATTCGGGTCCAAAAACATTGAGGTTTTATTATCTTCTAACTGGTATTTGGCAACTGGTACATTTGGAATATTACTTGATAAAATCTGACCAACGTTTACAAAATGAATATTTAGTTCTTCACAAATTTCTAGTTTATCCACAATTTTCTTAGAATTTCATAGTCAATGTCTTTATCAACATTATTTTTAATTTTATTTCTCAAAATTAACTTCAAATTTTCCCATATAGCTTTTTGTGATCCATCTGAAAATTGCTGTTGATATTAATCTTGTTTTATTTTTCGAATCTTTTTTTTGATGAATTTAGTTTTTGGATTCTCTTTCTTCTTAGCATAATAACTATCCCTAATCTTAAGTAATTTGGGTTTGGAGTTTTCTCTTACTTTAGTAGAAACACAAACAACAACAGATTGTTCTTTAGATATATTTAATATTTCTTGATATACTTTGGGTCTTGAAATGTATGTAGTTTATTTCTCAGTATCATTAATTGATTTTCTATATTTTGAAATTACTCCTTCACCATTGTGTCAAGAAACGACCCAAAACATGACGCTATGTTCCTTTCAGGACCAAGGAGCCATTTGGCTACCGTGGTATCTGCCCCGGCAAGGCTCATCAGGCAGTTTCCTTGGAGGGTATCAGTATTAAAACCGAAATATCCGGAACCTAAAACAAACAAGGTGTCATGTCGTTCGACTATGAAAGTCGATGAGGGAAATATGCAACCAGTGGCCCCATCTGTAGATACTATGATGCAGTAAATCGTTTTAGATGCGACCTACTTTGTGAAACTTTTTAGGACCAAGAACCGCACCAAAGTGGATATTTCTGTTCCTTTCTATTTTTGCAAAGATGGGCCATCTTGTACTCCTTAGTAGGTCGCAGGTTGGTTTCAGAGTTCGTTCGGGTATTTCGGTTTTAATACTGATGCCCCTTAAGGATGAGCATTGTCGGGGCAGATACCACGGTAGCAGAATGGCTCCTTGGTCCTGAAACAAACATACCGTCATGTTTTGATCGTTTTTTGACAAAATGGTGAAGGAGTAATTTCCTCATCTTTCGTCCTTTCATATATATATATATATATATATATATATATATATATATATATATATATATATATATATATATGGAATGCCAATGACTTGCGCGGGAAGCTCAAACGAGGGCAACAGCGGGGGTAAAGGAGGCCGAAAACCAGATTCACTTGATTGCGCGCCCGTTACTGTCTTTAGAAAAAACACTAGCATAAAGGAACAAGGAAGAGGATTATTTGGATGGGCTAAAAAAAGCAACGTACGAAGCGAGAAAGAGGAGTTTTTAAACATGAAAGGTATAAATTATCATTTTATGTAAAATGCAAAAACAAAACTATTTTTTACAAAAACTGTAATTATATTTGTTTAACAGTACGTGACATGTTTCGCTATACATTCGCTTCTTTAGACAGTATATCTCGAATTAACAAACTTAAAGAGTAAGGGATGATTTATATAACTAGGTTTAATATAACCATTCGAAAATTTTAAGATATTTATTATTTAATAGGTTGGCTCGAGAAAAAAACAATAAATCTTTTTCCCGAACCACAACTTCTTTTTCTTTTACCTGATTTAACCGAATTATCTTGTTTCGATCTACTCCCGTTGGAAAAAACCCATGTTTCGTCCAATAAAATAACTTCCCTTAACTTTAAATTAAAATTTTCAACATATTTTCTTAAAACGGTGACTCGTTGACCTGCTACATTTGGTAGCTCACACAAATATCTTCGATTGCAGTCTTTTCTGTACCTAAATCCTAGATGCTTGATTAATTTTGACAAATATTTAAGCCCAATTTCTAAAATCCCACGTCCCTTAAAGTGTCTTTTAAAACTAGAAGTGTTATGTGAACATTTGTTTGTATAAGTCGTATATTATATTTCTTACTTCCATCTTCATGCACCCGTTTAAATCTTGAGTGTTTCTCCTTTTTTCGCTGGAATAGTATCACGTTTTTCTTTAACAATCCTTTGTACGGTTCTTATGTTCTTTTTTCTGGACAGACTGTGGATTTATTACGTTACCGTTTTCTGTACATTTCCTTTGCTCCTGTTCAAAATAGCTTACTAAATTTAGCCCCATTTTCTTTGTTTGGGGATTTAAAAAACCCGCAAAACGTTTTTTGCTTTCCATTTTACTTTTACAGATTTTACCGTAAAGTTTTTTCGCACTGATAATAGTATTAGAAAATGTGACAACCGAGGTGACAGCCATTAGGTTAAATTTAACAGTATTTTAAATAAAACTATCTCAAAAATTATTCTATTGATAATTAAGTTATTATAATAAAGTAGAACAAAATAAGCTAAACTTAAGGCAATTCTACTTTTAAACAAATATTTTTGTCGGGGCACCTATTAAATATAAGTAATTAGGTAATCACATTTTTACTTCGACGCTTTTAACATATTTTGAACTTTATTTTTAACAATTCTAGACCAACCTTTGTCTTAGTAGACATTCAAATGCAGATGTTTGATAAACACTGGAAATTATATTTGCCTCTCTTTCTCAGCAAATAAAAACATATAAAACATTTTCAGTTTTCCTACGGATCAGGCAATTTTAAACTAGGATATGTAGGCACACATAGCACTAGAAAAGTTTGTCTCTGATAAAACGATACACCCGACTTATACAACAAAAAACAAACCCAAGAAATCAAGAAACGCTACAACATGCGACATCTATAAATATAATATAGAACAACACAACAAACTGTTGCGGAGCAGACCAAATACCAAAATACCATGCGCTCACGTAAACAAATAAACAAAGGAAAGACAGTGATCGGAAGCAATAAATCGACTACCAACAACCTAAAAACTGTACCCAAAACTGGATATCTTCACGTATATCGTCTTTCGGAGGATACCACCAGTGACATGTTATTAAATTACTTCAAGATGACGGCTCCAGATATTACCTTCATGTGTGAAAAACTTCTGAAAAAAGACCCTTCCTCAGCTTCGTTTAAAATTACTTTCGCACTTTACCAGGTAAACAAAGTCTACGATGCCCAAATATGGCCGGAGGGATCTGCAGTTAGAAGGTTTACTTTCATTTTCATCAGCCTGCCTCACCCCTAACAAATCAGAATGCTTAGGAGTTAATCAATCATTGGACGTCACTGTGTTGCACATTAATGTTCAGTGCCTGTCTAACAAGACAGACTTAATTAAGGTAGTTTATCAGTCCTAATATTGTCCTAAAATTCTTTGTTTTGACGAACACTGCCTAACCAGTGAACAAATTAACAATATTTACATCAAAATTCTACTCTCTTAAATAGTTTTTGCAGAA
The DNA here is from genome assembly GCA_030620095.1 of Kuschelorhynchus macadamiae. Lineage (NCBI taxonomy): Eukaryota > Metazoa > Arthropoda > Insecta > Coleoptera > Curculionidae > Kuschelorhynchus > Kuschelorhynchus macadamiae. Next base: position 298,818 of record JAUTXW010004896.1, on the reverse strand, counting down.
CTGAAAGTAAGCATGGCGGAACTGCCATATTTATTCACGACTCTCTCATATCGGAGGCCTCCTCTGTGGAGATTATTGACAGTCTCTCAGTACAGTCAGTTATTCAGTGTTGCTGTCTGAAATTAAAACATCTTTGCTTGATTGATATGTACCAACCACCAAAGACTTGCAGGTTTTTATTTATGTACTAAATCAAATTTTATTCACAGCAGCATCCAATTTTGAGTTGACCATTGTGTGTGGTGATTTGAATATAAATGCTGGATGTAATGATAAATCACATAGAATACTCTCGGATTTATTGGAAAGCTTCGGTACGGTCTCTCTTAAAAAATCCAACCAGACTGAATGCCATTTTAGACTATGTTATTTCAAATAAACCTTTACTTCAGGTACGTAACTGTGATTTAGGTTTCTCAGATCATACAGCTCAAATATTTAAATTTAAAATTATTGACACATGCGAATTGCCAAAAAAATCAATAGGTATTAATGAATTCATTTATAGATTTAGTAGAGCGTTTGAGGGTTTTTCATGTTCCGACCCAAACCTTGACTTTGATAGTTTTTTTGACTCCTTTTGTTGGAGTTTTCAAACTACTTTTCCCGTAAAGACCAAAAAAATTAAAAATAGTTTTAAAGTGAGATTTTCGGAGGACCTTTTAATCTAAATTAATAATTTAGCAAAACTTAACTGGCTGAAAAATAATAGTAGAGACGATGCAATCAAACATCGCTATTTAATATTTAAAAAACTATAAAAATTAAAGATGAAAAACTCGCTTACTACAACACTTTAATTTCTCGTTCAACCAATAAAGTTAAAACAAGCTGGTCAATAGTTAACAAAATACAAATCAAAAACATTAATACCACAAAAAAACATAGTTCTATCTCGGGATAATAAAATAATTTCTGAACCACTTGAGGTTGCGTCAATCTTTGAGGAATACCTGGAATTAGTTATCCCTACCAAGCTGGGTACTTATTTATTCTCCGACATGTGCACTATTGGTCGAAGACTTGTCTTGAATTGGTTTTATTACCGGTTTGTTACAAGTGTCGAGGTGGAGAGAGTTGTCATGAGTTTCCTCAACAAAGGCTCTTGTGGTTTCGACTCTATATCCATTAAGTTTATTAAACATGTTATATTTAATATTTCAACCACATTGTGTGACCTGATTAATCTTTCGGTGTGTGCTGATGTATTTCCGGACAGCTAAAGAAATCCATAGTTGTACCTATATTTAAGAGGGAGGATTCTCTTAGCATGGAAAACTACTTTCCTCGTTGAGTTGATTTTCTAACATTTTTAAAAAAATTGTTTACAATCGTATTTATGACTTTATTTGCAAATATAATATCTTAAACGACAGGCAACATAGTTTTCGGAGAAGCATGTCTACGGAAACTGGGTACATTGATTTTGTACAGGGTGATCGCGTATAATGTTACCCCCCTTTAACTTTTTTGTTTCTCACTGTAGAAAAAAAAGTATTATATAAAAGTTTTAGAACTCACTGCATACTATTTGCACAACATATTTTTGTATATACAGGGTGTGTCATAAACAAATACCAAAGCAAAGTTACCTTTTTTTAAATGGAACACCCTGTATATTGTTGCATTTTTGGATTCTACAGGAAATTCTAAACACATTTTATGTATAATGTCCTATATCTAACATGAACCGTTTTCGACTTATTGCTGTTTGAAAATTAAATAATATGAGAAATAAGGTCGCGCAGGTCAAGATGTATTTTATGGTTTCCATGGATAACAATATTGTTAACTTGGTTAACTTCGTGACACAAGTTGTCAATTTTGATAAGCAGTAAGAATTCATATTCAAAAATGCCTTATTCGAAACAAGAAAAACAGTTTATTTTAATGGCTTATATTAAAAATAATTATAATGTGAAAATGGCGCAGCAAGAACTACGAAGAAATAATGCACGGATGAATGTTCCTTGTAAACAGACCATTAGAAGAATATTTATTAAATTTCAACGAGATTCAAACTTAGACAGAAAGAAAAGATGCATTCCACAAGACGAGGATACCGAATTGAACATTTTACTGGCTATTCAAGAAAATCCGAATAAGTCAATTAGAACCATTTCAACCGACTTAAGGCAAATGCAAGATAATCCAAAAAATACATCATATGGAAAAATTCAAAAAACACTTAAATTAGCTGGCTTCAAACCTTTCAAAATTAGACCTACTCCAAAATTAACCGTCACACAAAGAGAGAAAAGAGTAGAATTTTGCCGTGAAATGCTGGGAATAATAAACCACAATAATAACTTTCTACAAACAATTCTTTGGACAGACGAGTCAACTTTTGCCACCAATGGAATGATAAACAGGAAGAATACGAGGCATTGGGCAACAGAAAATCCCCACAGTTACCGAGAATTCCAGTATCAGGGTCGTCAGTCTGTAAATGTATGGTGCGGCATGCTTGACAATAAAATCATTGGGCCACATTTTTTTGAAGGTGTGTTAAATGAGAATATATATTTGCAATTTCTACAAAATGAGTTAGCAGAGTTTCTGGATGATTTACCACTAGCACGTTTAAACCAACTTACGTTTCAGCAAGACGGCGCCCCGCCGCACAACATAGTTGAAGTAACGAACTATCTCACTCAAATATTTGGAAACTGGATCGGACGGAATGGTCCGATTAAATGGCCGCCTAATAGTCCGGACCTCACACCCTTAGATGCTTTCCTGTGGGGTACACTGAAAGATAGAATTAATGCAAACAACATAGAGAATCGTGAACACCTTAAACAACTCATAAGAAATGAAATTAATCTAATAAACACTAATTATGCTGAGTCGATCAGAAACTACTTGGAAAAATTAAGAAGAACCTTAATAAGGTGTATTGAAGTTAATGGAGGACCAGTCGAACAACTCTATATTTAGTATAGCTACTTATATTTCTGCTTTCTAGTTCGTAGTTTTGCTTTGTGTTATTTAGTTTGTTTCATTACACATGTTTGACCTGCGCGACCTTATTTCTCATATTATTTAATTTTCAAACAGCAATAAGTCGAAAACGGTTCATGTTAGATATAGGACATTATACATGAAATGTGTTTAGAATTTCCTGTAGAATCCAAAAATGCAACAACATACAGGGTGTTCCATTTAAAAAAAGGTAACTTTGCTTTGGTATTTGTTAATAGTATGCAGTGAGTTCTAAAACTTTTATATAATACTTTTTTTTCTACAGTGAGAAACAGAAAAGTTAAAGGGGGGTAACATTATACGCGATCACCTTGTACAGTATATCTTTAATAAGATGGACAAAGGTGAATTTGTAATTACGTTGTCTTTTGACTTGACACGTGCCTTCGACACTGTTGATAAACAATTTGTCTCTGCTAAACTAGACGCTCTAGGACTACGTGGTAATATAAACGCATTTATAGTTTCATTTTTGACTGACAAAATTTTCTGCAAAAATTAAAAATGTAATATTTTCTGATTTTAATCAGAATATTGGCACACCTCCGGGAAGTATCTTAGGTACCCTGATTTTCCTACTTTTCATTAATGATCTTCCTGACTATATAAGTCAGGGCCAGGTTTTTCTATATGCTGGTGATACTGCTATCGTAGTATCCGATATGTCAGAAACTCACTTAAAAAATAAAATCAACACTGTACTAAATGAGTTTTCTAAATGATGCTTTACTAATAAGCTAATGATTAACCATCCCAAAACTGTAGCTATGAACTTAAGAACTATTCGTAGAGCACCTTGTGATATCAGCATTTCCTTCGATGGTCATGATCTTGAGCTTTCCTCATGTGTTAGTTTCTTCAGTCAGATCGACAATGTTTGTAAGAAGCTTAATAGGGGAGCTTACGTAATTTCTGGTCTCCGTAATTATGTTGACCGTACAACAATTTATTAATGTATATTATGCTTTCATATACTCTGCAATAGCTTATAACATAGTAGTGTGGGGTCGGGCCTCAGATATAGAGAGACTATTTATAATACAAGAAGGAATCGTTAGAATCATTTTAGTATACCTTTTAAAACATCTTGCAAAGAGACATTCAGGTCAAATAAACTTTTGACAGTTGCTTCAATTTATCTCTTAAAATTATTATCATATATCCATCGAAATAAAAATCTAATTCAAATAAACAGTAATTTTCATACGTATGATACAAGAAATAAAATCTACGCTGGGAGTAAAATTTTTAATATGTTACCTTATAATATTAAAGAAATAAATTGTCAAAATAAATTAAAAAAATAAAATTAAAAGCTTACTTTTATCACAGACTTTTTACACCATAGATGAATGTTTCACTTTTTTGATGAATAATCCATCATAATATGTAAACTGAAAACCTTTTTTACCTTGTTTTGTTGGACACCGCACTGAAGATCAGATTTTAACTTGAGGAAAAAATTATATATTATATTTTGTGATCTATATTTGGATATATCTGTTGTTAGTTTATATTAGGTACTTGTTATATGTCTATTTACATTTCCATTTGACGTGTTTCTTTCTATTATTTATAGTGCTCGAAACCAAATAAAAAAATTGAATTTGAATATTAGACTGCCGTCGACTATAGTCCAATAGTAGGCTGTGGTAATATTTAAATGAGAATATCTCGAAAAATTTAAAAGATATATATATATATATATATATATATATATATATATATATACAGTGTATCTACTTAAGTTCTCTACATATGGGAAACTTTTTTATTAGTAGTTTTACGGAAAAAAGTTACTCTTTAAAAAAAGTTCTGCTGTCTGCCAAAATTATATTAAAATATTCAAACTTGAGATTGCATATACAGGGTGGTCAAAAATTCCAAAAAATCGAAATTGACTCAAGAGGAAAGGACCTTTAATTTTTATTTTATAGCAAAATGTAATACAAAATCTTACTTAGAATAAAAAAAACATATCTAGCACTAGAATCGTTGCTTCCTATTTGAAATCACTTCTTAAGGAATGTAAAACTTTGGCTTCTTACTGGCAAGTCCAGTTTCTTACTTTTGTTCCTACCTACATATCAGCAAAATTTCCTTATTTATCGATTGTTGATAATGGCATTGTCACTGCCATTGTCAACCACAATATTGTATTATTTGAAATAATTTGAAATAATTTTAATTGTCGGAGAAAATTATAAAACATTTCGAGAAGCTGTAGACATTTTTAATAACAGACACCCCGATAAAATTATACATTTCGCAACAGTGGGGAATATTCTAACTAAATTCAAGACTTTTGGAAATGTAGAAAATAACTTTAACAAGAAACGGAGGTCAAGGGTTGCGAATGACGAAACTAAAAATCAAGTAATGCTCTCTGTGATAGAAGAGCCTAAAAAGTCCCTACGCAAAGGGTCAGCAACATTGCCAAATAACGTAAGTAAAGATACAGTTTCAAAAATATTGAAAGAAAACAGTTTTCGACCTTACAAACCAAAACTTATACATACCTTGAGACCAGGAGACTTTGAGCGACCGTTCGAGTTTTGCTGTCTGATACAAGGGGAGCTAGAAGATGATCCTTTTATGGCAAGACGAATTATTTTTACCGATAAAGCAACGTTTACTTCCAATGGGACTGTAAGTTCGCAAAACTGTCGTTGGTAGAGTGACGTTAATCCTAATTTTGTTATACAAACTCGTGATCAGTGTTCATTCAAAACAAATGTGTGGTGCGGAATTTATAAAGATAGAGTAATTGGACCAGTTTTTTTTCGACATAATTTAAATAGTCAACGCTACTTGGATTTTCTAAATACTTACTTGTACGATTTTATTCATGAACTACCCATAAGTGAGAGGTTCCAAATATGGTACCAGCAGGATGGCGCACCATGCCACGGAGCAAGGGATGTAAGACAATACTTAAATTTTATCCTTAATGGACGAGTAATCGAAAGCTATTCTGATATTTTCTGGCCAGCTAGATCTCCGGACTTGAACCCTCTTGATTATTTCTTTTGGGGCTACTTAAAAGAGAAAGTGTATCTAAAGAGGCCATTTCAGAATGTTGATCATTTGGAGAGGGTAATTAGGGGAGAGATACAGGCCATAACGCCTGCCATGATTAGAAACGTTTTAAGAGAACTTTCTGTAAGAACGGTTACCTGTATGGAAAGAGATGGTGGATATGTTGAGGCAAATGTGCAGTGACGGAACAGTTAGTTTTTATTGTTAATTAAGTTATTTACATGTAATGTTTATTAGAATTAAAATTAGTGAAGTTATTTTCTACATTTCCAAAAGTCTTGAATTTAGTTAGAATATTCATCACCGTTGTGAAATGTATAATTTTATCGGGGTGTCTGTTGTTAAAAATGTCTGCAGCTTCTCGAATTGTTTTATAATTTCCTCCGACAATTAAAATTATTTCAATTTTATCTTCTTTGCTTAATTTCAGCAGCATTTCTTTTTACTATAATATATAAACTGATGTTTCAATAAAGTAATACAATATTGTGGTTGACAATGGCAATGACAATGCCATTATCAACAATCGATAAATAAGGAAATTTTGCTGGTATGTAGGTAGGAACAAAAGTAAGAAACTGGACTTGCCAGTAAAAAGTCAAAGTTTTACATTCCTTAAGAAGTGCATTCAGATAGGAAGTAACGAATCTAGTGCTAGATATGTTTTTTTTATTCTAAGTAAGATTTTGTATTAAATTTCGCTATAAAATAAAAATTAAAGGTACTTTTCTCTTCAGTCGAGGTTTTGGAATTTTTGACCACCCTGTATATGCAATCTCAAGTTTGAATATTTTAATATTATTTTGGCAGAAAGCAGAACTTTTTATAAAGAGTAACTTTTTTCCGTAAAACTACTAATAAAAAAGTTTCCCATATGTAGAGAACTTAAGTAGACACACTGTATATATATATATATATATATATATATATATATATATATATATATATATAATCCTATAAATAAAAGAGCACTATCGATCTGTATTCATATTTAATGGGGACGTTGCAAACAATTTTGCTTCCGGTATCGCTTCGAGTTAAACCGAAAGTAAAAACTGCAAGAAAATGCAAAAAAATATTTTATATAACTTCAAATATCACATCCATATAATACACGCGATGATATTTATTTTTTATGCCACTTCTTACTTAAAATAAGTAAGGTTTTTGAATTTTAATTATAGCAAAATCACATCGCAGTTAAACGGAATGACCCATTTACTTTACTGCATTAATGCTATTTCTATTCCAGACTGCAATTCAAAGAAAAGCGACACTACGCATCATGACCCTTGTGTAAAGAAGACCTCATCAAATACGTATAATAAGAATGATCTGTACAACTGCGTTAAGAAAAGTGTCTCCAAGAAAAAAGAAGACCCCTGTCAGAAAACCGAAGATCCTTGCAAGAAAAAAGAGGACCCCTGTAAGAAAACAGAGGATCCTTGTAAGAAAAAAGAAGATCCCTGTAAGAAAAAGGAAGATCCCTGTAAGAAAAAAGAAGATCCCTGCAAGAAAACTGAGGATCCATGCCAGAAAAAAGAGGATCCTTCCAAGAAAAAAGGGGATCCCTGCAAGAATAAAAATGCTAGCCAAAATAAAAAGGATGATCCAAAGTTAAAACGGCTTGCAGAATGTTTAAAAGAGAAAAAGTCGAAATCTGGAATTCAAGAGCATCCAACCGAAGATAAATGCGAGAAAAAAGATCCCTGCAAAAAGAAGGAAGACCCATGTAAGAAAAAAGAAGATCCTTGTAAAAAGAAAGAGGATCCTTGTAAAAAGAAAGAAGACCCTTGTAAAAGGAAAGATGATCCCTGCAAAAAGAAAGAAGATCCCTGTAAAAAAGAAGAAGATCCATGCAAAAAGAAAGAAGGTCCCTTAAAAAAGAAACAAGATTATTGCAAAAAGAAAAAAGATCCATGCAAGAAGAAAGATGATCCCTGTAAGAAAAAAGAGGATCCTTGTAAAAAGAAAGAAGATCCCTGTAAGAAAAAAGAGGATCCTTGTAAAAAGAAAGATGATCCCTGCAAGAAAAAAGAGGATCCGTGTAAAAAGAAAGAGGATCACAAAACTGAGCCTTGCATTCCTTGTAAACATGAAGACTACAGCAAAAAAAATTCTAACAAAAAGTCTGACGATGCTTGCAAAAAGAAAGAAGAGAAAAAAGATCATTGTGGTAAACTAGTGAGTGGAAAAGGCAAAGCTGGTTCTTCCCACTCTAAAGAAGACCCTTGTAAGAAAAAAGAAGATCCCTGTAAAAAGAAAGAGCATCAAAAGAAAGAAGATACCTGCAAAAAGAAAGAGGATCCTTGTAAAAAAAAAGAGGATCCGTGCAAAAAGAAAGAAGATCCCTGCAAAAAGAATGATTCCTCTGCGAAAAAAGCTTCTGGAAAATTTGCGGACTGCATACCTGCCCTTTGTACAAAAGTGAAAGCCAAAACTTGTGATGAAGCTATGAACCACCCAGTTAAAAAATTATTAAAAACATTAAAAAAGAAGGCTTTTAGAGATAAGTATCCCTGGACTTTATTATGCGCAAAAGCGGCAAGTAAGTATAACAACTATTTTTTCTTTTTAGAAAAAGTAACTTAAAAGTATAAATATTTATGCCAGGATTGAGATTATTAAAATCATTGATTAAAATCACGAGTATTAAAATCATAATTGTCATCAAAGAGTAAAAAATACAATAAATATATCTTGTATTTTATTTGAAAAAAAAAGCGTTACCAACAAACCATTCAAGATTTTTAAATTAAATAAGCGATTTCTGATTTTTTTTTAATCATGATTTTTCTCAACCCGGATTTATACAGCATTTTAGATAGTAAATAACAAGCATTAAATTAAAAACAGACATCAATAAACATTTGTTTTAGAACCAAACTGCAGCAAGCTACAAAAGGCGCAAAGCGATCCGTGCCTTTCTACCAGAAAAATCGAGGCCATCGCTCAAAAACCAACCTCCTCAGATCCTTGCATCGGATCTAAACCCACAGAATCTCAGTGTAGAACGCGAGACAAGCTGCTTAAAAAGTTTAATGACCAAATGAAGGGAGGTAATGGCAAAGCGAAAGAAGATCCTTGTAAAAAAGAAAATCCTTGTAAGACCAAGAAAGAAGATCCTGGCAAGAAAAAAGAAGATTCTTGTAAAAAGAAGGAAGATCCCTGCAAGAAAGAGGAAGATCCTTGTAAGAAAAAAGAGGATCCCTGTAAAAAGAAAGAGGATCCCTGTAAGAACAAGGAAGAAGATCCTTGTAAAAAAAAAGAGGACCCATGTAAGAAGAAAGAGGATCCTTGCAAGAAAAAGGAAGAAGATCCTTGTAAAAAGAAAAAAGAAGATCCCTGTAAGAAGAAAAAAGAAGATCCCTGTAAAAAACAATGTTTCTCAGTTTCACTTCAAGGTAAGATATCCTGTTTATTCTAAAATTCTTGTTAATTCTGAGGGTCTTATTTATTCTAAAAGTTTTGCTTTGTTTATAAAAACTTTAATGGGCTTTGCCATAAAATTTCACATTTTTTCCAGAAAACGCTGGGTTTAATTAGCCTGTCTTTTTAAATATTACTCCAATGAATTCGGCACAATATTTTTAGCATACATTCGTAATATAAAATAAAATATTAAGTAAATGAGCTCTGCTCATTTAGGAGTATAGTCTAGTTCACAAACTTAAATTTGTGTGTGGTGTTAATTCTTACTACTGGCACATTAGATTCGGAATGACGTCAAGAAAAACGTGCAAAAGTTTCAAACAACAAATTTATCCCAACAAATTAAACATTGCCAAAGTTTTTCCTATTTTTAAAAATGGCCTAAAAAGTGACCCAAATAACTACAGGCCTATATCTATCCTGCCAGTTTTTTCAAAAATAATTGAGAGATTTATCTACGATAAAGTGGAACAATTTTTAGAAAATCAGAATATCTTGTTTTTTGATCAGTACGGCTTTCGCAAATCCAAGGACACTGAGGTAGCAGCAATTGATCTAGTAACACAAATTCAACTTGCTTTAGATAGACATGAAAAATGTTGCCTATTGTCCTTGGATTTGTGTAAAGCTTTTGACACTGTAGACCATAAAATATTGCTTAAAAACTTGCTTCATATCGGTATAAGAGGTGTTATATATAATTGGTTCCAAAATTATTTATTGGATCGAAAGCAATTTGTTCAGATTGGCAAAAATAAAAGCAGTCATCAAAAAATTTTATGTGGTGTGCCTCAAGGATCTATATTGGCTCCAATTTTATTTTTAATATATATAAATTCTGTATCTCTGTTAAATTTAGAAGGCTCCATTAAATTATTTGCTGATGATACCACCCTTCTCTATACTTCAGATAATTTTGCAAAAATAAATGTTATTATTAATAAAGACCTAAATTTAATTACTAATTGGTTACAGGCACACAAATTAACTTTAAACTTTCAGAAATCCTCTTTCATGTATATATCGAATATTATTCAAAATACAGATATTCCGCCAATATTTTTTAATTAATTATTTAAAGTGCATTAAATTTTTAGGCTTATATATAGATCAAAATTTAGCTTGGAAGCCACATATAGAATATTTAAGAGTACAAATTTCTCCAATAATAGAAATTTTGTTTAAACTTCGTAACTATATTTCTCTTAATTTGTTAAAATATATATATTTTGCTTTCATTTATTCAAAATTACAGTATCTAATATCAGTGTGGAGCGCTGCATGTAAAAAAACAATAAAACCATTAGAAAAATTACAAAATAAGTCAATAAAATGTATTTACCGTTTACCATATCTGGAGCCCACCATTAACCTATATAAGCCTAAAAATATTTTAAACATTTCTATGATGTATAAAACTAAATTATGTATTTTTATTCATTCATCAACTAAAAATATGAAAAATGCAAATTTAAATTTTATTAGAAATAACATTCATGACCACAATACAAGACAAACCGATTATTTCTCCACCATAAAATTTAAAAGCAATTTTGGCAAACAATGTATATTACACAGTGGGGTTAATTATTACAATAATCTACCAACACGATTAAAAAATATTAAGAAAATTGATACTTTTAAAAAACACTTAAAGAAATATTTTTTGAGGAATTAATATCTTCACGTTTGGTATATTTTTTTAATGTTTACAGTTTTTAATTTATTTGTAATTTATAATAATGTTTATACGTTTATGTGTTTTATATTAGTTATTAATTAGTTCCCTGTATTATTTACAGTTTTTAATTAATTCATAATTTATAATAATGTGTACACATTTTTATGTTTTTCTATTGTTAATTAGTTCCCTACTATAAACAATATTGTTTCTTGGGAATAAATGATTGATTAAAAAGAAAAAAAAAACCGCACATAACTAGTTTCAAAAGTTATTAACAAATTGAGATTTTAAAAAAAAGGAGTTTAGTTTTTTGCAAATAATTTGGAAATTATTAATAATTAAGAAACAAAAAAGTAGATTCTTAAAGAGGAAGAAACATCGAATAAAAAAGTCCCGACTCTCAGAACTAATAATTTTAATTTAATAAAAAAATACACTGAAAAGTGAAAATTTTATTCTGTTAAGTCGGCGCCAAACTAATTCTTAATTACATAATAACACAAATTAACCTAATAAAGATGCGAAAGAATACCGAAATACGCGTATTGTTTGTGTAGCCTTGAGAAAGAGTTCATAGAAAATCCACAACAATGCTTGTAACGAGTTATTATTTGTTCAGGTAAAATCTCACAGTAAATTAATATATTGCTCGTATATCAATTCCTAGGGAATAAGAGAAAAAAATAAAACATTCGCAATATTAGAAATACATTTATTTAACAAAGCTTAATTAAAAATGTGACACAATGTTTAATTATCTATTGGTTCTATCAGATTATTTTAGACTATATAATTCTTTGGAAACGCATTAAACGACATATTACTCGATTTTTTCAACATCTTAATTTTCACCCTGCTTTCTTGTCACCCTAACCGCTTACTTTCTAAATAAATATCAAAGTAGGTTTATTATTAAAATCTATATGTCTAAAGACCCACAAAAGAATATGTTACACCGTCATTTACAAAGAATCACAATTTTTTTATCAATTAACCCTCGTTTCAACACTTTCCCTTCAGCCGATTTTGCCCAAAAATAATACGAACGGTTCTCTTATGGACCACTCCCTGTGTACCAAATTTCAACTCGATTTGAAAGTTATAGCGTAAACTAACAGACCAACAGACAATTTTGTTTCGCCGAAATTATGTTTTTTACACGTTTTGTGTAATTTTAAGACTTTTAGCGAAAAAAAATTGAAATTTTTTTGCCGATACTATACTTCCCCATCAGTTATTATAGATGTAATATAATAAAACAATCAATTTTTATTTAAAATAGCTTATTAATATTACTATGGCAAATATAATATGCCAAAAACTAATCATTTTTTTCTTTACTTCAAGTGATCATTTTTATTTAATATAACTTATTCCTATTAGATATGGCAAATATAATGTACCTTATATTTTTTAATCATTTTTTTCTTTACCTTAAGTGATCCTCTGGGAACCTAAAAAGTGATTTTTCTCCTCGTGGTTTTTGATGAACAGGAAAAATAAACACATTTGTATCCCATTTTAAATAAGAAAATTTAACAAAACACAATAACAACCCTTAAAAACTACAATAATAACAGTCATGCAAAAAAAAAATTCTAAAATTCAAAAAATTTCTATAGGTGTATTGAAAGCAGAAACATACAACTACGCACTACCTCGTTCAAACTACAGATTACAGAACAAATTTGAGCACGTATTAAATAACTGGCGTATTTACACCAGTCAGTAGGAGGTCGATATTTTTTTTTCAAGCCAAGATATGTCTTATTCTGATGTTCTATAAAAATAAAATCAACACGTACAATAAATCCTAACACTGGAACCTGTGGTGGAAGATAGATCAAAATACAAGAGTTTTAACCACACTACACCACAACTTGTTACGTTCTGGACGCGCGTTTCGCTAACCAAGTTAGCATCATCTGCAAATGATATAAACTAAAGTAGCTTATCCTAACCGAAACTATTTATAGTTAAATGTGGTCACATTTGGTTGCACCCGACTGCACCGTTGTCAAGTAAACATTAGAGGGGACTATAGAGAATAAGCCCTCTCTTTTTATTTAGGGCTTTTTTACCACATTTAACTATTTCTATACTCCCAAATGCAACCAATAATCTATTATTAGATACATTTTTAATCAACTTTACAAGATATTTATTCGTATTTGGTGATTGTTTTCCAAAGCATGTTGGGCAACGCTTGACTTTTCTGTTCTTCCCTATCTTAAATGTGCCATGTGTTCTTTAAAACGAATGTTTATGTAGCTTTTAGTTTGCCCAACATATTTTAGATCGCAGTCATTACAGCTAATTTCATAGATGCCACTCCTCTCCTTCAAGTCGACTTTGTCTTTAGGGTTTCCAAGGAGATTTGTTGTCCGTTTTGTAGGCTACTGTAAAACCTACGTTTTTAAATACTTTTTCTGGGCTTCTTATATATCTGGGATCAAATGGGATTACTATGAACTTATTGGAAGCCACAGGTGCTTGAAGAGTAGTGGCATCTTTTAACATTTGTTATGCTTGTGTCTATTTACTAATTTATGTACAAAATTATCATTATATCCATTACTTTTAGCTATATTTTTAAACCGATTCATTGTTAAAACGTTCTTTACTTAATGGAAAATTAACTAACCTGTGAGATAAGAAATGAAATGCTGCCATTTTGTGTTGACGGCAATGAAATGAGTCGGATGTTATATGCCTATCAGTATTAGTAAATTTCCTATAAATATCAAATTCTCATTTTATCGTTATTTCTAATTTTCTAAAATAACTGATGTGTCTGGAAAAGGTAATTGCCCATTGCTCTCCATTAATGGAAGGATTGTTCAAATTCTAAATTACTAAGCTTATAACAATGGTTAGATTCCCGAAGAAAAATGTTCGTAGTCATCGATGCCAAATTTTTCAAGAAAATGTGCTCACTTAAAAACAAACTGAGAAAGTTGAAACCACAAAAACAAATTTCTTCGGGAGTCGAGAACATTGTCGAAAACCTTTCTTTTCAGTCCTCTGATAATGGAGAAATTGCCCTTTTGAATAAAGGTTTGAATTTTGCAGAGCACCCAGTAAAAAATAGTTTACCAACCATTATAGCGAATATCGAAAGTTCTATTCAATACGTGCCAGAGTCAACTAAGGGATTCATTAGAGAGGCTTGCAGAAATCAAATCTCAAAAAACGTTGTTAACAACAAGTCAAAATATGTTTCTCATAAAAATACTGAAGTTATTCAGGGACTGAAGAAAAAAGAATGTTTTTATTTAAAAGCTGACAAAGGAAATATGGTTGATATACTAGACAAAACAGATTATTTTGGAAGAGTAGACAATTTGATTCAAGCTGGTCCTTACGATTTGATTGAGAAAAACCCATTATCAAAAATGATAACAGAAGTAAAAAGTACCTTAAAACAGTGTAAAAACCTTGTATCCGATAAACTTAAATTCAAACTCTCACTTAGTAACCCAGTTATCTAAACTGTATTGCCTTCCCAAAATCCATATACCTGGGAAGTCCATAAGACCTATTGTTTCAGCTGTTGGATCACCAACGTACAATATTTCAAAATGGTTAGTAGAAGAATTCAGCAAATTAAACATCTCGTACGATAACTTTGGAGTTACTAACTCGTTAGAATTCTTAGATAGAATTAAGCATGTTCACTTAAAAGAAGGTGAAGTTTTAATATCTTTTGATGTAAACTCATTGTTTCCTAGTGTACCCATACGACTTTAGAGTACCTAAAGGAACTACTTGAAATCAATAATTTGAAGAAAGAAATTATTGATGAATATTTGCTTCTCACAAAATTATGTAGGAATCAAATTTTTTTTCAGTTCAACAATAAATATTATAAACAACTTGAGGGAACTGCGATGGGCAATTGCTTATCTTAGTTCCTTGCAAATTTGTTTATGGGTAGATTAGAAACCCAATTTAAAAAAGAACTCAAGTATTTCCCAAGGGTGTCGTATAGATACGTAAACGATATATTTGCTATTTTTGATACTAAAACGGAAAAATTGGACACTTTCTTAGAAACATTAAACAATAAATATTCTTCCATTAATTTTACGTACGAAAAGGAGAACAATGGGCAATTAACTTTTTTCGACACATTAGTTATTAGAAATAACGATAAATTAGAATTTGATATTTATAGGAAATTTACTAATACTGATAGGTATATAATATCCGACTTATTTCATTGCCGTCAACACAAAATGGCAGAATAACTCACAGGTTACTCAATTTTCCATTAAGTAAAGAACGTTTTAAGAATGAAATGAATCGGATTAAAAATATAGCTAAAAGTAATGGATATAATGATAATTTTGTATATAAATCGGTAAATAGACATAAGCATAAGAAAATGTTAAAAGATGCCACTACTCTTCAAGCACCTGTGGCTATACGAGAGGTCTAGACCGACTTATTTCATTGCTGTCAACACAAAATGGCAGAATAACTCCCAATAAGTTCATAGTAATCCCATTTGATCCCAGATATACGAGAGGTCTAGAAAAAGTATTTAAAAACGTAGGTTTTAGAGTAGCCTATAAAACGGAAAACAGTTTGAAAAATCTTCTTGAAAACCCTAAAGACAAAGTCGACTTGAAAAAGAGGAGTGGAATCTATGAAATTAGCTGTAATGACTGCGATCTAAAATATGTTGGGCAAACTAAACGCTCCATAAACATTCGTTTTAAAGAACACATGGCACATTTAAGATACGGAAGAACAGAAAAGTCAAGCGTTGCCCATCATACTTTGGAAAACCATAACCGAATAGGAATAAATAATCTTAAGTTGATTAAAAATGTATCTAATAATAGATTATTGGATGCATTTGAGAGTATACAAATAGTTAAATGTGGTAAGAAAGCACTAAATAAAGACAGAGGGCCTATTCCCTATAGTCCCATCTATTGTTTACTCGACAACGGTGCAGTCGGGTGCAACCCGCAACAAGTTACTTTAGTTTATATCATCTGCTGATGATGCTAACTTTGTTAGCGAAACGTGCGTCCAGAACGTAACACGTTGTGGTGTAGTGTTGTTAGAACTCTTATATTTTGACGTACAATAAATACAATTTGCCCAGAAAAGTACATAGCAAAATATTAACTATCTATTAACAAACACTCAGACGAAATAAGCAAAACAAAATAATATTGAATATCTTTTAATTGACGGAAAAAAAATAACAGAAGAAAGTGGGATTTGTGAAGAAATGAATAACCGTTTTATCAAAATTGCACAAAATGTATATAAAACATTAAAAGACGAATTAGAGCCAATGCAAGAAAATTGTATGTGTATGGATGAAGCGAGCATAACTAAGGTGGCTATAGAAGAAATTATTAATACCCTGAATGCAAGAAAATCTAGTGGACATGATAATATTTCTATAAAAATTATTAAAACAATCAAAATTCAACTAATTCCAATTTTAAAACATCTAATTCGTTTATCTTTTAAAACATGTATATTTCCAAAAAAAATGAAAATATCTAGAGTTTCGCCAATATATAAACAAGGAAATAATATTAATCCAAATAATTATAGACCAATATCTGTATTACCAGTTTGATCAAAAATTCTAGAAGAGTAATACACACAAAAATTATACAATATTGGAATTCGAGGAAATATCAATTATTGCTTTCAAAATTACTTAAATGGTAGACAGCAATAATGTTCGTATTAGAAATAATATTAGTTCTAGGAAAGAAATATTATGATGAATATATTATATGTATTATAGCCTCAAGGTTCAATATTAGGACCTATTTTATTTTTAATACATTTTATAAATTCAATTTCAAAATTAAAACTTAATGGAGCTCTAAAACTATTTGCGGATGATAAAACTATTTGTTATTTTGAAAATTATTACATTGCAGAAGATTTAACAATTACATCCAATTGGCTACAATCTCATAGAATAACTTTTTTGAAACTTAATGTTTTATAAGATTTTTAATAACTGGTAGTTTATGTCATTAAATCGACCCTTTATAAAAAATTCACTTATAAGCAACTCCTTTAAAATATAATTTAAATGTAAGTCTTTGTTTTGTCTTGTTTGGTAATTATTTTCATTTATAAATCTTTTTAGATTTTCGGGCAATAAATTATTTTTTATTTTATAAATAAAAAATTAACTAAAAAAAATTAAATTACGAACATTTAACTATTCTACTTTTCTTAACATTAAAGGAATTTTTAGTATATTTATCACAATTTAGTAAAATTCCCATGACTCTGTTTAATAAAATTTGTAATTTATCAAATATTTCTTCGTATGTCAAATACAAAAATGTAGAACCATATAGAAAATGTAGATAGATAATGGTATTATAAATAATTTTTTTGGAGAAAAAATTTAAATTTGGAGAAATTTGTTTAAATGTAAATTAAAATTTAATCTATCATCTATAATTATGCCTAAATATTTAAAGGATTTCACTATTTCCAAATTTGACCCTTCTAATGAAATATGCAAGTTATTAGTGTTTAAATTTTTACCCAAAACCATGCATTTTGTTTTAGATAAATTTAATTTTAATTTATTTCCTTTAAGCCAATTTGATAAAACATTTAGATTTGAATTATTAAAATCTTGTGTTGCTAATATGTTTCTATCTTGTATATAAATTAATGTGTCATCAGCAAATAATTGAATAGAGCAATGTTTTAAGATTGATGGAAGATCATTTATATACAAAATAAGTAATGGACCCAAAATACTACCTTGAGGAACACCTATATCAATACATTTGTCACTCGAAATTTCATTTAATACTCTTGTTTTGTGATATCTGTTACTCAAGTAGTTTTTAAACTAATTCAGCACATTATCCCTTATCCCATATTTGTATAATTTATTTAATAATCCTTCCCGCTCAATGGTTTCAAAAGCCCTTTTAAAGTCTAAAAAACTGCTATTATTGCTTCATTCATTGCCAAGTTCCATTTTAACTGCTCCTTCTTTCATATCTTCAATTTTAATTATATTAATATCTAAGGCGGAAGGATTAATAAATTTACAAAGATCTTTTTTCGTTAATTTTTTATCTTGTGAATTTAATGGTTTTATAGTAATTATATAAGGCTTACTATTCGTTACTGTAAGATTGTTTTCAGTCCTTTTCACACTATAAGACAATGTGGTGTTGTTTTTATTTGATTTTTAACATTTCTTTTCCTGGTCCTAGTCGAATTTATTATGCGATAGAAACTAATTTTTTTCATTTAGCAATATAATCTTCTCATTTTCTTCATTTATTATAACGTCTTTTACAGCAATAATGTCTTATTTGGCTTTAATAATATAGTACGTTGGTTCTGACATTATCGTTTTTAGAGTTGACACTTTTAATGTCTTGTGTTAATATTTTGTAAACTGTGATCATACTTATTCCAATTTCCTCCAGTTCCTCAATGGAACTTCCATCATCACAACAACATTTTTCCTGTTTCTCGTGCTCATAAAATACAGTGTGTCCCAAATTCGCTTCTCTATATAGGGATCTCGGCTCTAACCTACAGCAAAGGCTATATAGGGAAAGCTTTAGAGGAAACTTATTGCATTCGATATCTGGCTTCAGATTTACGATCGATCAATAAGTTTGGGAAATATCGGCGAAAAACCGAAAATGGCGAATTTTGTTTTTCGCCAGTATATCCAGAAGGGTAAATTTGACAGCTGTCAAAATGTGACATTATTCGGACACATTTTTAAGACAAATAAGATGGCGTATACGACATGTCTTCATTGTTTTTAGGTTTCAATGTTTTTAAAGGAGGCCATGATTTATTTGTCACAAGATTACATTAATAAGTTAGTAATGTATTGAACGCATTGAATTTTCAATACAACATGAACGTAAATAACGACTTAAAAAATCTAAATGAGCTTTAACTACTTTGTAAGTGGGTAACATTAATTTACAAATCTGCAAAATTACGTCCATTTGCATCGAGACATTTTTAACAATTGGTGACTGTTTTTCGTACAACCCTGGTAAGTGTATTTCGGTTAATATTTCTAAATGTGTCCAGAGCTTTTTGTCTCAGGATTTCTATGGTCACGGGGGGATCAAATTCATAGATTTCATTCTTCGTGTGACCCCAAGGGTAGAAATCCAAGGGCGGCAGGTCAGGGGATCTAGGAGGCCAAGATATTGGGCCATTTAAAGAAATTATTCTTTCGTCAAACTGCTCTCTTAAGAACTTCCTGACTTGAATGGTATTGTGAGCCGGACATCCGTCTTGTTGAAACCAAGTTCTTCTTAATTCATCTTCCGTCAGAATAGCTCGTAAGGCTGGTACAACCTGATTTCGCAAAAGCTCTAGGTACCTCTGCCCGTTTAGGTTGTAGTCAAACAAAAATGGTCCAATAAGTCGATTTCCTGAAATGATTAATGTCAAGGGCGGCAGGGTCGGCCGGGTGGTACTAGAAACTATAAATTATAAAGGGAAAATTATCTTTATTAAAAAGTAGATATTTTCTTTCCAAAAATAATTATCGAAACATCCCGTAATGAATGAGCTTGTATACAGTTGAAACCTATTTAGCTTTATTACGAAAAAGAAAAACATATTTGGTTAGCGGGAAATAATAGCCGTAATAAATTATTTTGTTGGTATTGCATATTAATTTATTTCAGTGATAAATAATCACACAAAAAACATTAATTTTTAAATTATCAAATACAGTGATATAATAAATCTTGAAAATCGAAAAATAATACATTTGATTAATATGGTATTTTTTTCATAACGTGCCTTAATTTTATGTGTTAAATGTATAGATTTAGCTGACTTATAGACTACAATACAAAATGATTGAATAAAAATGTAATACAATATCAAAAAAGTTTTACTTTTTTTTTTATTAGATTATACTGTTTTAGTATCATTAAAGAACTAAACGAAAAAAAAAAAAGATTATTATTTGACCATCATTTGGTGCCTTAAAAAAGATTGGTTAGATTAACTTACGAATGATACCACAACAAACGTTACTTCCAAATCTGATCTGTAGACGTCTCTCTGCCACTTCGTGAGGATTTTGCACAGCCCGATGATGACGGTTGTGCCTATTAAAGACTCCACAATTCGTGAACCTGCTCTCATCGGACCACAAGACATGATTTACAAAATCAGGATTTTCATTACATCTTCTAGTATACCACTCACAGAACTGTAGTCGTCTTGGAAAATCAGTTTCCTTAAGTCCTTGTACTATTATGGGTTTGTATGGATGGTACTTATTCTTTTTTAAAACTCTCTGTACTATTGATTTTGGCACATTAGTTTCCTGTTTTACAGTTCTTACCGGTGCACTAGGGTTTTCGCTGATAGCTTGTAAAATGTTTCTGTCTCGATTTTCATTGTTATTATTGTATCCGCTTCTAGGTTGTTCGAAGGCAGCATGGTTAATTAAATTAACGATAACGATTTTCCTGAATTAGGTTTTATGAGGCTGCCGTCGTTCGGGGTACATCTCCAAATACCTTGCTGAGGTAACGTCGGCGTTTCTATATGATTGAAAGTACAGAGCTAACATGTCAACCTTTTCTTCATTTGAATACGGAATGCCATTTTCTATAGGTTTTGACAATTTATTTGTCAGATTTATGATTTTATTGGGATAAAAGCGTACCTACTACTTATTAAAACACAGCTTTGATACTTTCATTTAACTTAACGTCAAAGTTCCAATTTTGTTACAGATAAATCATGGCCTCCTTAGAAAAGCATTAGGGGCTAACATTACTTTAAATCATGGCCTCCTTAGAAAAAGCTGAAACCTAACTTTACGAAGTGTAATATTCCGATGATACTAAAATCTTTAATGCACTTGTGAGATATCACTAGACTGGAAATTTTAGGCTCTTTCCAAAAATCGAAAAACCCAATATGGCGGCCATAAGAAAAATGAAAGTTGAGTAGGGTTGCGGGTTAACAAAAAACAATGAATGTCTTAAAAATGTGTCCAAATAATGTCACATTTTGGCAGCTGTCAAATTTACCGTTCTGGATATACTGGCCAAAAACGAAATCCGCCATTTTCGGTTTTTCCCCGATATTTCCAAAAACAATTGATCGATCGTAAATCTGAAGCCGGATATCGAATGCAATAAGTTTCCTCTAAAACTTTCCCCATTTAACCTTTGCTGTAGGTATAATAGGAGCCGAGATCCTTGTATAGAGAAGCGAATCTGGGACACACAGTATATAACAAACTGGTATTTATATTTTTTAACTGATTAAATATTACAATATTTAGCTGAATATTCAAGAACGCAAAATATTAACCAGGTATACACCTGTAACTCAAGTAGCATACAGCAAAGATGGTTTAGGATTCAAACAGTGCAAAATGATTCTGCACACGTCGGCGTCGGTCATTTTAAACATATTGTATATGTTTTTGAACTTTTATATTAAAAAAAAAGATGTTTAACGCCTTCCAGATGTTCTTATTAAACAATATTTTTTGTTTTCAGATTTGTCATCAGAACCAACAAAAGTACCCAAAGGTAAAGATAAAAAAACGCGGTATCCATGGAATGTAAGTTAACAATCAACACGAGAGACACAGCAAAATAGTATTTTTCTTTTCAGATGTTGCTGTGACGATCTATGGCAAGCGGAATCGATCTGCAGTCTACAACTTGTTCAACAAAACGTTAATATTTGGCATTTGCAATAGAGCATTCATGAGACCATTCATACTTATTGGAGATCTTCGTCAGGAATCATCGAAGAAAGCTTTACATAGCACAACAATTGTGTGGAAGTCTGAATCCAAGAAATTCGGTAAAGCAAATGGTTCCACCACAACATTAAACTCAGTAAGATCCACGGTCAATAAAGATAAAAAATCCCCAATGTCACCAGCCTGTGTGAAGAAAGGCCACTGTGAAGATCCCTGTACAAAGGAAACAGAAAGTTCTTGCCAGAAATCGGCCCTTGATCTTTTTCCGAAAAAGTGCAAGGTAGACTCCACTGTCAACATTATCCAGTACTGTCGGCAAAAACTGCTGGTCGTTAATGAGAAGGAAAAAGAAGGGGAACTAGTTTGCGATTCTTTTCGACAAAAAAGCGATGCGCCAGAATGCGAGGAAACTAAAGACGAAAAATTCCTTCACAATCTTGACGCAAACGGTTTGAAATATTCTGGGCCTTGTCTATCGAAATGCGAAGAATCAAAGTGCGATCAAGACAATTCTCCTAATAATGAAAACAAGCAGGGTGAGGAAGTTTGTGATGATGTGAAAATGAAAGAACACATATGCAGTTTAAACGATTGTGAAGAGCCCGTTTCATGTCAAGAAAATAAAACCAAAAATAGCATAAACTGTGAAGAAATCGATAGTCAAGAACTAATTACGTCAACCTTGTCATGTGAAAAAAAGAAACCGGTGTATAATAAACAGTGCGAAAGTGTTTGTGATGAAATAATAAAAAGGAACCAAGCATGTAATGAAAGTAAAAGCTCAACTGTGGAAAAACGTGATCTTAAGCCTCTTGTGGACTGTTTGGAATGTTGTGTAAAAAAGTATGCAAACAATGCGTGCCCAGAAAATAAAAGTTCCATCGAAAAAGAACTAAAAAAGCTTAAGGCTTGTTTGGAAAGAAAAAGAAAAAAAGACGCAACAAGTCACATGTCTAGTAAAAGTAAGGAGCATATTGAAAAATTACCCAAGAGTACTAGCGAAACGCAAATCCAGTCTGAGAAAATAAAAACTGGTTCAAAGATCGCAAATGGGGAGTTAGCAACTCGTAACACTGATAATGAATACGACAAACCTCTCGTGGAATGCTTGGAATTATGTTCAAAGAAATCTTCTGCAAAACTGCCTGACAAAAAAGCTAATAACGTTTCAAACGATTTGTGTCATTCTCAGAAACCACTTGAAACGAGAGATAATACATGTTCTGAGGTCCGCAAATGCTTTGAGTCTTCTAGCAATATTCCAAAAAGTGAGAAAGAAACTAGCACAAAGGACTGTACTAAGAAAGAACAACAGATAGATAATAATCAAGACTGTGAAGGCAAACAGCGGGAATGTCCACAATCGACTGAGGAGTTAATTAAAGAAATTTCGGAAAAAATGGCCAAAAGAGCGGCAGATTATTGCAAGCAATGCATTAAAATATCGGAAATACCAGTAACTGATAAATGCTCTATCAAGGCAGAAGATGAAAAGAAACCAATATGTAACGCAACATCAGAAAACATCAATGATTTACTGAATAAGATTTGTTCAGAAAAAACAAATGGTCATACGCAGAATGCAGAACAAAACTGCCAACCAAAACCTACAAAAAAAGAATCAGCATGTAAAGAAAAGAAGCCCATACATGATGGCGCGAAAAAAACTGGTGAAGATTGTAAACCAAAGCCGAAACAAGAGGTTAAGAAGTTTGATTGTGGAAAGCTCTTGAAGGCGAAGAAGAAAAAATGTCCAGTCGAAGACAAATGTAAAAGTGAAACAACCATAATGAAGAAATGCACGAACGAAAGGGAAAATACTAAAGATGCGGGTTCTGTGCATAAGGATTGCATGAAAAAATGTTCAAAACAAGCCAGTAAGGCAGAGAACAAACCAGCAACAAAAACTACTTCAGCTGCTGATGCAAATAAATGCGATAAAAAAGATCCCTGTAAGTCGACTAAAAATCAATTGAAAAAAGAAGCTTGCAAAAGCTCCGTTAAAGACGAAAAATACGAACAATTGAAGCGGTGCTTAGAGAAAAAAAGAAGTCAGTCGGAGCCTCCGAGCGTTAAATCGGGTAAAAAATCAGCCAGTACATTCTCTGGTCGAAATAAGTGTCTCGGAGATGACAAGCCCAGCAAATCTCCGAGCGAACATCTTCAATTGAAATGCAAAAGCAAGCAAACAGAAATATCAACTAATGATAAGTGTACAGACAAGAAAACGAATGGTCCTTGCAATAATATTAAGAAGAAACTTTTAAGGTCCAAATCTAATGAGGAGAATTGCGTCAAAAAGGATCCCTGCAAAGCTAGTGAAAGTTCGCCCACTGCGCATGATCCATGCAAAATAGGTGAAATATCTAAGCCTGATAAATGTAAAGAAATTGAAAAATCTGTGGACACTTGTGATGCAGTATGTAAACCAGATGGTAGAGAAAAGACTAAGGAAGAAGAAAAATCTAAGGACTCTTATAAGAAATATCTCGAACCAAAATGCAAAACAGAAGATGGTGACAGGGCTAACAAATCTAAGACTTCAATACAAGACAAATTTTGCAAAGGTAAAACTTCGGTCGAAGAGAAAAGTAAGGATGACGGGAGTTCTAAGCAGTCTTATAAGAAATATCTTGAACCGAAGTGTAACACTGAAGTCGCAGATAAAACTAGTGAGGGTAGAGCCTCAGGGCATGACACATGTGAAGCAAGAGAAAAGTCAGACCCATTCCCAAAGAAATATCTTGAGCTTAAGTGCAAACCAGAAAACGAAAGGACGAAAGCAGGCAAGGATCAATGTGAAGAAGAAATTTCTTTAAAAGATCTATGTGCCGCAGTTGAAATAAATGAAGACCCTTGTGAAAAGAACAAGGTGGATATATGTAAAATATTTAAGATTCAAAAGTCTGAAGAAGAGCATTGCTGTTGTCAACCAAACAAAGAAGTTTCAGATCAATACAAGACAAACGAAATAAGCGAGCACCCCATAATAGATGAAAAAATGTGTGCTGACGACTCTAACAAAGTTCCAACAAAGAAAACCGAATGCCCCCCTGTTGAAGCAACTGAGGATGAAGTTTGTGAAGACCCGGATGATATAAAACTACCTAAAGATCAGAGCTTGCAGAAAGGAGTGAAGGATTTAACTACAATAATACCGGGATGTGAACAGACTCATGTCAAGGATATGGGATTGTTGAGACAGTGCTTGTTTATAGGAAAAGATAGGCGACATCCTGTCACGCAACGTAAGTAAATTTTAATCTTACAAATGCCTAACTAGGCAGTGTACAGGGTGTCAATAAATAAGTGTTTTAAAGTACAGTGATTATTCGTATGAACATAGATCTGGAAATGTTTCGTCTCGAACATTCAGAGCGTTTAAAATATTTTTGAATTACTTCTGGCGAATATTTTGGAAACGATTTAAGATTTTTGTAAGTTGTGTAACCTAATTTTTACTTTTCGGCAGTAGCAGTAGCAGTCGAGTTCGAAAAAGAGACTTTCCACATGTATTAGACACATTTGAGTAATGAGTGAACAATCATTAACTCTTTTTTTAATACAAATCTGGATTTAAATTTTTTTTTTAAGCATTTGCTCTCGTAACACTCAAGCATTTAATGTAACTAAAATATTTATTACGAATTCATAAATATATATCTTCAGGTTTTAGTGTCCTTAGATACCAAAAAAAAAACATGTTTTATCAATTCCTTCAAATTTTGACCAAAAATTAAAGGTCATATGAGGATAACCTAGTAATAATATTCGCAACTTAATTGTTGCATCCTCAGGAGATCCTATATCCTGCATAAAATCCATATTGTCAGTCTTTACCTACTCCGTTGATATTAAGTTTCTAAGTGGTTTTAGTTAACGATCCTCTTGTTGTTATGTTAGAGTGGTGTGTTATTTGGGGTTAGGAAATATCTGCGGACCAACAAAGTAAGTAAAGACTGATAATATGGGTTTCATGCAGGATATAAAAAACTAATATTTGTCCTGAGGATGCAACAATAAAGTTGCGAAACGTCGACAATTTAAAAAAGGGCTTTTGTTTTTTTTTTACTGGATCCTAACTCCAAATAATACACCACTCTAACATAACAACAAGAAGATCGTTAACGAAAATCATTTAGAAACATAATAATATGGGTTTCAATTTAAGATGGCGAAATAAAATAGCGGACAAATAATTTTTTTTAAAATCAACGTAAAAAAATCTTGTTCAATTGACTCTAAATTTTGAAGAAAAATTAAATGTGACAATGGGATAAACTGATATGAATTCAAAATGACGTAGCAAAATAGCGGTATGTCAGTGTAAAAACTACTTATCGAATTTATTTTAAATTGTGCCCAAAAATCAAGTGTGGCATAGGTAGAGAGAAAATGGGAAACTATTGGTGGGAATCCATATGTTGGAATAAAACGGCTCCCAATAAAAAGGCAGTATATGTATCAAGTATATACTGTAACTGTATATTAAACTAAACACTATTTCTAACAAATGTCTTTTTTTTGTTACATATCTTGATGGTTCACATAAAATAAAACAAGTTTTAAATTTAAACTTACATTCTAACTGCTACAAGAAAGAAAATACCAGTCGATCGAAATATACGAGAACACCCCTGTACAAGGTCATGCAACGACAACTGAACAGGGCTTTTTTAAGCTATAATCATACTGCAAAAAAAAACTGAAATGATCATTAGGTGTAATTTTCTCTGCAGAATTGGAAAATGCTATTAAAACTTCCTGGCAAAACTCATGTATTTTTCTTACTTGATCAACAGCTAGACCTTTCACAGGTAAAAAATCTATAGGGATGATATTATTATTTAGGTAAATTCTTGTGAATCTGAGCACCATTCAAGATTTGCAGTTCGTTCCGTTTATTAAAAAAGGTTGCAAAATGAGATTTTTAATCGTGTAGGGGTACATTTCAATTAATCTATCACATTTTTGAAACTTTTAGAATAATAGGTAAATTTTTAATATGTGATATCTATAATGACTAATCTACATATGTGGGAAGAAGTTTTATTTGCTTGACAATGTTTATTAAAGATATTATTTTTTGCAGCTGCAACAGAAGACGAATTCGAAAAAGCGATGTGTAAGGGACACGTAATGACGTGTAAGGTGCAAAAAATAGGTACAGTATCACAATTTATTTGATCATTATAATACTGCGTCTCAATTAAAAATATCCTGAATTAACCCTTTATTCTCAACACGAATTAAAATTAAAATAGTCACGGCTTTGACCAATTAAGAAATCATGGTTTTTGGGATTAGACCGTCTCAAATTCGAATTACTATACGACTTTTCGTCTTCGATTGCACAAAGCATCTTCAGAGATCTTTACTCTACGAGATCTGAACACTGAATGAGCTCGAAGAGATTCAGGCGGGCTTTTATACCCGACTTGCGCTCGCCCAACCGTGACCCTGTATTAAGATCGGTTTCGACGTGTGATGTAGACCGTAACCCGTATCTCTATTGAATTTTTTTTATATGTTTAAATATTTCAATACATTCTCTAATTTTCCGTTTATAAAATCCTGGAACTAATGCCAGAACCTTGGTGAACAGGGGCGTGCAGTCCATGGAAGCAAGGGAAGCAGTGCTTCCCCAAAAAAAATCACAAAACATCTTCTAAAATGTAATTTTTGAAATAACTAGTAAACCATTAATTTAGTTTATATTAAAAATGCTAAAATATTATCTTAATTATCAAGCCCATAGTAAATGCGGCCTTGACTCCGACCGAGCCATAACAGAAATCGAATAGAACCTACGCGGGCCGCTAGCCTCTCTGCAGCCAAGTCCTGTACTTGATTTCCTGTGCATGAATCGAGCCAGAGGTTATTGAACTTTCCACCGGCTGTTTGCAATTTTTGCATTTCAATCGCGTGCTTTAAGTGGGGGCGAAAGCTATCGTTGGAGTTGGTTCTTTGTTTGAACGGCTATACGTGTGTTGTGTGATACGTACGTCGCACAGTGATAGAAAATGCAATTCTAGCAGTTCAAAATTATGTAGGCAATTCTGGTAATGTTTTTATTGATGTAGGTAAATAATAAGTATATTTAAGTTCAAAATATTCATTTCTAATTTCGTATACAGCATTGTCCATGAAAAAAAAAACTTGGAAAATGCAATGCAAAAAACGGAAAATGCAATGCGTGTCTAAAGTCAGGAACCCCCCCTCCTATTAACTTTTGAACCATTTGGTACATTTTAATGAAAATTTGAGAACTTGAATAAGACAACAGAGGCTAAATTTTAGGCATGAAATGACAGACATAAATTTGAAAATGACAGTTTGGCGCCATTTTGGAAGCAAAAATTAATTAGAAATATATAGAAAAAGGGGTCCCGGTCGAGTAATACCTTATTTCAAAGATCTTTTTCTTCTCTTTTCATCCCCAAATTTTGAAGCATCTGTCATTATCCAAAACAAAATGGCGTTATGCCAAAATTAAATAATCTGTACCTATACTATCTCTTCAATTTTTACACGAACCTTTTTTTTCCAAATTGAACTTGGCAAATTGAATTTGGCACTCGATTTGACATTTATGTCTGTCATTTTATGCCTAAAATTTTGCTCACGTTATCCTACTCAAGTTCTCAAATTTTCATAAAAATATACCACACCATTCAAGAGATAAGGGGGGGTCCAGATTTTAGACAAGCCCTGCCATGCCGTGGTGTTAATAATAATAAGATAGTCTTAAGCGAATTACTTTATATATTTTCAAAAGAGTAGCTCTGGATATTAATTTCTCAGTAATGACCTTACCTTAATAGGTTAACAATCGGATAAATAACATTATTTATAGATATATACATAACTATCAGCATGGAAATAATTCTGCTATAATATAGTTTATTTTATACTACAATATTATCAAAATATGATACAGATTATAATAGAAAGTTGAACCAATTCGTCATAAGTATATAAACGTTTTTTTCTATTTTCCAAACTTATTAATCTCCAAACCCCCAGTTTTCACAGATTTTGTATGCAAACGCACCAAAATTGAAAGTTTGGAAGCTAATATTTGAAAATTAAAAAAAAGAAGTTTACGTAAATCTCACGTAAATGTCTTTCTAATGAAGATATTCTTTGTATCTAGAATCTAGATATTATGTTAGGTATGATATCTTAGGTATATAAAAGAAATTATGAAACTATAAGCATAAAAATGATAACAGTCTTAAATTATTACAAAACATTAATTACAAAACAAGTTTGAAAATACTCGTAATTTGAGTTCAAAAGGTTATCTAAATCAGTTTTTATGAATCGTTCTCCAAAAATTATTTTCATAGGTACAATACACTACACAAGATAATAAATTGAATAAGGACAATAATAACCAATTTTGTAAGTTAAAAAAGGCATTTATATACATACATATTTGAAGGGCGCAAACTTTCAAGCCTCAGTGCAAAAACGATAGTGTTCTGACTTTCTCAGTCATTCTTCATTATTCATGGAAAGAGATTCAAACGAACAAACAAACAAACCGTTATAAAAAAGGATACCTAACTATAGAGGTTCAGGTGGAAGCAGTAGATCAATAACATCTCGACAGTAAATACTGTCTTGCCTAGGTGGTAGAACTCTCAAACTGGAAATAAGGGGATCGGAGGATACTAAGAGGATATTAAATAAATCTTCGTTGGTGTGTTTTCGAGATATTTTTCGAGTGTTATGCTCGCTGTAATATTTTGTCTCTTTATGGCGAGATTCTTGAGCATCCTCTTCTTATTGACCTATCGGAATTAAAAAATGTTCAATGACTTCCCTACTGTGCATTAAAATCTTATGAACTGTTGGGGGCATTGGGTACCATGCATAAAGCTTAACAAATAGCTCAGCTGTTTCGAAGGCATATTGGCCAAAACGGGTTGAATTGATTGGGTAGCTGCAGTTTAAAGTTTTTAGTAAAACACTACATCTATAAATAAGGTTTTGATCTATTCCGGTTATATTAGATGATAATAAAGGGTCAGCAAAAAATCTTCTGGCGGTATTCCCGTCATTGGTGTTACCCATACCTGGCTTTGGTTGATCTATTATTAGTCCGGTTTCTGCTCTAAATTGACGAATGATTTCTTTTTTTCTATTTTCGAACTGATATTTTTGATTTTTGGGAACCCGCCAAACTTTTATGTTAAGCCTATATGAAATATGAATCAAACATTCAAAGAACCTAATGTATGCGTGAAGGGTAGACAAGCCGAGGCTTAGAGCATCAGAGTTAATAGGTAATGTTTTAATATTATCAAGGTTGTTAAATTGTCCAGGGCCGGCATGACAAATATAACATTTTTGTGAGGATGTTGACATTAACGAATTACAAACCTTGCCATCTACCATAGTTCGTAACAATTTATGGTGTATAACATACTCATTATTATTTAAATTAATTTTCATTGTAGACAGCTGTTCGATTTGATTTTCAATATGGGCAAATTCGGCTTTTATTACTTCGCTAGTCTCTTTGATAAATTGGATTCGCACAGGCCTGCAAAACCGTGTAGAGGATGTTCGAGGATTTTGCCATAAGATTTTTTTATTTTTTTCATGATTAACCACTTCTGCCACTTCCATCTGAACCCCACTTATAAATCATCGTTAAATTAATGACAGTTTCATTAATATTATTGGTAAAAGTAGGTAAAACAACTTTTTGCATCTCTAAAACTCGGGACGCAGTATGATTTAAAATATTTTGTAACGGTACTTCGATTGACGTATTTGTAGCCAGAATATTAAAAGGGTAACATTTTTTTTTTGCTTCGATAATTTTGTCGTATGTCGGGAATAGTTTTTTGAGTCCTTTTTTAATGATGAGGTTTCTTATACCGATATATTGGTATCTTGTAAACTTAAAGCTAACAAATAACGCAAGCGCCTCTTCTGGAGAAAATGATACTTGCCGTAGGTCCTCGGTCCTAGTTTCCAATTTTTTCAACCTAGTTGCATTCTTGGGGGAAGATCTCATTTTATGCAACATTGACGCAACATCCCGTTTACCATTCTTACGCAGTTTTATTTCTGTGGCTAAACAAAGTTCATCCTCGGTGATCAATGAGACCTTTTCCTGAACTCTTCTGCGCTTAGTAACTTCACTGCCTTCTTCGAATGATATTTTGGGACGGCCAACTCTCGAAGAAGAATTTCTGACTGAATGACTATCTTGATACGAAATGACTATCACGCTAGAAAGCCATTGCTCGTTATTTTTTCTAAATTTTGCTTCAAATCTTCTCGCTTTGTTCCATTTCTCAGTCAAACTTTTTGTAAAGCTATCAATAACTTTTGTGAGTAGCTTCTGGGTATTATTTGTTGGTTCATCATTACCAGTAACATGTAAAATATAATCTAATAGCAATTTCTGACATTCCGTGTGCCTTGGACGCAAAGGACAAATTGATTTTGCGATATCAAACAGGTCCGCTCTATTTATAGACGCAACTTTACCTAAAATAAATTCAAATTGCACCAAAAGGGGCAAAAGGTGGCAAGCCTAATTTAGCTTATTGAAAAGGGAAAATATCATAAAATATTATAAATCTTGTATTTAAAGGTCATATTTAGTCGTTTCAAAGTTCTGCTCTATCATAATGTCAGTAAGATAGTTTTCCGTTTGGATTTACAAGAAAGTCTACCAACAAATCAAACGCGTTACAACTGGTATGAAAATACTAAAAAACTAGCTTACATACCTCCAAAAATATGTACCATTTTTATAATATTCACAACTTCTTGACACACATACTTATTACAATTTACAAATGTCATTCCAAATCGCAGAGAACGGTCAACACTTCATATGGCACAAGCCCGCTTGATTTTTAGCATCATTTAAACTTGATGATTTTGCGCAACGTGTTCACAAATGATACAGTGATATCAAGCAGATATCCTTAATACGTTTTCACTTTATTTTTAAGCAAAATATTTCAATGATAAAATTTGATTTTGAAATGCTAGAATTGCATTTTCTATCAGTGGGCGTCGCGTCGTGCATGTTGCGATATGGAAGACAATAATATGGACGTGGATATGCAAATACCGTCAACTTCGGCTGTCCGTAATAACGTTGAAAATGTTGGAGAATTTAGTAAGAAGAGTGTGTGTGAATGTATGGTGTGTGTTTTAATAATAATGGGATTTTCAACATTAAACTTCGCTGATAAGCTTCAAATAATTTCCAAAGGAAGGACAAAACCGCCTGTGAAAAATGAAAAACTGTATTAGACATTTTTATTCGGAAAAATAATACGAACAATTTAAATGACTAACAGGTTGTGAAAATATAAGTAAATTATTTTGTTGGCCATGTTTACTTTTTGAAAATGAAAAAGGTCTCTGGAATAAAACTGGTTTTTCCGATTTAAACAGTTTCCATAAAGCTGTAAAAAGACACATTATGTCCATAGCGCATTTGCAGGCCGTCATAAAAGAAAAAGTCTTCGGCAAAACCGGAATTGAACACACCCTTAATAAATAGTTGGAAATTAGTCACCGCCAACACAATGAACGAGTCGATAAAAGTAGGCAAATATTAAGAAGACTTATTGATGTTGTTTGTTTTCTCGGACAGCACGAATTGGGATTTAGAGGTCAGGACGAAACAAGGGTTTCTTCAAATAGACGAAATTTTCAAGATTTACTTAATTTAAATGGCTAAATATGATGATTGCTTAAAAAATCATTTAGAGCAGTCTAGCGTTTTTCGCGGAACGTAGAATCGAATCCAGAATGATTTAATTTCCGCTGATGCAACCATTATTCTAAAAAGAATTAAACAGGAGATTGGCGAGGCGCGGTTCATTGCTATTGTTCTGGACGAAACAACTGATATTGCAATCACATTCAAGAGTGTAAAGTATTTTTCGTTACTTTAAGTGGCATGACCGCTTCTTTTTCTAAGTCAACAAAACGTATACAAGCTTTGGACTCTATTGTCCACAAACGATTGCCCAAAGTAGCTCCTACTAGGTGGAACTATATTGGAAGACTTGTGTTAACAGTATCTGAAAATCGTGAATCACTGATTGAACTATTTGAGAATATAATAGAAAATAATGAAACGTGGGACTCAGAAGCAATAAATAGTTCGAGGGGGTTTTTGGACTGTTTGAAACGAGATTTTAATTTTAATTATTTGTTGAACATATTTTCAGAAATATTTCCATTCTCGGACAATGTTTTTAATATATTACAAACTAAAACAAATGATATTGCTTTTTGCCTAAAAAAAGTGGATAATAATAAGTCCATGTTAAGACAAAAAAGAGATGACTTTGACCTATTTTATCTTCGAACAGATAAGGTCGGAAATGTTCAAACATCATACCGGCGGCGCACTGTGGGCCAGAGAACCTTTAAAATAGTGAATTATTCAAAAATATTAAACTGCAAATATCTTCACAATTTTATTTATTATGGGTAAGTAGGCTATGAAGCATCCCAAAACAATCGAATTATATTGATATCTTGTCATGGAGATGCGCAAACACGTTCAAAAGTTTGACATATTTGTTATTGTTAGCAGTTATTAATTTACCTTATTAAAAATTGCATAATATAACCGGTGAAAATAAGTGTTTCGTGAATTACAAAATATTTTGTGATGAATGATGTTCAAGCAGGTAAGTTAATAATTATTTTAGGCCATTAGTTCTTTTTCTGAATTATTACATATTAGTGCAAATGTTTGTAAAAAAATAAATTTTAAGTTATTTGACAAAAAATATTTTAATGTTCTACACACAGATACGTATTTTGTCATACCTGGTTTTCTTCTTTAATCTTATGACTTTTCAAAAAAAAATATAATTTGTGCAACTTTTTGCAACTTGTTGATTAATTGACATTTTTATTTGCCTATTATTTTACCTACAATGTAAGACCAATTTTAGCTCCACACTTTTTTATTGAATTTTGATCAAAATCTTTTAAACAGTGTTGTAGTTGATCACGACTTTCTAAAACAATGCATAAAAGTCGATAATTTAATAAATAATTATTATTAGTATCAATTTTGGGTCTTATCTTTCTTCACTTCTTATTTTTTTTTTCTAGACGTACGATCTCATCGAATTCGCAAAATTGATATTTTTGAAAGGGGAAAAGATGTCAATGATATTATTAATACCTTATTGTCTATAACTTGTCCCATCTGCCAAAAGAAAAATAAACAAAAAATAAAACAAATATCAAAGAGTTTGAATAACCAATTTACACAAAAATGGAATAAAGTTTTTCGTATAAAATCAAAATTTATTAATAAGAATAGATTATGGCTGGACAAATACATAACTTTACCATGCTGTCCCGGTAAAGTTGGGAGACCCAAAGAAAACAATTTTAATAATTTAAGTTATTCTGCAAAATTTAAAAGAACCGAATGTTTACGAAAATTTGAAATGAATGAACTTTTGTTTGCGTCTAAAATGGGTTTAAGGGCAGACGAGAAATCACAAGCAGCCAAACAATTACTAACCATTGAACACAAATCCAATCCAATTAGTGAGATAAATCGACTTAGTGATGATAGTACTTTGACAATGATAGTAGATTCTAGATTGTCCAAAAGACAGTACCAAAATATTCGAGACTCTGCAAAAAATAACAAAACCGATATTTAGCCATCTTATAATAATATTAGAGAAGCTAAAAAACGATGTTATTTTCCAAATGTTATTTCCACTGAGCATTCAGTAACAGTCGATCTGCAATCCCTCTTAGACCACACTACACGCAGGCTCTTGTCTACTCTTGATCTGGAAAACTATAACATAACTCAGAAAATTGTTTTAATCTCTAAATGGGGAATGGATGGCAGTTCTGGTCAGGCAGAATATAAACAGGCCTTTTCCGATAACAGATTCACCGATTCTAACCTACTTCTTACTTGTGTGGTACCTATTCAGCTTTATACAAAAAACAAAAAAAATCAAAAAGTAATGTTGTGGAACAATCCAACGCCTTCGTCAACCAAACTATGTCGACCACTAAAAATGCAGTTTTTAAAAGAAACGAAGGAAAACAGCATAAATGAGACCAAAGCAGTTCAAGATCAAATAAAGGCATTATTGGAAACCCAATTTACCACCAAGTTCTCAAAAGTGTTATTTATAAAACATAACTTGTATATGACCATGCTGGATATGAAAATGATTAGTTCCATAACTGACACGTCCTCACAAAAATGCTACCTGTGCGGAGCATCTCCGGTTGAGATGAATAACTTGGAAAAAGTTTTACAAAAACCTATAGTCGACGACTATCTACTTTACGGAATATCCCCGCTCCACGCTTGGATAAGGTTTGTGAATTTTATATTTTATTGTAGGTACAGGAGGGTAATCCACCATATTTTGAACATTAAAATTCTCCGTTAATATTGGTGGTATTATTATTTGCAAATCTTTTTTTTTAATGGTGCACCCCTGTATATTATTTTATAATAGGTATAATGGTCAAAATATGGTAGGCTATTAGTTGGACCTAGCTAGTACTTTTACTACACCACACACCCTAGATCGCCCAGATACAACAATCACTATTTTGGATAAAATGTCTGACTTTTGATTTTTTTTTTTTTAGATCTTTTGAGTTTCTTTTAAAACTGAGTTATCGACTACCACTAGAAAAATGGCAAGCCCGTGGTGATGAAGCCAAGGAAGTAACTAAAATTCAAAAGCGTCGAATTCAAGATGAATTTAAATCAAAAAAAGGGGCTGGAACATCCAATGACGGCAATAGCGCTAGAGCTTTTTTCCAAAACCACTTGATATCTTCACGCATAACTGGGGTCGATAAAGACTTAATATATAGATTTTATATTATCCTCCAGGTAATCGCTAGTGGGTTATACATTAAATTAGAGGTATTTAAAGCCTACACTTTGGATACTGCTAAGCTTTTTCTCTCCCTATACCCTTGGTATCGAATGCCTGTGAGCGTACACAAAATTCTGTTACATAGCCATGAAATTATAAACGCTTTACCAGTGCCCATTGGCCAATTTTCCGAGGAGGCCTAAGAAGCCCGCAACAAAGAATATCGGAGGTACAGGGAACATAACTCTAGGAAATGTAACAGGATTTCCACAAATATGGATGTTTATAATAATTTGTGTGTTTCATCGGATCCAGTTATAACGAGTTTGCGAAGAAAACCCACAACACCAAAAAAAAGTTTTGCTCCTGAAGCGCTGAGCCTCTTGGAAGCATCTTGTCCAAATGCGTCATTGGATTCTTCAAGTGACAGTGATTCTGAATAAATGTGAGTTATTTTTTTTTTTCAGTCTCACCATACAAATTTATTTCTCATAACCCCGTACTTTACATCTGTAATATTTTTTACACTTCTAGACTTTCCAGGGTATGCCGAGATTAAGTTTTTTTTGTTTAAAGTTAAAAATAAAACAGTTTTTCTTATTGTGTCATTATTTTCGCACACGGTGTATGACACCGTTGTACAAATTCTAAACTAGCTTCAAATATGTTTTACAAAATGCTAAACTAAGGTTTTTTAAGCGTTTCATCACAAAAAAAATGCATAAAGCCTAACTTAACACTTTTTCCACATTTCAAGAGGTTTCTGGGCCCACAGTGCGGCGTCTCTTTTATGAAATAATCGATCAAATTCAGCAACAAATAAACTATAGATTTAACGGTTTAAATGATTTTAAATTCCTCGAGCTCCGCAATTTTGATGCATTTAAAGGACAAACTTTTCCAGAAGATGCGTTTAAATCTCTTCTTCTTCATTATGGCCAGTTCTTCGACCGAGTGTTACTGCGATCTGAACTAAAAGTGATTTACGAAACTGATGACATTAGCGCGAAAAATAACGCTAAGGAACTAATGCAATTTTTAAAAGACAAGGAGCTGGACGATGCTTACACCGAAGTGTCGAAATTGTGTGAATTAGTATTGACAATAGCTGCCACAAGTTCATCAGTAGAACGTAAGTTTTCAACACTTAAACGTATAAAAAATTTCGTGAGAAATTCAACGGGGCAGAAGAGACTTTCGCATACATCGCTGTTGTCCATTGAAAATAAACTTTTCCAAAATATGTCGGAGCCTCGACGTTTTTATGATGACGTCATTGACGAATTTGCAAAAAATGATCGAAGAATCGAATTACATTACAAATAGGTAAGTTTCTAAAAATTGCTTCAGTTTCTTAAAATTTCACCGCACGCCCTTGGTTAATTAGGTTAGGTCCTTTACATTTAAAATATGGCCAGTGGTATGCTGGTGTTCAGCTACAACAGATTAAATAATTTGTTTATTTTTAATACATCGTTCATGTTCCTTAAATCTAGTTGATATTGATCGTCCTGTTTCTTCCACAAACACTTTCCCACAGGTGCATGGAATTTTATATATTCTCTCTGTTTGGAAAGGTACAATATCTTTCGGAGATCGCAAGCATTGTCCAATCTTCTTATGTGTATTGAAGATTGTACGTATGTTGGACAGTCGAACTAATCGTCCTATTTTATCTGTAGTAGCATGTATGCAGGGAAAAACAACACTATCTAACGGTGGCTCTTTATCATAGTCCTTTGGCGGAGTTGGATTACTAAATATTTTAATTGAACGCGTAATATTTTCAGTTTAATAGCCATTCCATCTGAGAGCTTCGGTCAGTTTCGATGTTTCCGTTGTTAGAGACTCTTGATCAGAAATCGAAATAGCTCTGAATACTAGTGAATTAATAACCGATTTCTTTTGTGCTGTATGGTGTTTGCATTTATATTTAAGTATCTATTTGTATGCGTCGGTCGGTTGTCTATACACAGAATGTCCTAAAGTACAATTTTCCTTCTTTTGAACACATACACCTAGAAAGAGAATCGTTCCATTAGAATCAATTTCCATTGTGAACTTGATATTATGATGTTGATTAAGGTTGTGCAGAAATATTGAGGAGGTTATCCTATCCATGAGGTCAAACGACAAAAGTATCATCTACATATCTGAACCAGTGTTTTGGTTTTAGTGGAGCGGATGTTAGAACAATATCCTCAAAGGCTTCCATGAAGTTTGTTCATAAAAAGTTCCTTGAAAAATGAAATAGAGTAAGACAAGCTTCAACTAGGTCTATTAGGTCTATTTTAAGTTCTTATCAAGATTATTATGATCCAGTATGTCTGATATCGTAGAAATTAAGTCGTTGACAGGAAGATTTGTGTATACCACTGGCCATATTATAAATTTAAAGGAAAGGTTCTAGCATGAGTTCCAGAATTTTATAAACGGAAAATTAGGTCACGGTTCGACGAGCAGAAGTCGGGTATAAAAACATACCTGAATATCTTCGAGTTCATTCAGCGTTCAGATCTCGTGGAGTAAAGATCCCTGAAGATGCCTTGTGCAATCGAAGGCGAAACGTCGTATAGTAATCGAATTTGACACGGTCTAATCCCAAGAATCCTAATTACTTAAGGAGTTAAAATTATTACGAAGGCAGACATTCTGAGCAATATTGAGTAGGTCTGGGATGATATACGATCACTTTCCAAAATTTTTGTTAGGTGTAGGCGAAAAATTAGTTTGCACTGAAGCGGAAAAGGAAAACAAGAAAGATTCTCCGGATGGTGAGTGTCAGCCAAAACCGAATTTTGAGGAAGACGGTGTCGAAAGGATTTTAAAATGTGCAATTGTCCGGGATAAAAATAATCGTGAAAAGTAAGTTTGCCGACTTTTATTTATTACACGCTACACTATAGAAATTAATATTTCTCGTTCTTGTAACAATATAACCTTTTGTTTCTTGAACCGCGCTGATATTTAATCATAGCACACTAGGACCAACAATTTTAAATTTAACATTAATACTTATGTCCTAACACTGGAACCTGTGGTGGAAGATAGATCAAAATACAAGAGTTCTAACCACACTACACCACAACTTGTTACGTTCTGGACGCGCGTTTCGCTAACCAAGTTAGCATCATCAGCAGATGATATAAACTAAAATTTAGTTACAGTTACACAAACAGAATTCAAAGAGTGCAATAACTTTGTTTGGCTGCTGCCAGGCACATAGCCTGGAGGAGAATGCATGGAGTCTGGTCCCCCTCTCCAAAACTCTAAAAATATTTTAAATTTTTTTACATAATTTAATCTACGAGAGTAGAATTTTAATAACTGCTGATTAGCAGTTCCCTTTTGACTCTGCTTACTAGAGCCATTTTTTAATTCGACCCTCCAGAAAATTACGAAAGGGGCAGTGCAAAAAAAAATTGCAAAAAGTTGTAAAAACTTGTTTTCTGCCAACATCTACAAAATATTGCAGAGAGAACAAATATATAGATATACAAAATGAAGTTAAAGTTAAAAAAAGTTACAGCATATTTTCAAAAATACAACTTTTTATTTTGCCTAAATATCTCAAGAACCCCAATAACCAGAACTCTTCTCTAAGTCATCAGATCTGTAACTAAAATTGTCCAAAATGTTTCATATTTATATGTTCTTATATCTCTTTATAGTTTCTGAGAACCCAAAACATGTCTTTTCATCTAGGGTTAAAATAAAACTAAATTTTTTATACATATAAACCTTCTTGTAAAAAATATCTGACGTACATTAAGTGCACCTATTAAGGCAGAAAAGTATACAACTTCTGTTTTTAGGTTCGTGTGCGCTGAAATTTTACCAGAAGAAGTGCAAAAGGAACAGGCGAATAAAACTATATGTCTAAAGAAACCTAAGGAGAAGATTAAAGTGATTTCCAATAAGCTGGTTTGCAGAAACTGTCCGGCTGCAGACGGTAAGCTAATTAAAATATAATAGAATACTAATATTTTAAATTATTTTAAAAGGTATACGTTTATCTATAACAGATAATACGGTTTCCGCCTCCTGGGATCCGTAACTGAATTCCTTACCTTCTTAACTCTCAAATGGAACAAACCGAATTTAATGGAGAGGGCCAGTATCAAGTTATTAATATATTTTCCGGCTGTGGTCTTCCTTAAAATTTCCTGCTTGGATGATTTTCCTTTAAATGGTATATTTATAGTTATTGAAGTTTATTCGACTTTCATCACAAAATCCAACGTAGGCATTCCAGAGGATTCCTTATTCTTCATGCATCTCAATCATCTGCCTTCTTCTACCAACAATCCTATCCAGTTTTCACTTCATCATATAATTTTTAAAGCCTGTTTACCGGACTAAAATGGATGACAATAGGCGTAAAGTTTTGTAATCTTTAGCACATTAAGTCCTCCATAAACTCATAGAATGGGAACCAAACACCCTTGATCAGTTTAACGCCATTAAGACACATAATCATAATAATCATTTAGCCGAGAACTGGCCTGTTTATCATAACTTTACTTGATACTAAACACAATTTGTTATCTTAAAGCAGCCGATAACAGCTTGCAATTTAATGAGCAGTTATACATTTGCAAGGTTGTCAACATTTTCATTAAAGAAACGACTTTGTGCCAAGGAACTCAGAAAGTTTTACTATGTACTAATCTGTCAAGAATTTTAGGTCATTCCTGGGTGTCATCCTGTGGCTTTCTGAGCTGAAGTTTCAGTACCTCCTAAACAATTCCATAAAAGTCGAATAACGTGCTTTATATGAAGTAGGAAGTTAGGAAAGCTTCAAAAAGATTTGGTGGGCCGCTGTTGGTATATAAACAGACCTCATTTCTACCAAACCAGTCCATTTAGTTTAACCTAAGCAGTGTGTCGTTACGCTTCACTCAACCAGACTACTGATTCCAGCAAAATTACACAAGTTCTGTACTTAGAAGAACTGCAATAAGGGTGATAGCACCCTTTATCGGGAAAGTTTTTCTAATTTTTTCTTGAGCATCCAGCTAGTATCCAGCAGCTTCCAAGGAGTTCAATATTCTTTTTCATCAATAACGTCATAGAAAGAGTTTCAACGAATATTGTTAAAGATTTCTCTATGTCCAAGGAAGCCGCAGCAGCAGTTGTTGTAATGAAATCTATTTAATAGTAATAAATGTTAAGGTTAACGCAGAGTGATTTTGAAATTTTTGGTATTTGGCAGAAACGGAATGCCATAACAGTACATAATTGTATCATTTTTACACGACTCGGCAATAATGATATCATGAATTTGTTAAGGCTGAAGAGAATAAACCTCTGTCTTTACTTTTGAACGTAGCTCTTTTAAAACTAAACTAAGAAAGTTGGCTGATTTTTGTGTGTACTATAAAATTTAAGTTTCAATGACATTTTATAGATATTTTTAAACTTTCATATTTTTGCGGCAATTTTTAAAAATAATGTCCCACTAAAAGCAGAGTTGTGTATCATCAAAATTTAAATATAAATGGGATATGGATCTGTCGTAAAAATATGGCAAGCAGGCTGTTTTATTTAAAATAAACTTTTAAATTTTGATTCATATTTAGTAATGTTTTGGTATCACTAGTTGTTAGTACATCATTTGAAAAGCCTGCAACGCGCAATGTTGGCAAGTGTGTTAAGGAAGTCGACAGACAAGAGTAGCGATCGCAGACTTTTGCTAAAGATAATTTGCGGCTATCCTCCGATGTATATATTTTTCTATAGCAGTTATATTAACCTATATTAACCTCTGGAAACGGCAACGATTCGTTCCAAAACTGATTTGCCATTTATATTGTTTCCGCCAATTTTTGTTGATTATGAAAAACCCGCCTGTCTTATTTACGATGTGTTTAGTAAGAAGAAAGTATTTAGCTTCTTTTTGATTACCTAATGTAAAAAAGTGACTACTACTTTTTGACTTGTTTCTAAAATGTACAGGGTGAGTCATTATGTTTGGCACTTACCTACAGGGTTTATTAACGAAGATACAGAAAAAGTGCAAATATAAATGCTTTAGGGTTTCTTTTAAACCAGCAGAATCCGTTATGACAAAAAACCAACGACTATGGCATGCCTATCTATATGCCCTAAACAATATACCCAAATACGTTTTTTTTTAATGTAATGTAACACCCTGTATTTTTATAATTTTTATGAATCTTTTTTTTTTATTTCAAAAACATATAGTTTGACAACTTTGTCGCAACCAGTTTTTCAATTATTTTTGTTTAACTATAACAAGTTTTGCATTATATTATAATATTACCTTAGACTTATATGGCAGGTAATGTTGCAGTTAAACTAAAATAATTAATAAACGCTTTGCGCCAATATAATCAAATTATAAATTTTTGAAATCAGTAGAGAATGGCATTTCATAAAAATAAACAATATACAGGGTATTCCATTAAAAAAAACGTATTTCCTGCACTACAAATTTTGTATTTACACTTTTTCTCTATCTTTATTAATAAATAACCCTGTAGGTGAGTCATCGGTAGATACAAGTATCTCAAAAAGCTAAAAATGTTCCTCTTCCTGTATAAGTTAATAGGTTTAAAACTGCTTTTTGATTAAAATAATATTTAGCGTTGTTTCTTTGATTTAATTATTCAGGTTTTTGTAGGAAAAGTTTGTTTTCTGTTAAAACGTATTTTTACTTCTAGAAACTTTATTTCAAGCTAACCTATATCAAATTTCAAACCCAAATATTAACAGCCAAATTTAATATTTCTCTTTTAACTAAAAGATCTCTTCTAATATTTAGTGTGAATTAAAGTTATGAAAAGGCAAATGTATGTTTACGTGTTCAGACAAACTGTATTTAATTTTTCGTTTATATAGGCTCTTGCAAGAAAGAAGTACACTGCGCAGTCACCACAGTTGAAGAAATTAAGACGGTGGGAAAGCCCCTGAAAGCCAAAGTAAGGAAAAATAAAAAGAAGAGCAAAGACAAGAGAGTCATGACTTATCAAGATCTGGTGCAGATATGCAGAGAAAGAACTATGAAAGAAAATGAAAAGAAATGTGCTAAAGAAAAAGAGGAGTCGGAAGAGCCGAAATCTGAATGTAATAAAGAGGAAACGAAAAGCAAACAAGAGTGTGCCGAAGAAGAAAAGAATGATGCTGGGCCAAAGGATGAAAGCAAGAAAGAGGAAACAAAATCAAAACCAGAGGAAAGTCCAAAAGAGCAGGAAAATGAGGCAGAGCCAAAATGTGAATGCAAGAAAAAGAAACCCGAATGCAAAAAACCCACAGATAAACCGTGTTAAAAGGATATGTCTTGTTTATTGTAATTCCATTGAATTGAAAATAAAATAATATGGCAGGAACTTCAAGGTGGGAATGTTTAAAAAACAATTTAAGTGACACAAGAAGATTTTCAAAAAGGCAGTGGAGAGTTGGGGATGGAAATAAAATTTAGAAAAATTGCAAAAATATATATAAAACCTATAAGAAATATGTAATAGCATTGTATTTTTTGTCGGTTTTTTTTTGGTACTTTAATTAATAAAAGAAATATCTAAAAGATGTTTTTGAATTATAACAATAAAAATGGCAATAAAAGAATGGAATAATAAGGTTAAAACCGGACACCTTTTGGTTTAAGCAACATTTGCATTCCGCAGAGATGTTGGTATTTGTACTTTAGTAATATCTAGATTTAAAATGGGTCTGTAATTTTTAAAAATTACGCCTTAAATTTTCATAACTAAATAATCATTCGTTAAAAATTTACGCTATCTATATATTTGAAACACTAATGACCGGTTGCAGAAAGCTCAATTAATGTTTAGAATGTTTAACGGAATGTCAAATTTGACAGCGAATTCCTAGATTTCTGTAAGCAGCTTGTCAAATCCGAAAGCTCGGTTAAATATTCTAAGCAACAATTAAGTTTTATGCAATCGAGGGTAGTCGATTTTTCAGCAAGTTCGTGCACCAATTTACGTGATTTTTTTTTAAATGATCGTCGGGTTACCGAAACCCTTCAACACTATTTTTAGTATTGTTTTATTGCGTATTTTATTCTATAAAATTAATATGTTTTTCTTCAATAACATGTATGGTCGATGTGGTGAATGCGTCCCATATTCTTATAATTCCACCGGAAACTCATCGCGACATCTAACGGAAATTACTGAGAATAAGGTCTGCCTGGCCAGCTAGT
Source organism: Kuschelorhynchus macadamiae (assembly GCA_030620095.1). Lineage (NCBI taxonomy): Eukaryota > Metazoa > Arthropoda > Insecta > Coleoptera > Curculionidae > Kuschelorhynchus > Kuschelorhynchus macadamiae. The sequence goes on along the minus strand of JAUTXW010004896.1, from coordinate 254,854 downwards.
TTATTTTTAAATTACAAAGTTGGTATTTTCTGGTTATGTTATTTAATGTTACATACTTTAAAATAAGGTTCCCTATGAAATATAGGAAACACATCTATCAGTAATGAGCGTGGACTTGCTTGGAAAGACTGTATCCCGTTGTCAAAAGGATTGCGAGACGGTACTACTGTGTTCTTTAAAAAAGTACCGTAAAGTGCGAATTCGCATATTTGAAAAACTCAACCAAATAATATTCTCCGACACTTTGCCTTTTGATTTGGATCAGGAGATAATTATATGCGTTATACTTAGGCCTCAACAAGTACAAGGAGTAATCGCGAAAACTGCTCTAAACTCTGTTCCATTTCAACATAAGTGTTGGTTTAGATATATCGTTTATACTTTTAGAATATGGTCAAATTGATGAGAAAATGAAACAATATTTTTGAATACCAGAGAAGAAAATTGCCAGAATCCTACGAAAGTCTAACACTTGCATTATCTTTAATATTCACAAGTACACTGAGCAATATTTGACGTCGCTCACATATGTAATTCCTCTGAAATCATATATAATTTATAGAATGTCTTGATTCTGTGGTAAAGTGTATATAGGTGAAACTAGGCGATCCGTATATATTATTAAGAAATACGAAAGACGTATAATAAAAAACTAATTGCTTAATCTGCTATCGATGTCGATAAAACACATCTAGGCAAAAACAGAAGAGAACAGAAATATCAATTTCTGTGCGTTCTTGGTCGTAAAAAGTTATACGAAAGAACTAAAGATGAGGAAATTTACTCATTCATCATTGTGTCAAGAAATGACCAAAATATACCGTATCTGCCACCGCAAGGCTCATTAGGCAGTTTCCTTGTGGGGTATCAGTATTAAAACCGGGATACCCAAACACTGAAAAGAAATTGATATTTCTGTTCGCTTCTATTTTTGCACAAATGAGTCGTCTTGTGCTCCCAAGTAGGTCGATGCGATGTAGTTACACCATAGTACCTACAGATGGAGCCACTGGTTGCCTGTTTCCCTCATCGACTTTTAAAGTCGAATGACATGACACCTTGTTTTCTTCAGGGGTATTTCGGTTTTAATACTGATTCCTCTCAACGAAACTGCCTGATGAGCTTGCCGGGGCAAATACCGGTAGCAGAATGGCTCGTTGGTCCTGAAACAAACATCATGTGAGGGAGTAAATTTCCTCATCTTTAGTAGTTCTTTTGTATAACTTTTTACGACCAAGAACCGCACAGAAATTGATATTTCTGTTCTCTTCTACTTTTGCACAGATGCGTGGTCTTGTGCCCTCAGGTAGGTCGCAGCTAAAGCGATTTAGTTGCACCATAGTAGGAGTAAATTTCCTTATCTTTAGTTTTTTCGTATATATATATACACAGGGTGTCTAAATAAAACAGTTTATTTTAGGCGAAACATACAAATAGATACTGGTGAAAAATTCAGTACGATCGGTATTATGGCTGATTTCAAAATTCGGAAATGTGGCACGACCGAATGATTTTGTTAGATTTGAACCTCCATACTGGCTCGCGGCCAGTTTGGAGTTTTGGCCGCGGAGTTTTGTCAAAAAATAAATAAATTTATTTTTTGACAAAATGTGACAACTGTACCTCCTAAGACAAAAACGGTTGAAAGCAGGTCAAAAGTTCTATATTTTTGCTATTAGACATAGATTTACTTGTCCTGTGTCAAGAGATTGAGTAAAATCGAGTTTGGAAAGAAATACAAGAATTTTTCGATTTTACAGAAAACAATTACTTTTTCAATTCTTTTTCTACACAAGGTCAAGGAAACACATTTAGACAAGACGGACTTTTTAACTCGACATGGTTCCAGAAAATTTCAAATATCTCCATAAATGTTTTTAGGGGAGGTAAAAATAAACACCGATCAAAAAGTAGAATAAAATTTAGGTATCCGAACCAAATTTTGTAAAGTTCTAAATTATATTTCATATCGACTATGTTTACCAAATGAACGTAAGTATAATAAAAATAATAACTAGGTTAGTCATATATGGGAGATTCCGAAGTAGTTTAATTTATATTGGTTGTATTATACGAGATACCGGGTACCTATACAAAGTAAAGTATCATCCCTTATTTCAGTTTTTTTTCCTTATATTAATATACTAGGTCTAAGAAGTCGAGTTGTTTATTTTTTTAGTCATTTATACTTGCTTTATTAGTATTTATTATATTAGTATCACAAAGCGTAAGGGCTGGATTGTATAGCGGTTCACAACGTTAAGCTGTGAATCTTCGTCATTCCGATCGCAAAGCAAATGTTCTTACTATAATAACGTTTCATCAAGTTGTAAATTTTCGCAGGCATAGATACGTCGACATATTTTATGACACTTACCCCATATCCAACAAATTCTTCATTTTGGGTTCCATAGGGTCCCTGTTTGAAAATATGGTGGGATGGTTTGCTCTGATGGTGAACCAGGCTTCTATTGCGCTTTTCGTTCTTTCGTGTGAGTAATAACAGGCGTGAAGAAACAGGTAGACAAACTCTTCGTCTACTTCTGGCAAATGTGGCTGTGACGACATCCTGAAGATAAAAAAATCTCCTTAATGGTATTTATTAGTATTAAAGAAACATATAATAAACAACAAAGACAAACATTGTTGAAAATGCATATCAACGTGACATAAATAAACACTAATTCAGATTTTATCCAATATTCAGCTTTTTTGCAAGCAAAAGACGCTGGGTTGCTTCCTAAAAAAATCAATTGAAAATAATTCTCCACTTTTACTAAATAGTGCCATGAACAGCACGGGAAAAGTTTAAAAAAATTTTATATATCTAAACAAAACTTGATGACCTAATACATTGTGGTCCAGATATTCATTGCTTAAGAATGGTATTAAATATCAAAAAAAAGTGGACATTGCTCGATATTTTAAACTTAAGTCTTACTTAAAAACAGAAAATGTAGGATTCCAACCAAAAAAGGCAAACATTTTTACCAAAGAGCAAATTTCAAATTTCTTTTTGGAAGCACCAAATGAAACATATCTCATAATCAAAGTGGCAGCTATTTTTGGATTAGATGGCCGCGGCACATGTCGCCGCGATGAACTCGAAAAAATAACCATTGATGATATGACAGTGAGGAAAGTATAATCAATAAAAAAAAATTGGGGGGGTGGACATTGACAACCGTTGCTAAAAGGTATTTGAAAGAATCGACGGAAATACGAAGGGAAATGTCATACCAAATATTACCCTCCAAAATTTGCATGTACTTCTTCAAACAAAAATGGTGCCATGCCCAATCTCAAGAATCAAGAGATATAATCAACTTCTGTCATGAATTCAACAATAACCCCTACTGCTGCACAAAACATGTGTTCGCATCAGCGAACAATCTGCAGAATGCTTCAAAGTGCACCTTTATCATAAATATGAACAATAAACACTAGGATGGTTGTTGTAGTTTTTTATTTTTATAAATAATAATAAAACTCAGTTTCTCGTTTTTTTTTGCGTTTTCCGTTTTCATAAAAATGTAAAAATATCTATTACATAATTCAGAATATTAATCCTAAATTAAGAAAATAAAAAAGGTTATGATAGAATCTGAAAAAAAAATAATTAGTATGTCCCTGTAGTAAAATTAACATTCAGAAAATCAAAAGTGTAATCAATTTTTTTCAAGTTGTCTTTAAGAAAGCCAAATTAATTAAAAAGTTATTCTTATCGAAAAGAGAGGAAAATGCATATTTTTAGGTGAAAAATTAATTCCCAAATATTAAATCGTATATCCAAATTTAAGAAATTAGTTTTTTCCTAATAACGCGTTTAATAAGCAGATAAACTTATATTCAAGATTATTTCTGATTTAAAAATTGTCGTTATTGACAAACTTCGTGTAAAATGCTATACTCTGGTACTCCCCCAAGTATAAATCAGATGGAAAAAACTTTTAAAACTGAGACATCACAAAAAATTTAACAAAATATACTCCTACATAGTATAGATAAACTTTTGAAAATATACCATTTTGTTTACAAGTTATGGCTATTTAAATTAAAGTTAAATTTACAGAAATTGCACTAGAATTACACTGTTGCTAATTTCATGAAAATGATTAATTGTAAAAAATTTTAGTCCTTTATTTATTGGGCTTGAATTTCCTTGTTAGCTTCCTATTCATAAAAAAAACGGCCATCATCGAATACTCTTAGTCCACCATTGTGGACTAATATCTTAGATATAAAGAAACAATAAAGTTTAGCATTGGCTAGCCCTCCAGAAATGTGAAATATTTATTAAATAGTCAAAAAAAAAAATATTACAAAATCCAGCCTCGAAAAAAAATTAATATTTATAAATTTAATTTTTATTTCCGGGCTGCCTTGGATCTATATATGACGATGGTGAAACCTTCACGATGGATGTCACTATTTCTCACTAGTTATTCAAATTTCTTTTTTTAAAAACTTATCGACACCAAACATTTCCTTAATTACTTAATCGCAAAAATATATTTGTGTATTTGGTGTTGTATCTACGATTTCTGAGATTGCTGAGCAAACCCTGAATAACAATATACAGGGTGTTCAGCTAAGGGTGGCTCTCGGCCATATCTCAGAAAGTATTTACCCTAGGTTATCGGGGAAAAAATTTAATAAGTAAATCGGCAAAAATAAAAAGCTGTAAATTATTTTCGACTTTGTAAGTCTGTCGTTAGAGGGCGCAACACCAACCGTAAAGTAGAAAACACGGTTTAGTTCAAAAATACTCAGAATTAACCCTTATCGAAAATACTTTTTTTGTAATCTACTAATAACTCCAAAACTTTTTGTTTCAACTTTTTTTCTCTAAATTTTCAAATAAAGGGAGGGGGGAGGGGTAAACATTGGATTCAAAGAAATTAAATAACTTTTGTTTGGATTAACCGATTTTAACGTTTTCTTTTTTTTTGTTTTAAGGAGATTATGTGTTAGTTTCTTCGAGAATATTATTATTTAGATTTTTATTTTTTTCCTAGCTATGACAAAGTCGCAAACTTTTGTTATTTTCTCTAAAATTTCAAATACAATGGTATTTTTTTCTTTACTTAGAGAAAAAGAACATGAAAAAATACATAAACTGGAGAAAACCGTGGGTTAATATCTTTATTCGTGTCTGAGTTATTTTGAAATAAATTTATTTTTTGACAAAATGTGATTGATGTCTCTCGCTTTAAATTTGCTTTCCGCATTTATTAGGTACGCTATCGTCTCATTAAGACTTGGAATGGGCTACGCTGAGCATAAAATTATGCATCAAGTGTGTAAAATGTCTATTTTTTAACTAATATGAATATTGTAGCACGAGTCTTAGCGAGTGTTTGAAGTAATTTGTTAATTTGTATTGTAAATTTTTAGTTACTCTAGGTACTGCTTTAAAAATGAAATTTAAGCGTCTCGAATAGTGCATAAGCGAGTACTTTACGCACGGTTGTAGGAAAAAGTATTTTAAAATTTAATTTGAATGCCTAAACCATGAGTAGAACCGCGAAATCAATTACGTACCTTATTAAAAAATAAATTTAATTGCAATGAAACTATAAAAACTACACATTAAAACAAAATTTATAATTAACTTCTAACATGTTTAAAATATCTAACATCCATTTGAATACATTCACTGAGTCTATCAAAGGTTGAAAATACAGCGGCTTCCACTACCACCCTGGATATGCTGTTGATAGCGTTTTGGATTCGATGAATCGTATCTTCTCGTGTTGTAGGGCGAGTTTTGAACACTAGAACTTTAAGCCTACCCCACAAATAAAAATCAAGGCAGGTCAAATTGGGGGACCTTGGTGGCCAAGGAAATATTGACCCCCTTCCAATCCAGCGATTGGTAAAACGTTCGTTCAAATAATGTCTAACATTTCGGGAAAAATGGACAGTCGTCGTGCTGAAACCACATATTCCTTATTACAGCCAAGGATATATCTTCTAAAAATCCGGGTAAGTCATTAATTAAAAAATGTAAATAACTTTCACCGTTTAAACTTTGTTCGAAAATGAACTGGCCTATGATTTTACAGTCAATGATTTCGCACCAAACGTTGACAGTTCAACGGTGCTGATTATCCACTTCTCGCATCCAATGTGGATTGGTATCCGTCCAGTAGTGCATATTATGCGGATTTAGTTTACCAGTATTAGTGGAGGTAGCTTCGTCGGTCCATAATATCCTGGATAAAAAATGCTCGTCTTCGTTTACCATATTACGAAGCTAATAGCAATGGTTCAGCCTATTGTCAAAATCCGTCCCTGATAACGCTTAATGTACAACAATATGGTACGGATGGATTTTAAAATCACGTAAAATCTTGTACACTGACCCGATAGATATTGGTCTCTTGAAAATTTCACGTATACTTGCGTGAGGTAAAGCGTGAATGTAAGCCAGGACATTTGTTATATTTTCCTCATTTCTGGCAGGGCGATTTCTTCTTTGGACAGGAAGAGACCGTACTTGACCTGTTTCCTTTAACCGTCTTGCTAAACGCCTAAAGACTTTCCAGGAATAATGACCCGATCAGGATAACGCAGTGCGTGTTGGCGCAAAGCAATTAATGCGTTTTCAAAATTTTGAAAGAAAATAGCTAACATATCATACGCCTCTTCATTAAAATACATATTTCAAACAATAACAATTCAAACTGATATTAAATAAAAACTGAAATGTTTATCTCTCAAAAATAATAATTAGTAATGGCCGCCCTTATTGCTTTTGTTTATAAGTCATGGCCTACCAAGAGGACCGGGTCACTTAGATTTTAATAAAGTAGTTTTCTTTGATGGTTTTTTTACCAAAATGAAACAGAGAATACTCTTTAATGCTCGTCGTAGTCCACTCCAAGGCTTACTTAGACGAAGGCATATCTAAAAATGCAGAAGGCAAATTTAAAGGAGTGACATCACATTTTGTCAAAAAATAAAGTTATTTAAAAATAACCCGAATAAAGATATCAATCAGCGGTTTTCACCAGTTTATGTATTTTTTTATGTTCTTTTTTTTTCTAAGTCAAGAAAAAACTACCATTGTATTAGAAATTTTAGAGAAAATAACATTTTGCGACTTTGTCATAAAACGCCTGGAACTTTGATAAACTCGATGAATGTATTCAGATGGATGGTAGACATTTTGAACATGTTAGAAGTGTATTATACATTTTGTTTTAATGTGTAGTTTTTATAGTTTCATTGCAATTAAATTTATTTTTTAATGAGGTACGTAATTGATTTCGCGTTTCTACTGATGATTTAGACATTCAAAATAAATTTTAAAATACTTTTTTCTACAACCGTGCGTAAAGTACTCGCTTATGCACTATTCGAGACGCTTAAATTTCGTTTTTAAAACAGTGCCTAGAGTAACTAAAAATGTATAATACAAATTAACAAATGACTTCAGACACTCGCTAAGACTCGTACTACAATATTCATATTAGTTAAAAAATAGTCATTTTACACACTTGATGCATAATTTTATGCTCAGCGTAGCTCATTCCAAGTCTTAATGAGATGACAGCATACCTAATAAATGCGGAAAGCAAATTTAAAGTGACTGACATCACATTTTGTCAAAAAATAAAGTTATTTCAAAATAACTCAGACACGAATAAAGATATTAATCCGCCGTTTTCTCCAGTTTATGTATTTTTTCATGTTCTTTTTTTCTAAGTAAAGAAAAAAATACCATTGTATTTGAAATTTTAGAGAAAATAACAAAAGTTTGCGACTTTGTCATAAACTGCCATCTAGCGGCTAAGAAAAAATCTAAATATTAATATACTCAAAGAAACTTACACATAATCTCTTTAAAACAAAAAAAATGTAAAAATCGGTTAATCCAAACAAAAGTTATTTAATTTCTTTGAATCCAATGTTTACCCCTCCCCCTCCCTTTATTTGACAATTTAGAGAAGAAAAGTTAAAACGAAAAGTTTTGGAATTATTAGTAGAATACAAAAAAAGTATTTTTGATAAGGGTTAATTGGGAGTATTTTTGAATAAAACCGTGTTTTCTACATACGGCTGGTGTTGCGCCCTCTAGCGGCAGACTTATAAAGTCGAAAATAATTTACAGCTTTTTATTTTTGCCGATTTACTTATTAATTTTTTTCCCCGATAACCTAGGGCAAATACTTTCTGAGATATGGCCGAGAGCCACCCTTAGTTGAACACCCTATATATGTATAAGTTTCGGCTAAATTAGAAATAGGACTTCTTTTCGCTTTTCCGCATAGATGCCGACTGACAAGTTTATCGAATTGTAAAATATCGAAAACTGTATAGTAGAATATAATATCGAAAGACTAACTTACAAATTTACAATAACACAATTTACCTAAATGCAATAGTTTTTGCTGCTAAAAAAGACATCAACTTTGTTATTTTAAATTAAATACCCTATAAAATATGGTTTTATTAAATCATATTAGTGATTATAAATATGTGTTTGATACCTTTATCTTTAGAAACAACCGTTGAAATTGCTTGAAATAAGAATGTGTTAAAAAGAGATCATTCTAAACACACTGCTTCATATAGCAGGATTTTTGTCTATTTTCTCGGTTGTCTGTGGAGATAATATCAATATCAAACCCAGTATATTTAAAATCGCCAGGAAGAGGCGCTCTTAATGAAACAATATTATACAGGGTGTTATGTTTAAAATAACTTTATTTACTCTCTAATTGTCATTTTTTATTTTAGCAAATCAAAAAATATATTTGTGTATTGACGACTGACGTCTAATATCACAAGTAAAATGTCTTACTGCCTTTATTAGTTTAGAGCCAACTTCACACTCTTCACACACTGAAATTATACTGTTTAAAATAAATATACGTTAATAAATGATTTTGCGAATTGTATCTTATATTCGGATGAGTCGAGATGTTGTAATAATAACGTTTAACAAACAAAATACTCGATATTGGTCCACAACTAATCAAGAGATGTTTGGAGTTAACGTATGGGCTGGAATAGTAGGTACTAGGATTGTAGGACCAATTTTTTTCCAAAGGCACCTAAACCTGAAGAAATTACCATTGGAAATAAACAACGATCAACATTATTTTCAACAAAAGGGGGCATCCCCGCATAATGCTATTGTTGTAAGAAACTATTTAGAACAGAGGTTTGGACAGCACGATATTTCTACACATGGACCTATCCGATGGCCGCCTCGTTCGCCAGATCTTACATAATTCGACTTTTTCTTGTGGAGACATATTAAAGGTATTGTTTATTTAACACCACCACTAATACTTCAGATCTTGGAAAACGGTATACGAGCGTATACTGTATTACTGCTGAAATGTTTGGCAATGTCATACAGAAAAACATCTTTCGGGTTCGAATATACCGAGATGTACAAGATCAGCACTTTAAAAATATAATTGGTGGCTTAGCATGGGTGTTTCATTATTTAGGTTTTAGTTTTTCGTTAATGTTATTGTTAGTTTTACTCTGTTTTTAAATAAATTTAATAATTTTTATTTAATTACTAGATAAATTCACCGAATAACCCTTTTGCGACATTCTCGATATAATCCATTGATAAGTACAAAAAAAATCTTTTACCTACCTAGTTGAACAAAAATGTTGAAACGTTTCGTTATGAAATACCGCATTTAGTAATGTTATGATAGTGATGTATGTGCCTCCATTTCAGTTTTTCCAGCTAGGGCAAAAATACTAAAACAATGAGTTTGAGCCCTCTATCAAAAAAGTTGCAAAGATTAAATTAAGTTAGTATTTTTCTAAAAGAGAGTAAAGTACGTAGATTCATTTTAGAATGATCATGGCACTCTAGATAGAAAAGGAAAATTTATTCTAAAAATAAAATTTGGACAAAATTCGATATAAAAATGGTCCACTCGGAAGTAAAACGATCTCTAGAACCCGAAAAATCAAAAATATACAGGGTGTCTCGTTCAAAAATCAAAAGTTGGAGTCAAACTCGTCATAGATGCGTAAAAATGACGTTTTGTTAGAGTAATAACCCTACCAAATTTCGTTAATATCGATAGCGAAATAAAGAAACGGCAGCCGGAAAGTAATTTCGTGGTCACCCGGTATACTGACAGACAATCCTATGCTTATCCTAATAAGACTAATCCTATCTTATTTTCTAATTTGATAATTTTCGCTATTTGTAGTAGTTTGTACTTTAAACAGAAAAAAAAATTCTTTTGTTCACAGTATATGTTTTAGGGAAAACACTTAATTGTAAGATGGCAATATAAAAGAAGTCAATAAGACAATCTATTTCTCTGGGCTATTAAATCTTTTCCCAAAATCAATATACATACAGTTTAATAATACCATCTAAATGCTTCTATATTTCCATATTAATTTACTTCTATACAAATTAACATTTGTCCAGTTCCGAACATTCTGAAAATTAGCTAAGTAATTAAAAAGTATAAATGCATAGAACCACATAATTATTTATGAATTTGTATACAGTTTTTGCTTTGACCTAAATATGCGAGAAATCATTAAGTTACATATGATCATTAAATATTCTTAAGTTTATGTAGCACATTACATATATTACATAATATTCTGCCATTCATTTATTAACTAACGTAATTTTGAATTTCCTTTGGAGTTAATTTTTTATTTTTATTCTTTATTTTATCCTATGAAGGAAAAGGCAGATATATAACCCATGTGACGGTGAATCGAGGATGTGAGAGGTAAAGTTAATTAAATATTTTGCACAAAAAGTAACAGCTGCTTGACCAATAACGGTTGTTAGAGCTACGAATGTTTTGCTACATGTCGGTATTTATCCTATTAAAATTCAATTAAGGTGGGTTAATTATTAGTACTGATAACCCTAATATACTTATGAGAGAAATTTTGACAAAAACTACTCGTAATAAAATAATGACAGCAAAGTAAATTTTTTAATTACACATACAATCATTTTAACATAGGATAGTATGAACGATTTTAAACAAAATATTTTTATAAACCATCGGTAAATTCGAAAGGGTTTTAGAGATATTTAATTTTAAAATGTTTAATTTTGGAGAAGGTTTCAACTAATTCCAAGACAACAAGGCAACATTGCTATTTGCTTGGACATCAATCTGGTGACAATCTCATCACCTGTGTTTTGTCAACAAAGAAGTATAAAAAAACTGTAGGTTTGAAAACGATTCAATTATTTTATTTTGATTATTATTTTGGAATGTATGAACTGATTTTTTAATAAATTGTGGTTTGTTAGCATAATATCGGCGTGTATTAAAAAATAGTAAAAACCTGTTATTAAAATTTTTTAGTTTATTTATTTGTATACTTTTTAACTGCGCAACTCTAAAGTTTATTAGTTTCCAAAAATTAATAAAGAATATAAACTTACCAAGCGTATTAATTTATAGCACTAGGTAGCTAATTTGCATACTAAAAAAGTATTTTAAAAACTTAAAGTAAATGCTGAAGATGACTATCAACCCTATTATACACTAATGTTTCATGTGGTCCCAAAAATAAAAGTCAAGGGGGTGTCTGGTACGATTTAATACATCTCGATTTTTACATATTTTTGGTTTTGTTAGGAAGCTTACCTTAAATTTACTATATTTAAGCAAAAAAAAGCGTGGATGAATCATTTTTTTTATTAAAAAAATCACAAAACTTATAAATAAGAAACAAACATCATAAATTTCACTACTTTTCCAATCCCATTACTAAAACTGTCAATTATGAAGTTTATGACAAAATACAAAAAGAAAATTATATACATTGTTGCCAAACTTATCTGATTTTCTTCAAATATGAAGGGCGCATATATTTCAAATATGATTTTAGCATGTGATTTTATGGCTTTAATGATGGTTCTATCGACGGACCTGGGCTAACCTAACTATCCACATAACAGTATAGGTTTTGTTAAAAAAAACTTTGTATAAATGTAGACCCCGAATTATTTTGGCGCGCTCTCTCGCGCTTTCCTTACAACAAACCTAACCAATCCTATCCTAACGTAATTCGCACATTGATTAATTATAAGTCATAAAATACTAAAATTACTAATGAAAACAAAACCAAATAAATGGCAATTTCCCTTTCCAGAAAATATGTGTGAAACTGGTTGCCTACTTAATGTGAAACTGAGCCTAAAGATTTTGGCTTTAAGAAAACATACTAACTTACAACAACAATCATTTGCGTAAAATGTAATGGAATTTCAAATAAAATGTGTTATTAGTGCAGTACTGAGACTTAACAATCAATTCTAATTTGTATTATTTTGTGAAAAAACGTAATGCATCCACGCTTTTGTTTTGCTTGAATGTAGTAAATTTGAGGTAAGCTTCCTAATAAAACCAAAAAAAGTCAAAAATCGAGATGTGTTAAATCGTACCAGAACTTCAAGGGGTTTTAGGTCTGGTGAACTCAGAGGCCATTTTCTAGGTTTTGGAGCATTTCGACCTATCCACCTATCGTCAAACGTATTATCTAGATGTTGTAACACATTCCTAAGAATGTGGGTTGGAGCTCCAACATGAAGAAACCAGGCACTGGCTCGCTAAGCTAAAGGAAAATTGAAGGTATGCCTCTCCTGTGAAACGCCTTGGTAGCTCAAAAGGTCCGATTAACCGATTGCAGTTCAAATATTTATTGAAAATCGGTATTGAAATCGACCTTGTTGAATCGTGTGTGGATTTTCTCGACCCAGGTATGAGTGTTATGATAATTTAAAATTCTGTCTCTCGTAAAACAACATTCATCTGTTGTCAGTATGTTTAAAGTAAAATTTTCGTGTTCTTGGTTTCTTCGGGGAAACCACCGACAAAATTCTCTTCTTCGGGGTAAGTCCTCTAAAGTCAAAGCCTATACTCGCTGCACATGATAAGATTACAGAAGATTTTCACGAACGGTACGATGAATTAGGAAATACAACTTGTCCACTAGGGCTAAAATATGTTCCTCGTTTTCGGGTGTTATTTGCCTTTTAGGCCCCCGATTAGTTTGACGGACGTTTACACTTCCCGTATCGCGAACTCTTTGTAAAACAGCCACAAATGTTCTGTCATTAGGACACCTCCTGTTAGGATATCTTTTCCGTATGTTTGAGACGCCAAATGAGCTTTCTGTCTACACTCTCCATAAATAAGTAACATGTCTGCATATTCAATATTCGTATACACTTTTAAAGAGTTTTTAAATCCCTATTAGGTATAAAAGCGGTATGGAATTGATCGTGCAGAAAAAAATTAAGGTGAAAGAATAAAAGAAAAGACAACTGCAACTGATATGTTTGCGAATTGTTATATTCATTGAAGCCTGCTCGTTTCTCTACGGTGGGCAGTGTTGCCGATTTCAAATAAGAATTCTATGGTAAACTAAAACAATTTATTCGTTTTATTTTTTAAATTTAGGTCGTTCAGATATTTTACTAAGAAAAAATTTGTAGGCACTTTGTAGAAAATCATATAATTAATTGTTTTACATAATAAAATTAATAAATGTGTTAACGATGTGCTTAAAAATTAATAAAACAAAACACAACTTTAAGGCCTTTTTTCTCAAAAATGGTAAGGAATTGACCCTTTGTTATTTAAGCATTTTTTAATCAAAATGGTCCATACTATCACCTGTTAAAATATTTGTAGTCAAACCCCTAACACCCTGTAGAATATTAACTCAACAAATTTAAACTTATGACGTTGAAAAGATTCCTACCAAGCAGGATTTTTGTAGAGATTCTGATTTTAATATTCTCAGCTTATTGTAAAAAGTTCCCTTAATTTGAATCGTGGATTTTTGTATTTTAGGGTGTGTAATTTTCTACAAAATAATAAAATAAATTTGACCTTTACATCGGTTTTCAAGCAAGCATGATATTCAGATAAATTTCGCCTAAATCACATTTGGCACTTTTGAAGCTTTCTGTTTCACATCCGATTGGAGACTCATTCGTCCATTCTTTCGAATAGTGTTGAGGATCGGGTTCATCCGTTCGTTTCGTTGCGCGGCAATACTGTCTTTGGAGCGAATAATCAAGTAGGCTTTGATCTCGGCTTCTCCAAAACTAATCTTTTATTTTTTGTGTATAGGTATTTTCAAACATTAAAAGACATGAAATAAAAATTGATAAATAGTGTGGATGAAGTATTAGTCAATTCGTTAATTCCTCCATTCATATGAATCGAATGAACAAATCGGACCGACGCACAGTGGTTTCTCGGAGACCATTTATGGCCAATAAGGGTTATATTAGAAGTACCTTTAACCTAAGTAAGTATAATATTAAAATGTACTAGAAGGTCCAGTAGGCTTAAACAATAAAAAACACCGAAACAAAAGAATACCTACAGCTATCAAAACGAAGCGTATTTTCAATGTTTGTGATTTGGAAATATATTAACAAAATTTGATATGGAAGCTGCAGCACAACATAAGTTAAATTAAAACGTTAATTCAATGTTTGATTTTTATTTCATTATATTATTCAAGATTTTTTCACTTAAATAAATTAAAAACCTACAGTTGAACATACTAAAAGTCTCCATTCCTTAGTCATCGATGTCCGTCATTTCTAACCTCCAAATGTCATCGGGAAAAGATTTTTCTTGTCTTGGTTTTGTGCACCTCTCAATTTGGAGATTATTTTACCTCCAGTGTCGTAGACAGGTCATGTGCTGCACAAAACGCCATTAGCCCCGTGAAGCACGTGACCTGTCAACGACATTGGAGGTAACATAACCTAAAAAAAAAATTTTTTACATAACCCCAAAGAGTCACCACCATTCAGAGGTTACAGATTTTTAATTTATGGTTTGAAAATAAAGGAAATTCAATTGAAAGAAGTTTACAATGGAATTTCCAATAAAATAAATATTCGAGGCAAAATCTATCAACAATACGCTAAAAAAAATAGTTGAAATTTGCGACCAATTAACAAAAGGAGGTAATTTTTGTCCACAAATGAACATACTACAAACCCCGAGTATTTCCTTTGGAAGACCAGAAAAATCATTTACAGAAAGCAGTAATAGGTCAAAACGAAGAAAAATTCGAGAACTGGCAGATACATAGGACAAAAATCAATTGAAAGGTGCGTTGAAGTTAATTTTAAAAGAAGAGCAAAAATAGGACGACTTAAATTTAATTAAAACAGGTCTTGAAACTACACCAACCCGATCAGCTAAAATAATGAACACTTGGAATAATCATATGGAATAACAAAAAACCTATCAAACCATATACAAATGATGAAAGCCTGATAATCGATACTAAGATGTCAAAGCATAATTATCAAACAATTAGAAAAGACACTAATGAAAGAAACTTCGATGTTTATCCCTCTTATAAAAAATGTTTGGAAGCAAAGGTCAATTTTGTTATCAATCTTCTGAACATATACAGGTCACCGAATTGGATGCAAAGGTTCAACTGCAGGAGCTTTTGGACCATACTGTTTCGCGAATTATTTTATCTGAAAAAGATGTATTTGAAAATGTCGATACCAGCCTTACAATGACTTTGATACACAAGTGGGGTTGCGGCGGAAGTACCGGTCACAGCGAATATAAACAGACTATTACAGAAAATGCTTCAGACTCTGATATATTTCTCACATCACTCGTAACCCTACAATTATTGTCAGTCAGTGAAGTTGATCCAAATATAAAATTTGACCGAATGTAGACGTGAGAATAAAACATTTTTAGTAAAACATGATTTAAAGATGACAATGATAGATGGAAAAATTAGTGGTGTTTTTTACAGAAACGAGTTCAAATCAAGCATGTAATAGCTACTCCGAAAATAATTAACGACATCGAAAAAGTTAAAAAAAAAACAATAAAGGAATCATCTCTAGACTACGGTTTATCCACTCTTCACGCATGGATTAGATTTATGGAATATTTCATACACTTATCATACCGATTGGACTTCAAAAAATGGCAGGCTAGGTCAGAAGGGGAAAAGGCAAGTGTTAAAGAAAGAAAGAAATTCAAATCCGCTTTAAAAGCGAAATGGGATTGAATATAGATAAAGTAAAGCCAGGGGGAGTGGAATTAGCAATGACGGGAATACGGCAAGAAGATTTTTGCCGAACCATCAGTAAAAGCGAACATCTTAAATATCAACGAAGAGCGTGTAAAGCGTTGTGTGTGCATTTTGCAAGCTACGTCATCGGGATTTCCAATTGATGACTAAAAGACCAATAAAATTACCGGGAGCATTTACTCGAAAAACATCAAGAACAGCCACAAACCAGGATCTTTTAAAGAGATTTTTGGTATCTTCTGATCCACTAATCACAGGTTTAAGGAAAATGCCGAAGAAAAATAAACAAATGTTTTTAACCGAAACAATAAAATTATTTATAGAACATTTAACATCTATGGCTCCTAAATATATTGATTCCTCCGATTCTGAAGATGAAATCAATGTTTTATATTGTTTTTGTTTGTTTTTTAATAATTACTTCATTTAATAATACATATTCGTAATATACTTTATATTTATATCTTGTTGTTGTTAATTTAAGACACACATTTCATTAAATGTTATCACTGAATATAGTGACGTAAATGAAAAATCTTCAATGGTTTAAAAACATGTTCTTTTAAAAAAAACATACACATAAAATTTGATAGATACATAATTTAACCCATCAGTTAAGATTATTGCGACTTTTCGTTCGAATATCGGACGCCGACACGTGTTTTTTCCTGCATTTGCACACAAACGCAGACAAAATATACATCTAACATCCTAAAAATAAGAAGAGTGAATTTTTTTTTGAAAGCATTCCAGGATTATAGAAAAATAAGAGTTTTTTCCTATTTCATGCTACTATTCTTAATAGTTATAAAAGTTTATGTTTTTGGATAGTACGTTTTCTTTCATGTTCTTTACATTAAAAAAATCATGTTTTTTTTAGGTCAGAACAAAAAAACGTTTTTTGTACATCCATCCCTATAAATAGGTAGGTATCTAATGTTTACCATTTCACAAACAAGCGTCAAGAAATATGCGGACAAAAAAACATTCGTCAAAACCGAATTTATTCTCAGATATGAGGGGAAGCTAATGCTAAATTTTGTAACCGTTAGATAAAAAAAAATATTTAAAAAAGTGTAAAAAATAGGTGATTACCTAAAGGAAATCTTACAAATATGTAGTGAGAAATTAATAAAAAGTAATTTAATGCTTGTTTAATTGGAAAATAGTAATATGAAGTAATAAAAGTTCGAATTACTCTAATTTCCCCTACTATGCGTCACTCGTGATTCGAAAATTCAAAAAGGAAATAGAAGTTTTAAAAGTTTAATTTGATATTTAAGCCAAATCTACGATCAAGAATATAAAAATATAACTAGGGCTTTAAGTTATTTTTGCTGTTTATTTTTCCATTAAAAGTGACCCTGTCATGAGCTAATCAAATCCAGATGTGTATAGCTTGTAATTTACTAACTAAAGTTTAGTTTTAAGCGTCATTTACCTAATATCTACCAATTAAACACAAAATATTTTTAATCATAATTATAACCTACTTTTCGCCAAAAATGATCTCCAAGAAACCACTATGCGACGAATCGAACCAAATCGCGAGTAGCAAGTTGCACAATGGTAGGCTGGAAAACGATCTCAGTGTCAACCGGTAGTATGTTTATTGGGTTTCCGTATATTTTTTTTTTATAAAATGGATCTGAATACTTAATGTTTTTATTTTGTCAAATGATAGTGATCAAAGTACCATCACAATTATTAAAACGTGTGGTAGGCACAATCATTGGAAATATTTTTACGATTCCCAAACGTGTTGCATAAATTATTATTAATTATACTTTTTATAGACTCATGTGACCTTCGCCTTAAAATTATTTATTTTTTCAAAATTTAATATAAAATGCGAATTGCTTTTTTTTAGAAAAATTTCATTAGAATATTGCTGATTGGGTACCTACGTCAAAATTAAGCTCAAATGCATATTTAATTCGATAAGATTGTGATTTATTTTAATTTTTTGCCTAATGAACGATATTGTAAAACCAGTTTCCGGTTTATGTTTATTACATATTTCTAAATAAAGTTAATCATTTTATTAATTTTATAAAGCTTATGGGTACAAAAGACCAACATGAAAAAATTATTTATATATACAAATTTAAGATACTTTTGAATTATATTAAGCTATTAAAATATGATTTTAGACAAAAGATCAAAAGTAGAAACAAATTAAGAAATATTTTTTTCCGACGATTCAAGCAATTCGTTCATTCAATCGATCAATAGAATCTCTAATTTTTCGTTTATAGAATCCCCTGACCGACGCAAGAACTCCCTTTACATTTATGATAAAGTGCGGGACACGAAAGAAAGCCGGGCGGTCCTTAAAATAAAGGTTCATAGTCTTAAGCAAGCGGAAAAGTAAAATTTGTGTACGCAAATAAATTATTGTATGTTATTTTATTTGTTGTAATAGTTTGCCGCTTCACCTGTAAAGTGCGCCAGCTAAGCGGTACCGAAAATTAATCGAGGATTTAGTAAATTTCGCACTGGTCCACTTGTAATTGGGATGTGCCTAGAGTCTCCATGCACTTGCCGCTAGAAGGTTCTAACTATTTCCAGTGGCGCCCATACATTTCGAACATTTGTTTTCATTTCTATATAAATGCGTTGCGTTGAATTTGAATTATTATTTCGAAGTAACGATGGAGAGCAAAAGAGGAAAAACAATTCGAAGCGGTGCACGTGAAGTTATTGCGAGCGTTATAGAGAGAAAATAATAGTTTGACTATTCCAATTCAAACTCGAACAGAACGCGCTGCATTTTACACTGGTGTTTCGGAAAGCAGTTTAAGAAAAATTCAAAGAGAACTCAAAATTCAAAGACCCCGATTATCATACAAAGATAAAATTGACGATGGTGATTTTCAAGTAATTCGACGAACAATAAAGGATTTTTATATAAACTTAAAGAAGGTTCCGACCTGCAAACCCCTACTTCGTGCTGTAAAGAACAAAATAGATTTTTCGTACGGGTATAAAACCTTAAATTGGCTTTTACGATTAAATGGTTTTGTTTGGCGCAAATGCCAAAATAAACGAAAATTGCTCATTGAGAGACCAAATATTTTTCACTGGCGGGTGAAATATCTATCAACTGTAAGGCAATATAGGCAAGAAGGACGCAATATTGTGTAGACGAAACCTGGGTAGATAATGATATGACAGTGAACAAATGCTGGCAAAGTGAAAGTGTTACATGTGTTGTTCAGGGAATCCGCTCTAGTAGTCGCTTTATTATAGTTCATGCTGGTTCAGAAGCCGGATTTGTTCCAGGTGCCGCTTTAGTTTTTCGCTCGGGACTAACAACTGGAGACTATCATGGACAGATGAATAGAGATAATTTTGAAAAGTGGTTGCTCGAGAAGCTTCTACCTAACATTCCTCCCAAATCAGTCGTGGTAATGGATAATGCGTCTTATCATTCTCACGTAGAAGATAAAGTGCCTACTAAATACTCTACAAAAGCTCATATGATATCGTGGCTTAAATCGAACAATCTGGTATGTGATCCAACATGGAGAAAATATTAGTTATATGAAGTAATATCAGCCAATAAGCCTAGAGAAAAAAGTATAAAATTGGCGGTCTTTTACGTAACCTCGGTCGTACACCTTTAAGGCTGCCTCCATACATGTGCGACCTCAACCCTATTGAACGTGCATGGGCAGGAGTAAAAAAATATATTCGAGAGCGCTACACCGGTGAACTTTCAAATAAAGATTTAAATAAAATAGCATTAGAAGCGATTGACTCAATATCGGCTGAAAATTGGAAATCGTATGTTAAACATGTTCGTTCTATTGAAGATAAATACTGGGAAGTAGATGGCAAAATTGAAGCGGTTATTAATGATTTAGTTATTATACTGGGATCTTCAAGTAGTGACGACGAAACCTCATCATTTTCAGAGGAAGACAACGATTTAGAAGAAATCGAACCATTAGAATCACAGCCGTCAACCTCAAAAATGGCTTAGTTTTTTTTTCATATATCTTGTAAAATTATTCATAAAGTAGCTGTCAATAAACTGCTTCAAAATAATTAATTTTCTGTTTAATACCGGGTGTCAAAAAAAATCTAATATTGCAATATTTGAAAAACTACAGAACTCATATTTTTCCAAAATTAACACGTCAGTGTAATTACAGTAGGGGAGCCAGCTCTGATTCCAGTGATCAAGTTTTATCAAAATTTTAACTTCAACAAATTTTAGTTCGACTTTGGGCTATTCGGGTATGCCAAAAGTGACCGTTTGTCTCCGTCTGTCATATTACTTTGTACAGGGGGCGTCATTGTGAAATACTATACAGGGCGTTTCCTAATTGCGTGATAATGTTAAAGGGGGGCGATTCTTGGACCTTTTTAAGAAAAAAGTTTAATATGAACCTAAAAGTCTTAACTTTGGAGATACAGATTTTAAAAAAAAAAACATTTTTTTTAATCCTAATTTTGATGCTATTATAAATAACTGTGTGAAATTTGATACACGTCCTTTATGCATAAAAGGGCATTTTTTATTAACAATTAATTTTTGAAATTTCTACCAGTGACGCGCATATGTAATTAACCTGGGTAAATCCGTATGCTCCTTAATGCATAGAAGACGTGTATCAAATTTCATGCAATTATCTACAATAGCATCAGAATTGGGATGAAAAAGTTTGTTTTCTTTTTAAACTTTACCATCCTGTATCTCAAAAGTTAACACTCTTAGGACATAAAAACACCCCCTTTAACATCAGCACGCAATTAGGAAACGCCCTGTATAGTACTTCACAATGACGGCCCCTGTATAAAGTAATATGACAAACGGAGACACAGGGCCACTTTTGGCATACTCGAGTAGTCCAAAGTCGAACTGCATAAATTAAAATTTTGATAAATCTCGTTCACTGGATCTGATGCTGGCTGCCCTTATAAAATCTGGACTTGTAAATCGTGTATCACTATACTGGGTGGTCCAATAATAGTGGACGTAGGCAGTAGCCCGGGAACCGTTAATGACAGAACTCAAGAAAAAATATATTTATAGGTAAATCGATCAAGAAAAATCAAAATTAAATAATTTTAAAATTCGAAAGTTTTTGCAACATAAAAAAGATATAGAAGTGCGGTACACGAAAGAAAACAGACAAATATAGACAAAGGTTCATTAAGCATAGTGACATTTTTCAATTATCTGAAGGGCGTATAGTCAAAAAGGAGTGCTATATTATTTAAAGAACTACGGGACACCACTGGTTTAAAGAGATTTCTTGGCCAACCTTCCTAAACCGATTGACTCCGCCCGGTTTTCTTTCGTGTCCCGCACTTTATCTGAACCACGATTTTAGCTTTAGTGGAGACTGTTCTAAGGCTTCCTCCTCAAAAGATTCCATGAAGATATTGGATACCCCCGGTGACAGTGGAGATTCCATAACTGCTCCAGAGGTTTATTCATAAAAAGTTCCTTGAAAAATAAAATAAGTTGGTGTGAGACATGCTTCAATCAGATCTGGAAGTGAGTTGACAATATTATTATGATAAAATGAGTCTAATATTATAGAAATTAAATCATTAATAGGCACATTCGTAAATAGCGATTCTAGATTCTATAAGAATATTCGAAAGGTATTTACCGACTTTTTAAGTTCTATTTCACCGACGATAGGTTGAAGTAGTACATTAACCTTGTGTATTTTAGGTAGTCAGTAGAACCGCGGGATCTTTGAGCTCCTTGGCCTTAACGAGTTTTTGACCTCTGCTGGCAAGTTGGATACGTTGTGTTATGGCGAAGTTTTGGCCTTTGGAGAGTACGGATTGATCTGCTTCAGTAATGCAAGTAAATGTAAAATAAAACCAAAGTTCTTGCGTCGATCTCGGGATTTTATAAACGGAAAATTATAGAATTTTTGAAATTTATAAGTAGCTCTATTAAAAATGTTAGCATTCTAACATTTTTAATAGAGCTACGGGCTTCAGTCACAGTATATATATGTGTTGCATATTCTGTCTCTTCACTTTTATTGGGCGCCATTTTGTTCCATCATATTGGATTCCTACCAATATGTTTACCATTTCCTTTGTACCTATGTCACACTTGACTTTTGGGCATATTTTAAAATAAATTCAATAAGTATCCCATATGCACATTTAACTTTTCTGCAAAATTTAAAATAAATTGAACAACATTTTTTTACGTTGATTTTTTAAAAAATTTATTTGGCCGTCATTTTGTTTCGCCCTCTTAAATTGAAACCCATATTAACGGCCTGCTACTCCGTTGGTCCGCAGATATCCCAGATTTTATTATTAACGATCCTCTTGTTATGTTAGAGTGGTATAGTATTTGAGGTTAGGATCCAGTAAAAAACAAGTCTTTTTTAAATTATGTTTTGCCTATTTATTATTGCATCCTCAGAACACATAGATTTTATATCTTGCATGAAACCCATATTAGTCTTTACTTTGTCCATTGGTTCGCAGATATTTCCTAACACCAAATAATACACCACACTACCATCACAACCAAAGGATTGTTAACGAAAACCATTTAGAAACCTAATATCTGAGTAAAAGTACTGATAATATGGGTTTCATGCAGGATATAAGATCTATATATGTGTCCTGAGGATGCATCAATTAAATTGCGAAATGTCGACAATTTAAAAAAAACTTGTTTTTTTTTACTGGATCTTAACCCCAAATAATACACCACTCTAACAAACATTTTTTAACATTGTCCCACCATCTTGGATTCGTTCCAAAATTTTACCGGCTGATTCCAACATAATACTTGATGTTTATAAAAAATTTCAAATAAATTGGATAAGCAGTTTTTTCATAATAATTTTTTTAACATTTCACTACGCCGCCATTTTGGATTTTTACCAAAATATTACCAGGCCATACCCATATGACCCTTAATTTTTGATAAAAATTTGAAGTCAATCGGGTAAGTAGTCTTTAAGCTATGCCGGGAACTGACAGACAGACATACCGACAGACGGACTGACGGAAATGATAAAACATATTTTTTTTGGCATCTAGGACCGCTAAAATGTAAAGACGTGCAAAACCAGAGAGGGTGATTTTTTCACGATTACATACTTTTTATTTGGCCGCCATTTTGTTCGGCCACCTTGAATTAGTACCAGAATTTTACTAGTTAATCCCAATACCACAATTAGTTATGACACACAATTTGAATTAAAACCCTTAAGCAGTTTTTCTGGCTGAATTTTTAAATATTTTATTAAGCCGCCATTTTGTTCCGCCATCTTGGATTCCTACCAAAATATTACTAGTTGATTCCAATATAATAGTTGATGCTTAGTGCAAAATTTGAGATAAATTGGATGAGTAGTTTTTTTTAAGACCCATTTGGATATTTACCAAAATGTTACCAGGTCATTCCCATACATACCCCTTTTTTTTGTATTAGTATTAGTAATATATAGAAAGAGATTCAAGTGATGATAAGAGATTTATGAATAAGGACATTGAAGTCAAATATTTTAAAGGATTAAATAAGGGTACTCGTTATTGATACCAATAAAATTCTAATGATAAAACATTAAACTGTATTTACTTTGTTAAAATAGATAAACGAAGTTCCTATCAAACATGTCAGTATTATGTGAAGCAACAAAATGAAGCGGACGCAATAAGATTTATTCACCAAAAAACTGTTGATACAATATTACTTGTTTATAGTAAATACCTACTTAAAATGAACATTTTATACAAACAATTAATATCAACATAGTGATATTCTATAAAAGACCTAAAGTATTTAGTTGTTCGACCATACTCGAATATACAATATCAAAATTAATTTGTGAATATTCTTAGCCTGAGACGTAGTTTTATAAATTTTCAATTAACAAAATGGTATTAACCTGACATGATAAGTTTAAAGAC
Organism: Kuschelorhynchus macadamiae; assembly: GCA_030620095.1. Classification (NCBI taxonomy): domain Eukaryota; kingdom Metazoa; phylum Arthropoda; class Insecta; order Coleoptera; family Curculionidae; genus Kuschelorhynchus; species Kuschelorhynchus macadamiae. The sequence goes on along the minus strand of JAUTXW010004896.1, from coordinate 230,863 downwards.
AACTTTTATAGCCCTTGTGCAATAATTTCCAAGGTTGGCTTTACAATTTTTCTCTACCGCGCTTGATTATCGTTAAAATTATAATTAACAGGTCTAGGTGATATCTTCGAGAAAGGAATTTACAAAAGGCGGAGAACGACATTAATTCGCCTTAACATTTCTTTTTCAATTTGATGTTTCTGGTTATGCAAAATTAGTGACAGTGACGTCAATGCCCTCATCGTCAAGATGGTGGTTATTTTGAATGGATAAATAGATGCTAAATATGAGACCGGTAAGTCAATTTTCGGAAGGTTTATGCAACGACATATAAATTAATTAATTAAATTAATATTTTTGTGTATGCATGTACTTCAGATTTAATAAATGTTTTATATTGTATATTATTAATTACTTGTGTATATTAATTTCTCCAGCATAGATTATCCCATTGGATAAGTAATAAATTATATTGTTTGAATTCCTTGTTTTTCTTTTCAGTCTTATTCAGTTCCTAGATTAGTTGAAATAGACTTAAATATTTACACTTTGAAAAATCAACGAATACCTACTGTTCCATTTTAATCATATTTTATGAGAATAAAAAGGGTAGCAAATCCTTAATTGCTTTTCTGTTGCAGAATATTAAGTGCACAATATTCTGTTAAACGAACAGACCTAATTAAGGTCAGGCTTAACATTGGCAATTTCAAACCATATAAAATTCTCACAAAGTGTAAAATCGGCCACGAAAGTCTCATTACATTTAATAAAAGATCTTTTTTTACCGCTAATGCAAAAAATTAAATCTATTTTAAAACTGATATATGTTATTCCCGCAAACTAAAAAATTGACATGAACGCTAGCATTCAAACTTTAAAAAAATAACGCGAGAACTTCAGTTGTTGACTTCATAATATAGCGAAAAATCGAATTTGATTTAAAACGGCCGCCTTAAACTATGATGATAAAACAGAAAATTTCTTAAAACTGAATTTGCTGTAAAAAATTACGCCACTGGTGAGTCAAGTCGTGATGCTAGGACCTACGTTGTCATTTACTCTATACTTTGTTTATGAGTCCGTCTTTCTTCCACTCATGCAAAATCTGTCAAACAATGACTGAGCTATTTTCTTGAAGCGGTTTATACGTCATTGGGTTTATGTAACAACAGAATAGACTTATTTAGGTTAACAGCGTAAAGTTTTCGTGAATGATATACGGGAAATATATGTCATTGGGAAATATTAATGTCGTCATATAGACGTAGGAATGCCACTAACTTTAGAAAAAATTTAATTATTTGGAACAGTGGCGGCTCGTGGTCAACTTTTTAGAGGGTCAATATGTATACACACACAACACAAAGAGTCATCACAAAATAATGATTAACTTCTTTGTCTTTGTCTTTACTTGTTTGCTTTTATTTTGCTTTGCTTTCATTTCGGCAAGGGTCGACTACTGGTTTTGAATTCGAGTCGTTTCTCAAAGTTCAGCTAGCCAAAATAATTGAAAACGGCTTTTAAAATCTTAAAATTCTAAAACACTGTGGCAACCTTTCTTTAAAACGTTAATAAAAACGGAGATCGCGGTGCGAGGCATCGAGAGTGTGTCGTAGAATTAAGTAAACGGTCAACGAATTTATATGCTTAGAACAAAAGAGAGAATTTCCAAATTTAAAAAAAAATTGATAAAATATAAATTATGTATTATTTTATTTATTTTTTTCTGTTTGGAAATATTTATTGGGGGGTCATTGACCATATGACCTAATGGAGGAGCCGTCACTGATTTGGAAATATAACAAACAAAACAATCCGCGCCACTACGATCTTCCATTCCTTCCAACATAATGTCCTAATAAAATAATTACAACATCGGAAGTAAACTTTATCGTCAATGAGATATCGTTCTTAAAGAAAAAACAATTATTTTGTATCGAACCAAACAGTAAAATTATAGCGTAAAAAACAAAGAATAGTCGAAAAATATATAAATTCCTTTTTTGGTTTTTATTTTATTTTTTGTATGTTATTTGCACATGCCCAAATATTGTAACGAATATAAAGTTTTTATGAACTTATATACTGATAGTCAGAAGGATATCGGTCGATGGCTTAGACCAGCCATATCAAACATGCGGCCCAATGAGCATTTTTCTGCGTCCCAAATCAGTTTTGAAAACAGCCAGATAATGCGGCCCGCGAACAAGTTGAAAACCGTTTTTGAAAGCGCGCGCCGCTGCAACAACGATTGGTATAAAAAAATGTACAATTGTACATAGTGCCATCTATGCTTAGAAGGATGAACTACACCTACTCAACTTAAAACCTAAAGTCAAACGTTATCTAGCTGGTTTCATTAAATCTATCGCGCAAAAAAACAGATAACGCCATCTGAACATTCTGGAAAGAACTCGAGAAATCACAATCCGTATATAAGCCGTGTTCGATTGAGTTCAGTCGTTCAGTGTTTAGTCAGTTATGAGTCAGTTGCGATAGAGTTTCGAGTTGAGTTGCGCACTTATTGTTACGACACTTAACAGTACTTATTATAATTTATTTCGGATACAGTTTTTAACATGTCTCTTTCAAAACCAAGTGGAAGTAAGAGGAAACTTGTAGATGAGCATCGTATCTTTCAAGAAAAGTGGGAATTAGAGTTTTTTTGCTGTGAAGTGAAAGAAAAAATTATTTGTTTGATTTGTAATAGTACAGTCGGTGTCCCAAAATTATATAATATTAAACGTCACTATGATATTCATAAAACTATGTTTGACAAGTATACAGGCATGGTCAGAAACGAAAAGTTAAATAAGTTAAAATCACGGTTGAAAGATCAGCAGCTTATGTTTACACGTCCAAAGCAAGAAAATGAATCTGTCCTTCAAGCGAGCTAGGTACTGTCGCAGTTGATCGCGAAACACTCAAAACCATTTGTTGAAGGTGAATTTATAAAAGAGTGCCTCGTAAAGGCCGCGGAAATTGAAAGTCCCGGGAGCGTGAAGGCATTTCAAAATATATCCTTGTCTCGGAGTACTGTCGCTGAAAGAGTTACTCAGTTGGCTGCCAATATAAGTGATCAGATAAAAAGAAAATCAGACTCTTTCATTGCATTTTCTATCGCCTGTGACAAAAGTACGGATGTGTGTGGTGTGACGCAACTCGCTGTTTTTTTTCGTGCGGTTGTTATAGATATCAAGTGTATGCTGTTTATGGACTTCTGCAAAAGTACAATTTATATTTGTCAAAACTGTGTCCCGTTGCAACAGACGGAGCTCCTTCAATGACTGGAGTAAAAAATGGCTTCGTTAAAATATTACAGACAAAGATCAAAGAAACGGGCAGTGACAAACCAGATGTTCATCATATTCATTGTATAATCCACCAAGACGTCTTATGCTCAAAAGTGATCAAGTTGAAAAGTGTTTTAAAGTCAGTGAAAAAAATTATAAACTTCATAGGGTCACGAGGCTTTAATCAGTGACAGTTTTCTGCATTTTTACGTGATTTAGAAAGTGAGTACACTGGTTTACCATATTATGCAGGTGCGATGGCTTTCGTGTTCTATGGTACTCGACCGGTTTTGTAAACTCAATGAAGAAATACGCGTTTTCATGGAAACAAAAGGAGAAGATGTCAGCTTATTATGCGATGTACCTTTTTTACAAGACCTTTCATTTAAGGTAGATATCACGAAACACTTGTCGGACTTAAAAACAAAATTGCAAGGACCACGTTAAGTCATTACAGATACGCATGATCATGTGAAAGCTTTCAAGTGTAAGATGATGTTGTGGGAAAAACAGTTAGCAGAGGATAATCTGTCACATTTTCTGACTTGTAAGGCATATCAGGAAAGCACAAGTGTCCCAATATCATACAAAATATATTCAGAGAGAATGAGAAGGTTTCTGGCAGAATTTGAGAAGCGTTTTCAGGATTTTAAGACTCAAGAAAACCATTTTTCTCTATTTACTGGTCTTTTCACTATCGATATTGATAAAGTTCCCCCTCACTTGCAAATGAAAGTAATTGAGATTCAGTGTCAGACCCATTTAAAACAAAAATTTGATAGTGTTGGTACATTCGAATTTTATAAGTACTTGCCTGTTCAATACCAAGAAATGAGAAAATTTGCCTGTATAATCCTGTCAATGTTTGGAAGTATCTATAAGTGTTAACAACTATTTTCTTTGATGAAAGGAAACAAATCTCCCGCAAGATCGCGATTGACGGAAGCACACTTGGACGCAATTTTAAAAGTTATTTCCGCCGATTCGCGCCACAAATAGACAACTTAATTAAAGACAAAAGATGTCAAATATCTGGAAAAAGAATTTAACGTTTGTAGTTTTTTGTAATGTCCTTTTTATTGGAAATTTAATAAACAGACTTGTCCTATAATAGTACTTTTTCCCAAAATTTTCAGTAGTTTGTCTTCTTTAAGATAAGGTTTTGCGGCCCACCTAGTCGATGGCCTTCATGCTTTTGGCCCACCAGTGACTTTGAGTTTGACACGGCTGGCTTAGACTATAAAACAAAGGATAGACTCAATATTCCACTCACAAATAGTTTCGAAAGTTGGATCTATTATTGTTTTTCGCGTACTATGGGTGCGAGAGAAAACATATATCTTCGTCTGCGTCGACGGTCCCAAAAATGGCAACCCTGTTGACTCTCACTATAGACTGAACCAGCGGTGGCTCGTTTCTCTTTAATTTAATATATGTTTATAGCAAGCAATTTGATGTGTTTTTGCCAATTTTAAGTATCTGTCAGACGCGTAGTCAGAAATTCAGACTTGGGGGTTTTGCGGTCCTTTTTACTTTCCTTGTAAGAGGAAAGTATTGTAATGGTGTAGAAATCACCCTCCGAGATTTTTACAGATTTTCACGATTCAGGCATGTTGAAATTGTCAAATCCGTCGGTCTGTCTGTCTGTTTAGTTTTATGAAACAACCTAAAAAACTTCCCAACTGCCCTACATTTCTCTATAACTGTTTTACTAACTTCAACTATATTTTAATTATATATTAGATAAAACCCGAGGAACTTATTAGTTTGGAATTTGGTATATGGAGGAATAACGTGAGCTACTTCCTTGTAGGTATCTCAAGATTAAAATCACAATTTGATTTAAACAAAATGTTTTATAACCAAGAGGCATTTTAAAAATCCGCAAAAATACATTTCTTTTTAAATAAAAGGATTTAGCAATAGGAATATAGGACTTATTCACATCCAAAATAATATATTATATTGTAAATAACGCACTTAAGCATTGGGCGAGCTAGTATGTATTTTAATGTTTACGTTATGTAAAACCCACCCCAAAATTGGCAAAAGATTGGTTTTTGTTCAATTAGTACCCATTTTTTTCTTGCTTTCCATGCCAATTATCATACTCGAATGGCTTAAATATCAAATTAATATGTGTAAATGCTAAGGCCTTACGGTTCGGACACCACTGATATCTAACCTTAATTACGTCAAGGCTTACTTGTGATAATAATATGATATTTTCGGACTTAAATAGGCTGCATTTCCACAAACAACACACTTCCTCACCATAGTTTTTCATTTATTTAAGCGCTATAACACACAAAACTTACAAAATTAATAAAAAACTCAAAAAAATAGAAATGACAACGATCGAACGCGGTACCAAAAATGGCAACAATGCAGCGTCTGTTTTGTAATATAAAACTATAAAACCAGAGTGCTATGACGATTGCTATTTGCTATGTATGAATATTTGTAAACGTACTCGTAAAGGACGTAAATTTGTCGTAGCGTCGGTACCAGTTCTATTTGGTAATATTTGTATTATTACATTTTTGTAATTCTTTGAAGACCTTAGTTAATTACTTAGATCATAAAACAATATTTTAAAGTTTAAGGTTAATTATTGCGTTTAGTTTTTGGATATACATATAACTGTGTTATGAAAATATATAAACATATTGGAGTAATTCGATAAAACTTGGCTTAGAATATTTGAAAATTTTTAAAACGTGGCAATAGCACATATCTATGTAGTGGAGAGCGCAAACATTCAATCTATGATCCCTTGTTAAATGTAAATAGTTGGGTCTTGCTAGTTTTATATGTCAATAAATATCAATAAATAAATAATGGAAATTTAAAACAATAGTAAAAATTTTTAAAAATTTTCAAAATTTACTTAACCTGGCACTTCTCACCTTAGAAAAAAAGAGAAGGAAGAAAAGGAAAAAATAAAGTTAAAAATAAGAATAATTAATTTTAATATTTTTTTGTAATTTTTTTTTCTCCAGTTTTTGTCTTGTTACTGCAATTTTATAGACTGGCCGGTTGCAGAAAGCTCAATTAAAGTTTAGAATGTTTAACGGAATGTCAAATTTGACAGCGAGTTTCTAGATTTCTGTTAGCAACTTGTCAAATCCGAAGGCTGGGTTAAATATTCTAAACAGCAATTAAGTTTTTTGTTAAATTGACGTATCCAGGAACGTAATGACCAAATTTAGTTTCTTTTTTCTTCTGGGATGAATCATTAATAAAATCTCTTTTAAACTCTTAATCTAGGTCATGCAGTTTAACTATATTTTTTTTAGACAAAGAAATGAAGTAATTAAAAATCACATAATTATAATTAGAAAAACGAAGACACTTCAAAATAGTTTATTGAGGTATATAATATTTCTTTAGGTACTAAATTATTCGTCTTAGTTAGGTAATTACATTATTATTATTAAGTAATAATATTCTTTTCAATTTGGTCTTTTATTTCTTTCTACTTTTAAGTAGTTTTAAATTTATGTTTTTTGGAGAGTTCTACCACTTAAAAGATTAATGAGGAATATTTCAGGAGCTTATTAACTTTTTAATAAGTTACTCGTGATAATTTCAACTTAGTTGGCATCATACCAGATTTACTTTTATCTTTAAAGACACCCGAGAAAATTAACAGGAACCCTGCAATAAGACGGAAGCGTTAAAGAGAGGGAATACTCTCTTCTAAATGTGGAATCACTAGAAATACTTGTTATACGTTTGTTTTTCAAGATAAAGACATCAAACCTGTTATATTTATAATCGGTAAGACGATACAGGGTGTCCCTTTAAAAAAATATAGGTTAGGTTATGACAAAATTGGTAAGACGTCAGTTGCCTGCGTCCAGCAGTCTTCAGAAACTGGGACGTGTAGTAAAATTCATCAATAACAATCCAAACTTTAATTAGTATTACCACGTTGAATCTAAGCAATTATCAGAGCTAGGGGTGGTTTCATCTCTTATTAAGTTTAGTAAATTTATTGTAATTGTAGGTTTTTGCTAATTTATATGTTAATAAAATGCCGTTTTTTTGTATTTTCTTTTTCTTTGCATATCCGATTGTTCTTGACAGACAAGAAGTTACGCCGGCAATTGATTGTAAGTTTAATTAGCTAATTAAACTAAAATTAAGATGACTATTCCACTCTACTATTTTACAATGGCAAAATGACATAGCAACGGCCTGTTTGCTACTGCCAAAACTCATACCTGGACAAAATCAACAAGATGGTTTTTAAGCGACAAAATTTTGTTGGGTTAGAGTAAAAAATTGATCTTGTCATTGACAAGTGTCACCTAGGTCAAATATCCTTGGTTACCAATTTATTTACCCTATTTATTACAAATTATTTAGTTATTTCTTTTGATTTCACTGTTTCATTTGATTATATGGTATAGTCAAAAGCAGTGTTATCGTGCGGGTCATACGATTTATCAACGACAAACTTTTTAAGTTTGTTTTTCTTTTATTACGTGTAATCATATCCTGCGCATAAAATCCGGAAGATGAATTAGATTGACCTATGATTTTTTCATACGAAAAAAGAGGATAAATATATAAATACCAGCAGTTGCAAAAATCTTTAAGCGATGTCACTTCAAAGTCAGACTGACAAGTCAGTGACAAAATGAGCAATAGAAAAAAAATTTTGAGTTTTTTCTTCTGGGAATCGATATAAAGACTGTGCAGAAAATTTTGCATGAAAAAAAGCATAATTTACCACCGAAGAAGATTAAGAAATACACACGAAAAAAGCCAAAGACAGAAGACTTAAAAACTTAAATTTAGAAAAGTGGTATTTTTAGACGAGACTTAGATATTTTCTAATGGAAGTGGTTCGAAATCTTGGCAGGACGAGTCTGTAAAAACTGTCAAGAGAAAAAAGGGATGTGGGACGGCAAAACGGTTCATCATTTTGCATGCGGGTTCTTCAACAGGATTTGTCCAAGTGCATGTTTACAGTTTTCTTCAACATACAAAAGTATGGACTACCATGATAATATGAACTGTGAACTGTTTGAAAAGTGGTTAAAAGAACAACTAATTCCAAATTTAGATGCTAAATAAACAACCTACTTCATCATGGAAGAAAAGTGATATTTATGACTGGCTAATAAAACAAAAACAAAATCATTTATTTAGTTTAACCCAATAGAATTAATATGGGCTGGGGCAAAATCATATTACCAAAAATACGTGAACGATGGTTTTACATCAGATGAAGTGCAAATTGTTTGGCAAGATTCGTTAAATTATATTACGCCGGAGTACTGGAAGAAATATATGGAACATACGGAGAATGATGAAAAAGATTAATATGGGATTGGTGGAATCGAGAACGAGTTCTAGATGTCGAAATAGCACCAATGATCATTGCGCCGTTTGAGAACGACTCAGAAGTTGAGGACTTTTTAAATGATGATGATATTTTTCAGTCTATAATATTAAAAAATTTCTGAAGGATTATACTAGTCTTTGACGTGTATAAATCATAAATTGCATTATGAATATCCATTTTTGCATTGTAACTTAAGTCTTTAGCCTTTAGATTGTTTCATGTACATTTCTTAATCTTCTTCGGAAGTAAGTTTTTTTTTTCATGCACAAGTTTCTGTACATTCCTTTTATCCCATTCTCAGAGCTTTTGCCACTGGCTCCTGGATATTAGCCAGTGAATTTTAATTTAAAAATTTTTTTATTAGATTTGACACCATTTTTTTGATTACTTTTTTAGTACATTTGTGATAAATAAATAATTATAGAATACTTGTTCTAATTTTAAAGCGTATTTAAAATAAGTAAATTTCTTTATTAATTATGAGACAAAATTTGATATATAAAAATCGGTAAAAACGCTTTACCAGAAACTCGGGGCTAACGAAAAATACAGGCTATATATATATATATATATATATATATATATATATATATATATATATATATATATATATATATATATATATATGTATTTTTCGCATGCATGGCCCTTAATTTTAAACTGGAATTTATATATGTATATATATATATATATATATATATATATATATATATATATATATATATATATATATATATATATATATATATATATATATATATATATATATATATATATATATATATATATATATATATATATATATATATATATATAATATATATATTTTTCGCATGCATGGCCCTTAATTTTAAACTGGAATTTGAAGAAATCGGATAAGTAGTTTTTTAGCTATCCCGCGAACAAACAGACTGACAGACAGACATACCTACAGACAGACGGAATTGAGAAAACATTTTTTTCGGCACGTAAACGTAAAGATCTGAGAAAATCTCACGAGGGAAGCAATAACTAATTATCTTGTGTTTTTAACAAAAGTGTATAATATTTTTGCAAAATAAAACTTTTTTGTCATCACAATACAAAAAAAAACAAATTTTCTTTGTATAGAGGTGGCCCGACTGTAAATAAATGACACTGTATAAGTGGTTAGATTTTTAGGTCAAGCGGGGCTCATAATTTTTGGTGATTGATAAAAAAATCTCACTTTCATTAAGTGGCTGTATAAACAGAACATATCCTGATTGTTCCACTGATTCGAACCGCCTTCCGACTTTATTAAGGTGCTTGCCATTTTGTGTATTTGTGTTTTTGCCAAGCAAAAAATTTTAACCAAATACATACAAATACACATTTAATATATAAAATAATATTAAGTGGCTATTTTAATAATATTGCGTAATATAATAAATAAAACTATTTTCTTTCTCCCTGTATATTTGTAAATAGCCCATGGAGATTTAATAGATCGATAAAAGAATCACACAACATTCTGGTATTCACTGTGTTTTCTGATTTGATTCATAAGGCATTGTTCTCGTGAAATAGTCATGTCGAATATCACGCGAGAAAATATTTTGAAGGTAAAATTTTCCTCTTGTACATTCAAGTTTGTTGCTTTTTGGTAATTTCGCTCATGACCTTTTTCAAAACCACTCGGTTGACGCGACGGCTCGTGGTTTTGTTACAAAAATGTCATTCGCGAAATTACCAAGCAACAAACTTTCATAAACAATCGGAAAATTTTGCCGACCAAATTTTCTCTCTTGTGGTATTATATATGAAAATTAGTGATGTAAATCGACTTTTTTGTCAAATGTAACAACTGTCAAACAAATAAAATCAATTTCTATGATAGCAGAAGTCCTAGGCCACCTACGTTTAATGCATCGAGATTTCAAGCAAGTGGAACTGTTTTCTAGGGTTAAAAAACATATTGAGTTATAGAACTGCTTTCTTCCGTCAAAAAACAAAATGTTTAAAAGAAATAAGACTAAAAGTCTGTTTTTCCAATTTAAAATTATATGTAGGGCAGTTTACAGAACCTTCTGAACTTTCGGGCTCAAAAATGCGAAGTTTTTCAAACAACTTGTATTGTCAGGACTAATGTTGTTTCAAAAATCGTTATTACGACAATATCCCTGGATAATTAATCCATAATTTGAAAGAAAAATCACCAAAATCGGACCAAAGTTTCCGAAAATATTTAAAGTGAGAAGAGGGCAAAATCTTCATCATGCGATAAGTATCGATATAGTCTCTAGTTACAACACGACTATAAGGAGTGTTTTAAAAAATATGAGTGCAAAAAATGCACGGACGTGTTATATAAAGTTGTACTAAACCGCTATAAAACTTTCAGGTTTTAGATTTGTTTTTATGATATCATCAAAATATGTTACACACTATTGTATAAAGTTTCATTTTATGCACTAGCACGAAAACTGTTATTTTTAATGGAGGTAAAAAGTAATTAGGAAATTGTTGTGGCGGATTTATGATCTAAAACAAAATGTGTATTGGGTTTTACGCAACATCAAAATCAAAAACCAAAAGTTTTACCCCTCATCAAATTCAATAGTAAGGGGTAAAACCAAAAGTTTTACCCCTTACTATTGAATTTGATGCTTGACTTCTGGATCCACGTGGAGTTGTTCAGCATCTAGAAAAATTAAAATGGAAAAGCACTGAATATCTAATTTTAAAAATCTTTAAATTTTCTAGAAAACTACAAATTTGTGACAGAAAATCACTCACATAATAGGTTTTTTCAGATTTTTACGTTTCAGGGTCCCTAGAAGCCAAACATGTTTTTTTGATTCCGTCGGTCTGTCTGTCAGTTCGCGGCGTAGCTAAAAAATTATCCGATTGACTTAAAACTTTTATATATGGCGGAAGACAATAGCGGCATGATGAAATATTAAATAAAATTCTTATTAAAAAACTAATTTTATTTACTAATTAATAATTTACCTCAAATCTTGTATATAAATCAAGTGTTACAAAGCAATTAAAGTGCGGGATACGAAAGAAAACCGGGCGGAGTCAATGGGTTTAGGAAGGTGGGCCAAGAAATCACTTAGACCAGTGGTGTCCCGTCGTTCTTTAAATAATATGGCACTACTTTTTGACTATACGCACTTCAGATAATTAAAAAATGTAACTATGCTTAATGAACCTTTATCTATATTTGTCTGTTTTCTTTCGTGTACCGCACTTCTATATCTCTTTTGTGTTGCAAAAACGGCGAATTTTCGAATTTTAAGATGATTTAATTTTGATTTTTTATTTACGATTTACCTATAAATATATTTTTTCTTGAGTTCTATCATTAACGATTCCCGGGCTATACTGCCTAGGTCCACTATTATTGGACCACCCAGTATAGTGATACACGATTTACAAGTCCAGATTTTACAAGGGCAGCCAGCATCAGACCCATTGAACGAGATTTATCAAAATTTTAATTTATGCAGTTCGACTTTAGGCTGCTGGTTCAGAAGCCGGATTTGTTCCAGGCGCTTTAGTTTTTCGCTCGGGACTAACAACTGGAGACTATCATGGACAGATGAATAGAGACAATTTTGAAAAGTGGTTGCTCGAGAAGCTTCTACCAAACATTTCTCCCAAATCAGTCGTGGCAATGGATAATGCGTCTTATCATTCTCACATAGAAGATAAAGCGCCAACTAAATACTCTACAAAAGCTCATATGATATCGTGGCTTAAATCAAACAATCTTGTATGTGATCCAACATGGAGTAAACATCAATTATATGAAGTAATATCAGCCAACAAGCCTAGAGAAAAAAGTATAAAATTAACGGTCTCCTCGGCCATACACCTTTAAGGCTGCCTCCATACATGGCGACCTACCGATGAACTTTCAATTAAAGATTTAAATAAAATAAGATTAGAAGCCATTGACTCAATATCGGCTGAAAATTGGAAATCGTATGTCAAACATGTTCGTTCTATTGAAGATAAATACTGGGAAGTATATGGCAAAATTGAAACGGTTATTGATAATTTAGTTATTACACTGGGATCTTCAAGTAGTGACGACGAAACCTCATCATTTTCACAGGAAGACAACGACTTAGAAGGAATCGAACCATTAGAATCACAGCCGTCAACCTCAAAAATGGCTTAGTTTTTTTTTCATATATCTTGTAAAATTATTCATAAAGTAGCTGTCAATAAACTGCTTCAAAATAATTAATTTTCTGTTCAATACCGGGTGTGAAAAAATATATCTAATATTGCAATATTTTGAAAAACTACAGAACTCATATTTTTCCAAAATTAACACGTCAGTGTAATTACAGTAGGGGAGCCAGCTCTGATTCCAGTGAACAAGATTTATCAAAATTTTAACTTTTGCAGTTCGACTTTATGCTATTCGGGTATGCCAAAAGTGACCATTTGTCTCCGTCTGTCATATTACTTTGTATAGGGAGCGTGATTGTGAAGTACTATACAGGGCGTTTCCTAATTGCGTGCTAATGTTAAAAGGGGGTGATTCTTGGACTTTTTTAAATAAAAGTTTAATATGAACCTAAAAGTCTTAACTTTGGAGATACAGAGTTTTAATTTTTTTTTAAATCCTAATTCTGATGCTATTATAGATAAATAACTGTGTGAAATTTGAAACACGTCTTTATTCATAAAAGGGCATTTTTTATTAACAATCAATTTTTGAAATTTCTACTAGTGGCGTGCATATGTAATTAACCTTTGTAAATCCGTATGCTCCTTAATGCAAAGAAGACGTGTATCAAATTTCATGCAGTTATCTATAATAGCATCAGAATTGGGATAAAAAAAAAGTTTTCTTTTTAAACTTTACCATCCTGTATCTCAAAAGTCTAGACTTTTAGGAGATAAAAACACCCACTTTAACATCAACACGCAATTAGGAAACGCCCTGTATAGTACATCACAATGACAGCCCCTGTATAATGTAATATGACAAACGGAAACAGACGGCCACTTTTAGCATACCCGAGTAGCCCAAAGTCGAACTGCATAAATTAAAATTTTGATATATCTCGGTTACTGGATCTGATGCTGCTTGTAAAATCTGGACTGTAAATCGTGTATCACTATGCTGGGTGGTCCAATAATAGTGGACGTAGGCAGTAGCCCGGGAACCGTTAATGACAGAACTCATGAAAAAATATATTTATAGGTAAATTGATCAAAAAAAATCAAAATTAAATAATTTTAAAATTCGTAAGTTCTCCGTTTTTGCAACACAAAAGACATATAGAAGTGCGGTACACGAAAGAAAACAGACAAATATAGATAAAGGTTCATTAAGCATAGTTACATTTTTTAATTATCTGAAGTGCGTATAGTCAAAAAGGAGTGCCATATTATTTAAAGAACGACGGGACACCACTGCTCTGGTTTAAAAAGAATTCTTGGCCGACCTTCCTAAACCGATTGACTCCACCCGGTTTTCTTTCGTGTCCTGCACTTTAAAAAATATTGGTATGAACGTAGATATGGTGCAAAAAAATGAAAAGGTAGTATGGATGTGTGATTAAATATCTAGGTGCAGATTTAAATTGGGTCACACTAAAGAAGGAAACATTCATAACGAGGGAAGGGTCTGGGTAGAAGGAAATTTACCGATTTTTTTTTGGATTGTTTTGATTCTCAACATGGCGACCAAATCTTAAAATTATTTTGCTTTTAATGTTATATTTTAGCGTCTGATGATTTTAGTGAATAAATAAATTTATAGAAAAAACTACGAAATAGGAAATTGTATAAAGTCTCGGTATTAGAACACACTATTTTCTGGTAAATAACCTTTCTTGATAAAATGTTTCAATAGCTATAAAAATAAGGGTACTTTACTTTCGGGGTAATTTTAATTTTGTAAATATTTGACAACCTGTATAACTACTTCACATTCCAACATTACTTTTCGATGTTTCAACGCAAGCAAAATTTTTTCCCTATGAGCCTTTAGAAAGTAAGCACTTTCGGCACGCATGTTAGTGCGGAAAATTAGTTTTTGCTTGAAAAAAATAAATTTTTTTTCAGTGTATCAAAAGTATTAGATTTTTTTTTCTAAAATTATTAAAAAGTCCGCTTAACAGAGAGAAGCAATTCCTCGTCTAGATTTGTAATGTTTCAATATCTTAAAAAATTCATCCCATAATTTGTATTATAATTTTGACTTACATCGTATTATAATATCATATCATTTCAGTTAGCTTAATGCTAAGTGATCTTAGTTACAATTATTTCAACAAAAAGCAATAACAACAATATATGCGTCTGTGCATAATTTAGTTTACGTAGTTATTTGTAATTTTGTGCTTTTAAAAGACGGTTTGCCACAGGTACAGACAAGTATTGCCCGCGCTATATAAGTATGAAAAAAAAGTTTTTACATAATGGTGCCAGAAGAAACAGGTAAAAACTCTTAAAGAAGAAGTATTTCTAGCTTATTTTGGCGAAAAATCTGAAACCTGCAAATCCTCTACGCTATGGTCAATTTTTCAATGCACAAATTCATCACAACAACAAAGATGTGGATATAGGTAAATATTCAAAATTAACAGCATTTTAGAAACGAAAAAACGTAGGACACCGTCCAAAAAAATCCAAAATTTTTTCAAAAGCGAAAATTGCAAATTTTTTTTCCGGGTCACCTGATGGTCTATTTGTTGATTAAAGTTGACCGTTATTGGATTGGTAGGTGCATGTCGTCGCGAATACTTTACTAAATTAACCATTAATAACATTGAAGACAAAGAGACAAAAATTCCTGATACAAAAACTCATATTTCCAGAACATTTGTAATTGGGGGCTTCGAACACACCTCATCGTCGCGTTTTTGTAAATTACAAACAGGGAAAATGCACAATACAATGTCTGGGGATTAATACATTTGGGAAGATGCCATCCAATATTGCCGGATACCTGGGATTGCCAGATCCAGAAATGTACACGGGACACAGTTTTCGCCAGTTTCCTGATTCAAGAGAAAATATAACTAATATCAAGAGGCACGGCGGATGGAAATCCACTACCGTGGCAGAAGTCTGTTTGGAGGACTCAATAGAGAACAAAAAACAAATTGCAAATAAAATTTTTACCGAAAAGAAATTTGAAGGTAAAGCTGTTTCATTTCCATTAACAAGTAGTGCAACTTAGGAATTCTGAAAATCACATTTGACATATTTTAAACTTCTAATTTATGACAAATCTAATCTGAAGTAGTCAATTCTAATAAATAAAAATGTAACATACTTCATTTCACCCTCCTCACTAAACTGCATTTGCTAATACATAGGTACTTAATTTATGCACGCCCATAGGAAATAGTAGTTTACCTAACAAGTGCGGAAAGTGCCACTTTTCCGCACGCAATTGAAGTTGCATCAATCGCGTGCATAAAAGTCACTTTACGCACGTGTAAGGTACACTATTTTTTTCTACAAGCGTGCGGAAAAACCCAAAAGTTAAAAAGAATCGTTTATTTATATCAAATACATAATCACAAATTAATTATGATTAACAACATGAATAGTTAACGCGCAGTTTGTAGTAATTTGTAAATTAATTTGCAGAGGCTAGATTTTTTTTCTAAGAAACTCAAGGACTTGTAGGTTGGGTTTGGATTTTCCAGTTCTCTTTCACGAGTACTTATTGTTGTAGCCGTCGCCGAGGAGGTAACTTTTTGGTTGGAAGAGGTCGATTTGGTAGACTGTACTGGTGAAAGTTTGTGACTAGTGAAAGGCATTGCATTGAAGTTCAGTACTTTATTTAGTTTCTTTTGGATTATAGCGGCTGAACCTCCGAAACTGTGGCCTGTATATAGTTCAGCATTTGGGAGCTTCAGATAACCTGCCATATTTGATGGCATTTTTCCAAAGGTGTTTATTCTATGCATTGTACTGTGCAAGTTCCTTTCTTGTAGTTTACAAAAAATATTTAAATATTCTCCGCTTTCAGCTCCATCATCATACACTACACCCACGTGTCGTTCAGTTTGCGGTGGTTATTTACTTTTATTTTCGCGGATTTCGCTGCAACCGGTGAGTTCCTGTGCAGTTGACTTGACTGTTTTGTGTTATATTTATTTATTTTGTTGTTGCAACTTCAAATTCGAAGTTAGTAAATGCGATTGTTCAAGACTGGAAAAAATTAAAAAACGTCTTTGAATTTATTACAAACTATAACAAATCTAATGAAAAATCAATCCGCCTTGCGACAGGATTTTTAGGTGAGATGAACGATTTTGAATTCACGTTTCCGGCATTAATGTTTAATGATATTTTCTCAATCACGGACATGCTATTTGACGTTCTTCAAAAAAAATCGCTTGACATTCTTTTTTGCATATCCAATATAAAACGCTGTCGTGAAGCGGTCTGTAAAAAAGAAATGAACATATTTTTAATACCATGTTTGATAAAGCAAATTTTATTACAGAAATAAATCATTACAAACGTGAGCTTGCTAAGCTTTCACCTGAAGAAATTAGGGCTATGTATAGAACCCTTTTTTATGAAATATTGGACCATATTTTAATGGAAATGACACTAAGATTTCAAGACTGTGAAAAACTTACATTTTCATGTTTGACAGGTTCTGCTAAAAATATAGTTTAAATTTTCCGACTGGCCCGTTTGAAAATTTGTTACAGTTATATGGGGAAATATTTTCAAAAAGTCAACGACTTAAAAATGAGCTTGGTCTTATTTTTGCCAATGAGAGTAATTGGAATATATCGCTGCAAGAGCAAGTGAAAAAATTAAAAAAAGTTTTTCTTGCTTCAAATATGTAAAAACTTATTTAAGAAATACAATATCTGAAGAAAGACTTACTTCTCTTGGCAATATTTCAATTCAAAAGGAATTTCTGAAGGAGATTAGGGCAACTCATCCATTTTATGAGGATGTTATAAATAAATTTGCTGCTATGAAGGATAGGAGAATTGATTTAATATACAAAATATAGGTAAGTCGTAAAAAAATATTCTACCCCCTCCACATATAAGAAAATTCTGGAAAAAAAAATTATTGCGATATTTTCTTGCTTCATTTGCACTTCACTTACTTTTTCACCCGCGAGCCGCCACTAGTTCTTTCAAAGTTTTGATGTCTTTAGTTTGACACCAGGTTTTAAACAGAATATATTCTTTCTCATACCTATGACGGGATTTTGATGGTAGCAGATTGAAGTTTGCAGTTCTAGCTGCTTCCAACACTGTCTCTGGCAAATCTTCGTCTGAAGAATCCATTAAAAACAATTTTACTCAGGTTTTACTACGACAAAAAACAGCGACAGCAAAGTTGGTTGTGATTGACAATGCATAACACGCGTATTTTTACTGTGTGTCTATGGTGATTCAAACTGCCAAACAAAAAAAGCAGCTGTTTATTATTGCTTAACATTGATTTTATAAGGCATAATGCCATTAAACAATTTTTTAAAACATGTTTTACATATTTTTTACCATTTTGTTCAAAATTATAGTAGGATTATAGCAAATTTATGTTCTTAAATCATTATGCTAACTATCAGCGTATCAATATATTTTTAAATATTTAAAATCAGTAAGTATATTTCAAAAAAATTGAGTTATATTATAAGTAGATTTTTTCCGCACTAGTGCGGAAAAGTAGCTCTTTTTAAATTAAATGAAGTTCTCCGCACGCTTGTAGAAAAAATTTTGTACTTAACTCGAGCGGAAAATGAGGTTTCCGCACTGGATTGCTTACCGAACTCCGCTCAGTCGCGTACGGAAAAGTATCACTTTCCGCACTAGTTAGGTGAATTACTGTTATGAATAACGAATGTTTCTCTTAAAATGCAAAATAATAGCGTTTACAGGTATAATTACGTAAATCCACGGACACACTGTATAATCCAAATCAACAGAGTTTAAAATATTTCATTATTTAAAAAAATCATATATTATATCATATAAAAGACATTCTATATCTCAAAAACTAATATGATATGAATCAATTTGGTGCAATTAACCAAAAAGTCTTAGAAATTCACGTAGATTTAAAAATTTCTACAATTATTTAACATTTTTCTTGGCGTCGCGACGCCTATATTTATGACGGCCTCGAATTTGTTTTAGCATTTAATATTTACAATTTACTTAATTAAAAAGTTATTAATCTAATTTTGATATCCCTCTTAATTTACGGCGTTTAGAATTTAAGTGAAAAATTCTGTATATCTCAGTAATAATAAACAACTTGATGCATATAACAAAAACGTGTTAGAAATAGAGGTATTTTTAAAGTTTGAGACTTTCAGTTTTTACAGTGGTTTTGTATTTCCTTGGCCTCGCGACGTTTTTATTTAAGCAGTAGATAATTACATTTTCAATATCCCTGTTAATTCTTGAGAAAAAAGCCTGTGGAGTTTTAAGTAAAGAACTTTATATAAAAGATCTATATGTCCTAGAAAGAGCGATGTTAAGTTTATAAGGGTTTTAATGCAGTCTAGATGCTGAGGTTCTTATGAGCCCCTCTATCTCCATTAGAAACTACAAACTACAGAACTTACCAGGTTTTAATCTTCTGCATATCTTTCTTTTTTCCTTCCGGATGTTTCCTTAGTCCGTCAATAAAGGGATGTCTATGCTTCAAATCTAGGGCGCACATTTTCACAATTTTTGTATTTCTCAAAAGAAGAAACGCAATTTAAATAAAATCCTATTATATTTACGTTGAAGAAAGCTTTATAAATTAATTATTTTAATAAATGAGATATTCTTCTCAGTTAGGTAATTATTATTTGACTAGAAAGTATTTAAATAACAGACGTCAGAAACCTTCACAAGAAATTTCTATTATTTGCCGATGGTACTGCTGGTAAAATTTCAAATAATTTTTTTAAAGGCAAATCTAGGCAAGGTTTTTGTTAGTAGAAATAATTACTTATATTTATTCGAGTAATTTTTCTTGTCAGTACCCAAGATCGAATGTTGTACCCGTTACCAACGATGTGTTCAGTACCGCGACGTTGAAAACTGAACGACCTAAGCAGAAATTTTACTTTTGTTTCGATTTTGCAAGAACCCGTTGTGCGTGGAGGGGTATACAGACTGTCCGCGGATCGCGGTACATAGCGCTGTGACGTCACAGCGTCGTATTTCATCAAATATGATTGTTATGCAAGGAGAAAATTTGAATTATTTTTTATCGTATGCCAAATAAATTATAATGTTTCAGTGGGAAAGAGTTATAATATAACGGCAGTAATTGTAAAAATAGATAATACTACGTTCATTGGCGATGTCATGACGAACATTCTTAGTAGAGACCGATCTATTAATCAGCTTCGGCTACCTTCGGCTATTATTTCAATGTGCGGCAAATAATCAATGCAGATAAATTGGTGCACTCCCCCAAATAAAAATTAATTAACATTATTACATCCCTCGTAAAAGGGAAGTATTGTATTGTCCCCAGATCCCGAAAAACATGTTTTCTCGTCGGTATGTCGGAGTGTCGGTTTAGCTGTTCGCAGTATAGCTAAACAACTATTTACCCGATTGACTTCAAATTTTGGTCAAAAATTAAGGGTCATATAGAGATGACCTGGTAACATTTTGGTAAAAATGCAATATGGCAAAACAAAATGGCGGTCTAGTGAAATGTTAAAAAAATTATTACTAAATAAGTTATTATCAAATTGATCTCAAATTTTGCACAAAAATCAAGTATCATGTAGGACTCAAGGGGTAAAACTGTGGTACGATTTCAAAATGACGGCTTAGTAAAATATTTAAAAATTCTAGCCAAAAATTAAGGATTAACTGGGGTAATATGGTAATATTTTGATAAAAATTCAATATATGAGGGAAAAAATGGGGGCCTGATAAAATGTTAAAAAAATTATTATTAAAAAACTAATAATCCAATTTGCCTCAAATTTTACAAAAAAATCAAGTGTAATTTAAGGCTAAATTGGTAAAAGGAGTCATTATGGGAAAACAAAATGGCAGCCTAATTGAATGTTTAAAAAATTAATATCAAAATACTACTGGTCCAATTAAGTTGAAAATGAAGTGTGAAATAGGCATGAACTGGTGAAATTTTGTAAATTTTATATGTCAAAATGGCGGCTTAACCAAAGGTTTAAAAATTCGGTAAAATAAAAATAATCTGTAATAAAGACCTTATTTTATAAAAGTAAATAAAACGTTTGATAATTGAGTCTTTTTACAAATTATGTAAATATATTTACAAAAAATAATAAAAATATTAAAATTAAAAGAAACTAAAAACAAATAAAAGCAAAATTTAAAAAATGGTATACTGGAGTATTGTAGCAGTAATGTTGTTTAATTAGATATGGTAAGTAAATGAATGTATGTACGTATATATATATGTTGATTTTTACTCCTTCACGGATGGAAAAATACATCCGTTCACTACTGTCGTTCTGAAAAGAACAGTTTTGCTGACGTTTCGCCAAAATCACATTTGGCATTTTCGAAGCTTTCTTTCTCGCGTCCGAATAGAGACTGAAGTGTTGGTGACTGCGACGCTTCCTTTTATACCCCCACTCGGGGCCGAAGGTTATATCTGCGCAGGCGTTGGTCGTTATTTATGTTTTCCGGATGGTGCTGTTGTTGTTGCGCTAATTGCGCTTGAATTTTTGCGATTTTAGATTTGTCTATTATTGTCTTCCATACTGTTGGTAGTTTTAATGATTCGTCCCTTTTATTTAAATCACCTTGCTTTTCAATTTCTATGGCTTCTCGGATTATTCTGGTCTTATAATGTTCTATATTGGCAATCTCCCTACACCCATCGAAATTTATTTTATGGCCGGTTTCCTGATGATGTAGGAATAAAGCTGAGGTTGTTTGTTTATTTCTGATGCTGAGTTTATGCTCTTTCACTCTTGCTGATATTCGCCTGTTAGTTTGCCCTACGTACAACTTTTCACAGTCCTGGCACGGAATTATGTGATCTAACCTTTCAAATTAAGTGTCGTGACAGCGATTTACTTCCTACTTTTACACGGTTGTCTTATCATACTAAAACTAGAAAAACTAACACCATACTTCAAAATGCTAGTAAGGCGTTATTAAAAGAACAAATCCATCAAACTAGAAAACAACTAGCCGAGACAGAGAAAGAACTTTTAAAGTTACACCTTAAACTAAGTAACATCATTCACCCTTTATTGTGGAATCGCATAGAAACTTTGGCTTTTTGGCGAACAGAAACAAATAAGAATATTAAGACAGATAAACTTTCGAAAAAGTATGACAATCTTCTAAGAAAGTCGAGTCAGCCACAAAAATCGTCAGTAGACGTCGATAAATTAGTACATAATATATCATCCTACAGTCTCTCAGAAAGTGAAAAATCCGTACTGAGTAAGGGTTTTAATTTTGCGATATCTCCTAAGGAAATCCCTAAAGAAGAAATAATAGCTGGAGTGGAAGCTGTCCTTGACTCCTCTGAAGAAACAAAAGCAGAGGAGATTCGACAAGAGGTGGCAAGAATTTTAAGATCAAGCAAAACACCAAAACAAAACCTAAATGCCACTGAACAAAGGGCCCTAATAAACCTCCGAAAAAATAAAAACATCACAATCCTTCCAGCAGATAAAGGAAACGCAACTGTGGTTATGAATACTCAAGATTACGTACAAAAAATGCAGGATATCCTACAAGACAATTGTTATAGGCCTGTTCCAAGGGACCCGACAACGTACCTAGAAAAAACAACTAAAAATAAAATAAAAAGTTCACCAATAAACCCCGAAATTCAACAAAAAATCATACCACGGGAAAAGTCGAGCAGATGTCCTAAACTCTATGGTTTACCAAAAATACACAAACCAGGCGCGCCTATCAGACCTATTGTTAGTGCTGTTAATTCGCCGCTACAAAAACTGGAGAAATACCTTTCTGAAATTATGCAACCAACTGTAGAAAAAGCTGATTCATTTGTAAAAAACTCGGAGCATTTCACTCGAATTATACGAGATATCGTCCTTGAAAAAAACGACATCATAGCAAGCCTAGATGTCAAATCGTTATATCCCAGTATTCCCATCGACGAAGCATTGGACAAGATTGTTATGAACGAGGATTTCCAGGCACATATAATAGAACTCTCGAAGCATTGCCTCAAAAATACTTATTTTTCTTTCAACGGGCAAATGTATAAACAAATGGATGGTGCTCCAATGGGGTCCTCGCTATCACCAGTAGTCGCGAATTTATTTATGATATACTTCGAGAAAGAAGTTTTGAGAAAGCAAGTTTAAAACCCAAATTATGGATTCGTTATGTGGATGACATATTTATTATATGGCAACACGGTCATGCAGAGCTCGAAAAATTTCTGACTCACGTAAATTCAATCCACCCCAGAATACAATTTACTCTAGAGTTAGAGGAAAACAACAAACTACCATTTTTAGATGTTTTGGTCACAAAACTACATAACGGACATTTCGAATACACCGTGTATAGAAAACCAACACATACAGACAGATATTTAAATGCAAAATCACATCATCACCCAGCACAAATTCAAGCTGTGGCAAATACTCTAATATCTAGATCCGTGCGACTAACTGAAACACAGACGAGACAAAACGAATTTAAGGTAATATCTAGTGCTTTAAAGAAAAATGGCTACACAAATCGCACCATAGAGAAAGCTATTAATGCACGAGTTTCCCGAACAACAAACAACAAAAAATATGAACCGGGAAAGCAACGAGTAGTCTTACCATATGTAAAAGGCACAACAGACAGAATCGGAAGAATTCTGAGGAAACACAACATACAAACAATACACAAGCCACAAACAACTACAGGTAAACTACTCAGAAACCCAGAAGATAAAATCAAACTGGAAAACCACGGAGTGTACAGTATTCCGTGCCAGGACTGTGAAAAGTTGTACGTAGGGCAAACTAACAGGCGAATATCAGCAAGAGTGGAAGAGCATAAACTCAGCATCAGAAATAAACAAACAACCTCAGCTTTATTCCTACATCATCAGGAAACCGGCCATAAAATAAATTTCGATGGGTGTAGGGAGATTGTCAATATAGAACATTATAAGACCAGAATAATCCGAGAAGGCATAGAAATTGAAAAGCAAGGTGATTTAAATAAAAGGGACGAATCATTAAAACTACCAACAGTATGGAAGACAATAATAGACAAATCTAAAATCGCAAAAACTCAAGCGCAATTAGCGCAACAACAACAGCACCATCCGGAAAACATAAATAACGACCAACGCCTGCGCAGATATAACCTTCGGCCCCGAGTGGGGGTATAAAAGGAAGCGTCGCAGTCACCAACACTTCAGTCTCTATTCGGACGCGAGAAAGAAAGCTTCGAAAATGCCAAATGTGATTTTGGCGAAACGTCAGCAAAACCGTTCTTTTCAGAACGACAGTAGTGAACGGATGTACACCCGGAATGAAAACACAGTATATATATATATATATATATATATATATATATAAATATATATATATATATATATATATATATTTATATATATATATATATATATATATATATATATATATATATATATATATATATATATATATATATATATATATGTTAGATCTTGGCAACAAAAAGTTGTGGAGATAAAAAAATATATATTTGTTTCAATCTGAATAATTGCTACATGTGTAAATTAAAAAAATTGTTATTTGCGCATGAGCAATATAACTATTCAAGAAAATAGTGACTTTTGACTAGACAAACAATACAAAAATGTAAAAAAAATTATAAAAAATATATACAAAATGAATATGAACAAACACAAATTTTAAGAAATCGTTAAATTGTAAGGTATTTCATCACACATATAATACAATTTATATATACATATCTTTATTTGGCAATAATTTTATATAGATATTGAATAAATTGTAATAATACGATAGTTCTATTATAACGTAAGTTCTGGGTACTTGGATACAAACATAGGTAAGGCTCTTGTAAAAGAACTTTCTACGTAATGAAATTTTTCACTTTATCAAGAAAAATGACACATGAATATTTATATAATGTATTTTTACCCAATAACTATATACGTATAAAAAAAATTTGTTATATTTACATACGAAACAACATTTACAAGAAAGGAAATAATAAATTTCCATAACTTGCATAATTGTTCTGAGGAAAATCCTCATTTACTAAGAGTAGCAGACTCGCAGTATGAGTTTTCTGTAAATATTGGGATTATTATTATGAATTATTGGAAGTAAAATTATTGGTCCAATTATTCTGCCAAATCATGTGTCATATTTAAATTTTTCGAAGAATCATCTATTACATGTTTTGATAAGAAATTGAATGTGGTTTCAATACAAAGGACCACGCGCACATTTTGCGGTTGATTTTAATGAGTACCACTCGGAACCATACGGGCATCGATGGATTGGCCGTGGTGGTCCAGCAGCATAGCCACCCACCAAGATCCCCTGACTTGAATCCTTTGGATTTTTATCTGTGGATTCATTTAAAGGAGCTCGTATACTAAACGTTTCAAGAACTTTTACATTGCATTGAAATGGCATTGTAACAGTTCGGCAAAATCCTGGTATTTGTGCCAGAGTAAGAAGATCTGATGATCTAATAAAGCTGATGGTGGCCTTTTACAGCACTTCCTGTGATCTAATTCACGTTAATAATTTAAACTAAGGATCATTAAAATTTTGTTTGAAAATAAAAAGATCTTCAACACACTGTATATTTAAATTGATTTTTTTTGGTAAAAGAGATCGAAATCGATAAAATATCAAGAGATAAGTTTTAACAGAACAACTTACGTAACTATGAGTTAACAAAAGATAAAAAGTCAGTAGCGCCTATGTTTTTTAGAAAATTATTGCAAAGAGAGCCCACACGCACGCCCCTAGTGAAGCGGTCCACGAATTTTTATCAGTGAAAAACTTTTCTTCCTCCAGATTTCATTCGGATTGCTACAGTCGCTTTGCAATAATATGCAATAAAACAAAAAAATTTAAAAAATTTAACATCCTGTATCTCAGAAACGAAGCGAGATTGAACCCATGTATATATGGACTTGTATTTTATTTTTGAGTGAGGAATCTTCCCTCTATAAGGGAAAGTACGCGACCTCTTGATATTAGATTATTAGAATTTCTTAACACCGAAAACACCCTCTGAGAGGAAAGGCATTAAAATCGGATATTGACGAGCATGCTTGATCTAAACCCCTTAAAATTCAGGGGTCCAAGACCAAAATTATAAACCATGAGCAGCACTGGAGAAAAGAAGCGACAAAGAATGCAACAACATATGTCTCCGCAATACAAGTATTGAAAAAGCTAATGTTTGTCAACCGTTACTAGGACGCTTTGATTCTTTCAAACTTCGTGACTAGTGAACAGGACTCACGCATAGTATATAAGCTTGTAGTCTTTTAGTTTGCGCTTGATAACGACTAGTTGTCCTACACTAGTCGAAACGTTGCGAAGAAATCGACAATAAAACCAATGTCCGACAGGTAATTTTTTTTCATACCACTTTCAAAGATTATTAACCTAATTTATAACAAAATTTGCGAAAGAGTCTAAACAGAAAGCTCCACTGGGTAGGCGGGCCTCCAAGCCAAAGTGTTCTTGTGGCCTCTTCAGTGCTTAATCCGTCACTGGAAAAATTAAATAAATAAACAAGAAAAACTCAACGATCTTTTTTTCCCAGGAAAAAAGCGTTAATGACGTTGTTATTTGCGATTCGTACACATGAACATCTACTAATACATTTACATTATCCGTTTTAAAGTAACCACTATGCCAAAGTCAACAGTACTTGCTTCACACGTTCGTTCATCAGTCCGCCGATTGTTACGTGTAAAGTACCAACACCTTTCTTCTGTTATGCAACTTTCTGGCCTACTCTTGTGCTTCCTACTATTCATGAACCCTAACTAGCAACTACTGACCCACATATCGCTAGGGATGTTTCATAGATATCGATTTTCATAAATATCGATATATTGAATACATCGATATTTATTAATGTATTATTGCCTTAAATAACTATATATCGCAAACTTTAATTTTTTGTAGCTTGACTGCCGTCTTTTAAAAGTTTTGTTAACATCTCAGGTGCCGTTTAAGCAAGGAAGTCCTTATGTAAGAAAAAAAACTTGATTTTCATACGCATGTGCACATTGCAATACGAACCGAGCCGAGTTATGTAAGCGTAAGTACAGAAATCTTCTGTTTTCTTAGTTGCATAGAAGTTTTTACTTATATTAAGAATATCAAGAAAAAATATTGTCTTCTTCCCATTATACTGAATAAAAAAGTATACCCCCTCTCGTAGTAAAAATATATTATTCCAACCGAATGAGAAGAAACTCCATTCTCTAACTCAGTTTAGTGAGAATAGCGTTTCTCTCACAAAAATAGATTATATAAATTAGAATAGAACTCCTAGAAATTGGAAAATGAAAAAAGTTGTCATAATAATTAAAAAAAATCATTTTACAATTAATTATTTAAGTAAAATCAATTTTTACTTCCGTCGTAAAAGGTGTGATCGTGCAAAAATCACCCTCCGAGATTTTTTCAGATCATACATGTTTTCTCAACTCCGGCAGTCTGTCTGTCTGTTCGCGGCATAGCTACTTACCCGATTGACTTCAAGTTTTGGTCAAAAATTAAGGGTCGTATGGGGATGAACTGGTAACATTTTGGTAGAAATCCAATATGGCGACACAAAATGTCGACCTAGTGAAATGTTAAAAATATTATTATTAAAAAGCTGCTTATCCAATTTATCTCAAATTTTGCACAAACATCAAGTATTATGTTGGAAGTAACTGGTAATATTTTGGTATGGATTCTCTATTCTCTATTCGGACGCGAGAAATAAAGCTTCGAAAATGCCAAATGTGATTTTGGCGAAACGTCAGCAAAACTGTTCTTTTCAGAACGACAGTAGTGAACGTATGTACACCCGGAATGAAAACACATTATATATATATATATATATATATATATATATATATATATATATATATATATATATATACAGTGTGTCCAAGATAAGCATGGGGATCTCGGAAACGGTAAGAGATATAGTGTCGATTAAATTAGACAAAAGTTGCGTATTTTGATGCCCAACAAAATCCCGTTTTACAAATTTGAAAATTCTAAGCCGTTCCGGAAATATTCGAGAAAAACCAAAAAATTTGAATTAACAAGTTTCTAGCATTTTATTATAGTAGGCCATGAAATCTTAACGATAAAAGGAAAAAAAACAGTTG
The DNA here is from genome assembly GCA_030620095.1 of Kuschelorhynchus macadamiae. NCBI lineage: Eukaryota > Metazoa > Arthropoda > Insecta > Coleoptera > Curculionidae > Kuschelorhynchus > Kuschelorhynchus macadamiae. The sequence continues at coordinate 202,927 of JAUTXW010004896.1, read as the reverse complement.
ACAAGTTCGAATGAATGTATTTATTTATTTAACAAATATTCAAACAAGTAAATGTTTGTATTGTTATTGTTGTCGTTTTTTAATTTATTTTGTTCTACAATGGATGAAAGTAATTTTACAAACGAAGAAAAATGTGATATGCTATTTTACTACATTTTATGCCAAAAAATTCTAACAAATACCTAGAGCGGAGAAAAATCAATTTAAGCTTTACAAATTCTGAATATGTCAAGGATTAAAACCAGGTGACGATGAACGACGTAAACATTTTTGTGAGTGATACACCAGAATATGTGAATGTCTTAATTAAGTCTTAGTAAAGCATGATAACCAATAACGGTATTTTTAACAGGCACAATAGCCACTATTGGTCACAACGAAATCCACGTGTAAATAGACCATCCAGACATCAAGATCGCTTTGGATTTAATATTTGGTGTGGGATTTTTGGTAGCAAGGTTATAGGCCATATTTTCTTTAACAATTCATTAACTTCAGAGTGGTACCTTGAGATCTTAAGGCACGATTTAGAAGATGCATTAGATAATTTACCGTTAGGCGCTGTACATGGCTGTTGGTTCCAACAAGATGGTGCTCCAGCCTATAACTCCATAGAAGTTCGCCAATATTTAGCTGAACAGTTTGAAGGAAGATACATTGGGACTTACAGTGAAACACCTTTCGACTTTTTCTTGTGGGGCTACATAAAAAATGAGGTATTTAAGGAATGTTTTGACAACGAGAAACAATTATATCAATCAGTACGAGCAGCATTTAAGACAATTACTCTTGAAACGTTAAGTCATATTTTGGAGTCTACAGTGAGACGGGCGTATTCTGTTTAGAAAATGGAGGTAGTTTGTTTGAACATTTGTTATAGTTAGTAAATAAATAAATACATTCATTCGAACTTGTCAACAGTTTTTTCTTCCTTTTATCGTTAGGATTTCATGCCCTACTATAATAAAATGCTAGAAATGTGTTAAAAAGCCACTTTTCTGGATAAAAACGTAAGTAATCATATTGTGCTGTACATCGTTGAATTCGCAATGAAAAGCGCAATCTAATACTGGGTGAACTTTTTTTCCGTCCCATAAGAAAAATCAAAGTTGATGGTGGTTCCATTGAAACGAAACGTTGTAATAAAAATTTGTTAACGTCGCCTTATACAGTCTAAAAAGTGAGAACGAAAAAGTGTTTTCCGTTTTTTCATATCTTTTCAAATAGCTTCAAAAAAAAATTAAAACGAAATGGCAATATTTCGGTTTTTCTCGGATATTTCCGGAGCGGCTTAAAATTTTCAAATCTGTAAAACTAGTAGAATTGTGGGACTAATTCAAGAGGGCCGAACAAAATGGCGGCCAAGTAAAATGTCTCCCAAAAAATTTATTTTATCAATTCCGTCAATCCGTCTGTCTATCTGCCTGTCAGTTCGAGGTACGGCTTAAAAACTACTTACCCGATTGACATTAAATTTTGATCAAAAATTAAGTGTCATATGGGGACGATCTGGTAATATTTTGATAAAAATCCAATATGAGAAAACAAAATCGCAGCCTAGCGAAATGTTATGAAAAAATTATTATTAAAAAAACTACATATCCAGTTTATCTCAAATTTCGCACAAACATCAAGTATTATGTTGGAATTAAGTGGTAAAATTTTGGTACGAATGCAAGATGGTGGAGCAAAATTGCGGCATAATAAAATATTTAAAAATTCAGCCTGAAAAACTAGTTAATGAATTGATTTCAAATTATGTGTCATAACTAATTGCGATATAGGGATCCACTAGTAAAACAATATATTTTTTCAGTTCCGTCGCTCCGTCTGTCGGTCTGTCTGTCTGTCAATTTGCGGCATACCTTAAAAACTACTCATCAGATTGTTTTCAAATTTTAGTAAAAAATTAATCATATGGCGATGAACTAGTATTATTTTGATAAAAATCCAATAAGGAGGAACAATGTTAAAAAAAATATTACTAAAAAATTATCCAATTTACCTCAAAATTTTTTTTTGGGCAAGTATCGCCCTTGGGTACGTACCAGAGGTATGGCGGTCAGCTAGAGTCAAATTCATTCCGAAACCGGGAAGAGAGGACTATACGACCGCCAAATCTTTTAGACCGATAAGCCTGACATCCTTCCTAATAAAAACATTGGAAAGGATCATTGACAGGCATCTAATGGAGGGAGCACTAACAGTCTCACCGATTCATGCTAATCAGCATGCATATAGGGGAGGGCGATCAACGGAGTCGGCTCTCCACAGTATGGTGTAAAGGATTGAGAAGGCTTTACAATTTAAGGAAGCAGCTTTAGCTGTGTTTTTCGATGTGGAAGGAGCGTTTGATAGAGCACGGACAAACATCATCTGCGACTCGCTGGCAGCCAGGAGCGTTAAAACGAATCTGGTGCGTTGGGTTAGAAGTGCACTGCAAGAGCGCGGCGTCCAAGCGAGTCAGGGCGGGTACCAGATAGACATCGGGGTGCGAGACGGATGCCCTGTCAATTTGCGGCATACCTTAAAAACTACTCACCAGATTGTTTTCAAATTTTAGTAAAAAATTAATCATATGGCGATGAACTAGTATTATTTTGATAAAAATCCAATAAGGAGGAACAATGTTAAAAAAAATATTACTAAAAAAACAATTATCCAATTTACCTCAAAATTTTTTTTTGGGTAAGTATCGCCCTTGGGTACGTACCAGAGGTATGGCGGTCAGCTAGAGTCAAATTCATTCCGAAACCGGGAAGAGAGGACTATACGACCGCCAAATCTTTTAGACCGATAAGCCTGACATCCTTCCTAATAAAAACATTGGAAAGGATCATTGACAGGCATCTAATGGAGGGAGCACTAACAGTCTCACCGATTCATGCTAATCAGCATGCATATAGGGGAGGGCGATCAACGGAGTCGGCTCTCCACAGTATGGTGTAAAGGATTGAGAAGGCTTTACAATTTAAGGAAGCAGCTTTAGCTGTGTTTTTCGATGTGGAAGGAGCGTTTGATAGAGCACGGACAAACATCATCTGCGACTCGCTCGCAGCCAGGAGCGTTAAAACGAATCTGGTGCGTTGGGTTAGAAGTGCACTGCAAGAGCGCGGCGTCCAAGCGAGTCAGGGCGGGTACCAGATAGACATCGGGGTGCGAGGCGGATGCCCTCAAGGCAGCTGTCTCTCTCCGCACCAATGGCGTCTAGTCATAGACGGTCTCCTCAACAGACTCGTGGAGGCCGGCTTCTATGCACAAGCTTATGCGGATAATGGATTGATTCTAATATCAGGCAAGTACTTGGGCATCATCTGCGAGGGAATGCAGATGGCCAATAGTAAGGTGGCCTCGGTGGAGAGGAAAACCATTCGTTCCAGTCTTGCAAAAGTCCAGAGACTAGCTAGCCTAGCGATAACTGAAACTAGATACTCAGACAGTCAAGCAGCATTTAAGGCGCTCGACTCATCCATGGCGGGATCAGTTTTGGTTCAGGAATGCGGTGACAGGCTAGAGCAGTTGGCGCGACGTAAAAGAGTGAAGTTTAGGTATCATTAGGCAGCAGATAAGGACAGCACTCGACGAATGGGCACAACATGAACTTCAACATGAATGGGGCCAGTTCAGGGTCGGGAGGCAAGCTAAAGACTTCATTGTGAAACCCGACAAGGGCCGAACAGAGTGGTTACTAGCCCGAGACAGGAAAGCTCTAAATTCCATCGTAGGAATAGTAACTGGACACTGTCGATTGAGGAGAGGCCTCTTTATGTTAGGTATTGAGGAAGATTCTATCTGCAAGGAGTGTCAAGAAGAGGAGGAAACTCCGTTTCACTTTTTGTGCAGATGTGAAGCGCGAGCGAGACTGCGACGAGATATTTTCGGCACTACGGTCTTGCATAGGGACGAAGTTAAGGATCTTGCATGGAAGGATATGCAGACTTACATAGTAAGGACAGGCAGATTCAAGGATGTACACCTGGTGGCGGGTGGTGGTTGGGGGAGGAGCTGGGGTAGACCGAAAGGGCCTTATAGGCCTACCAGTCAGGTCTCTAGACCTCCCCCTAACTACTACTACTACCTCAAATTTTGCACAAAAATCAAGGGTTACATAGGAACGAACTGGTAACATTTTGATAAGAATCCAAAATAGCAAAACAAAATAGCGGCCTTATAAAATTTTTAAAAAACAGCCTGAAAATACTACTTATTAAATTAATTTCAATTTTTGTGCAAGAATTAAGTGTGATGTAGAGATAAACTGGTAAAGTTGTGGTACGAATTTAAGACGGGGAAACGAAATAACAGCCAAATATCTTTTTTAAAAAATCAACGTAAAAAAATCTTGTTCAATTGAATTTAAATTTTGCAGAAGAGTTAAATGTAGAAATGGTAAAACTGGTACGAATTCAACATGACGTAACAAATGGCGGTATGGGTCAATGTAAAAGTGTGGCATAAGTAGAAAGAAACTAGTAAAATATTGGCAGGAATCCAATATGATAGAACAAAATGGCGCCCAATAAAAATATTTGAAAAGACAGTATATGTAACACATATATACTGTTACTATGTACTGAACTAAATTGGGTCACACTTCACTTTTCCTTCACAAATGGAAAAAAAATCATTACGAGGGAAGTTCCGGGTAAAGGAAATTTATCGATTTTTTTCTTAAACTTACATTTTCAAAACAGTTATATCGATATATCAATGATGCTATGATTTGATATATCGATATAGGTATACGTTTGCCATCCCTACATATCGGCAAAGGCGATTCGTATAGCATGTACCGTTCGAAGTTTTAGCGAATCTAATTTGCTTATATTACATACTGTGGAGACTGCCGCTATTTTATTGTTGTTGTTTGTAATAATAGATCGTCAAGGACAGTTCCGAAAAAAAATCCAAAATGCTATTGTTGATTGGTTAATATTTACTGAAGACTGTTGCGTAATTGAAAAGTGAAAACCATAAACATACGTTAAGAAACTGAAGATATAGGAGATAGATGACTCACTTTTTTTAGTGAATGCGGGTTTTCCGCTTTATCTATTTTTGTCGCCAAATATTTTGATTAATCTCGTTTTTTATAAGACAGCAGCAATGAAAGTTTCATTGCTTAAAGCTTAATTGACTGTGGTCAATTAAGAAATCATAGGTCTTAGGATTAGACCCTGTCAAAATGGAATCACTTTCACCGAACCGTGACCCAGTGTAACGTTCGGTTTCCACGTATGATGTAGACTGAAGCCCGAGTCTCTACTGAAATTGTTAGGATGCTTGTAAATTTCAATAGATTCTCTAATTTTCCGTTTAAAGAATCTCCAGACCGATGCAAGAACTTTTTTTTTTACATTTATGTCCAGTGCAATGTTGGTGTTCAGTTCAGATACAGCAGATTGTACAATTTATTTCTAATACATCGTTACATGTATGTTCCTTAAGTCCAGTGGATATGTTCCAATATATACATCACCACAGGAAAATTGTCCTTTGGCGATCGCAAACATTGTCCAGTTTTCTTGTGCCTAATGAAGATTGTACGTATATATGTCTGTGGTTCCTTGTATAAATGGAAGAACTACACTTCCTACACGTAACTCCTTATTAGTTTGATTTTCTGGAGCAGGATTATTATATTCTCTAATTAACCGTCTAATATCCTCAGTGCAATATCCATTCGCTATTACGGATTCAGTCGGTGCCTCTGTTTACGATTGTAAAGAAATTTGTTCAGAAATCGCGAAGGCTCTGTAAACCAAATAATTAATAACTAATTGCTTTTGTGCCGGATCACGATGTGAAATTTGCATTTAGGTATCTTTTCTCTCGGTTTATATGTAGTAGTTTTCTATATACAGAGTGTCCTAACGAACCATCCCCTTTCCTTTATACAAGAACATCTAGAAAAGGAATCGTGCCGACTGATAAGAGGTTTTTAAAGATAGCAAATATCTTCATAAGAGTATAACAATTATCCACCACATAATTTTAACATTGCCAGCTACACATCCAGACGTTGAACTGGTTTTTTGATACATTTAGAAGGTCTTAACAAAATACTGGGTTATTTTTTCCATCTAATTGTGAATATCCTGACTGTTTCTTGGACGTGCTTGGAACTGCAATACCACACAAATAAATTCTGCAACTTGAAGAAAATCTCCTTAGATTTAGAAGATATGGACTAGATCTTCAGAAGCTTCTTCTTTATCTTGAAGAGGAGGGACTTGATCTTGATAGCTTGAGAGGTTTGGATTATCTCTAAAAATTTGGACACCTCTGGAGGTATTTGACACGGTTGAATTAGCCCAAATAGAGTAGAGTGGATTTATATCTAAAAAATCTATTATTACTGCTGAACACTTCGTTGTGGGACTGCTATTTTGGGCTTTCTTAAGAACATCTTTAAAGGCCGTTTTACATGCTGCAATTCTTTCTTGCAAGTTGCAATAGTCTTGAACAAAAGCAAGCGCAGTGGCAAGACATTTGTACCTTTTGTCAAACTGCGCATGCCTTTGTACAAGACTATTGCATATTGCAAAGAAGAATTGCAGCAAGTAAAACGGCCTTAACATATCTAAAAAAACTTGTGGATGTATTTTCGGACTTAATTAAAATCTAACATGCTTTAAATTGTTTATAATGACATTTCATTGTATAACCGTTGTCAAATATGTCCAAAGAATGTAGTTTTTCCAAATGCTATGTCTCAGTTAGGACTGTTTTGTTTAACCGGGTCTGTACGATTTCTTGAAATTTATTTGTGGCTCACGAATTTTCTCAGGGGTCTCCCTAGGACAGATTAAGTCTAATTTGTTTCCTGCACTATTTAGATCAAAATACAAGAGTTCTAACCACACTACACCACAACTTGTTACGTTCTGGACGCGCGTTTCGCTAACCAAGTTAGCATCATCAGCAGATGATATAAACTGATATAAGGAGTTTATATCATCTGCTGATGATGCTAACTTGGTTAGCGAAACGCGCGTCCAGAACGTAACAAGTTGTGGTGTAGTGTGGTTAGAACTCTTGTGTTTTGATCTATCTTCCACCACAGGTTCCAGTGTTAGGACTGCACTATTTAGTCAGATTGGACAGTGGTTGTACAATTAACTGTCATTATAATCAACTCAAAACATGATACATTTCAAATGAAGAAAAAAGAACATCCGCAAGTTTTTTCACATCAGTAAACAATAAGATGATGTTCCTAAGAAAGTCCAAATTGCCAATCCTACACTCACCTTTGCATATTTGTTTCTAAAGTGTTTCTCGTTACCAATAGATTGTTTAGGTATAAATCTAGCCTATTCTAATTATTTCAGTTTAAGATTAAAATTTATGGATTTTGATCTATTTGTCGAAAATGTATTAAAAAATTTCTGAGTACAATTGTTTCTATTTTCTTGTTGATTGACTCAGGGAGGAAATTCTGTACCAATACTTAGAGGATCTATTCTACACAAAAAAATATTTTAAACAGTTTCTATAAATCTAGGTTTGAAAAAAATTTTAAATGTCATTTAGTTTTTTTACGTTCCTAGTACATTTCTAGAGATATTTTATTCAAATTTGGTAAAATATAACCATTTTACATTATACATTGCGGAAAATTATAGAGGATGTAACTCTTTTCGTGTCACGACCCTTTCAACCGCCCCCGCTACAATGATACTGACCTACTTGGATACTACCAGTGTTATTTCCACCATACTTGTAGTTCTCAGTTCTTACACCCTGATAAATTTGCAAAATGTCGACATAACGTGAGAAAATTGGGTATTCAACCTTAGTTGAATAAAATAATTTTATTACTTGCACTGTCGAGTTTACGGAGTAATAATTACATCTAGTCAAAAAGTGCGTCGCATAATGTTGTTTTATCATGACAAGTTAACAAAAATCTGGTGAGTTGTTCATTTGTTCCAAGATTATTATAAATGTAAAAATAATTACTTTCTATACGTTTTTAATCTTTTAATAAATATCTAAGACTTGAAAAACATCCCTGTACCAACTTTTAGCCTCAAAAATTTTTTATTTGCTTGCTTCAAACGATTTCCTTTTATCACAATCCCTAGGAACGAAGATAACTTTTTTTTCTAGGGAGTTTGCCGATGTATTTTTGCAATATTCTCCAATACAACTATTAATTCTTCTCTCCACCCTCTTTTCCATCGTTTTATAGATAGCCGTAAAAAGAAATTTAAGAGAAACCTGTATAACTTCAAAGTGAGGTTAACACTAACAGTTGATGTTGCGACATAATTTCAAATATCAGGAGAATCGTTTTTTATTTTCTCGGTTGTCAAAGCATTAGGAATAGTAACGTCACAAGCACTATATTGCCGGATTCTGTGGCGTAAAAAAATTTTTGAATTACTAAAAAATTACTATATTTAATAAAATTATTTCACGTTTGTGTGTCTTCATATGCAATCTACTTTCTTTTTAAAAAATTTAAAAAATCGGCAAATATCCTTTCCCGGAACTTCCCGCTTTGGATTCCTACCAATATTTTACCAGTTTATACGTATGCCACACTTGATTTTTGAATAAATTTAAAAAAATTCAATAAGTAGTTTTTACCGTTGAATTTTTTTAAAAATTATTTGGTCACCATTTTGTTTCGCCATCTTGAATTCATACCATAACTTTACCAGTTTATCCCTGTATCACACTTTATGCTTGCACAGGGCCTTCCATTGAGGAGGAAAAACGGTATTTTTTTACTTCCCCCGTATTTCTCAAGAAATTCAAAATAGCCAATCCATGTATTTTAGCTCGGAGAATTTGAGAATCAACAACATCAAGTAACAAAAAACAATTGAATGAGAAATAAAAGACCTGCTATATTTGTTACATATTTGGATTCTATGGTCAATTCTAAGTGTTTTTTGATAAGAGTACTATATCTACTATACTATCTTCAACTGTTTTTGATTTATTGATGTTTGAAAATTGACATTTTTGCTTCTTTGAGCCGTCATAGCACCTGAACGGTTGGACCTAGAGCAAAATAACTTTCACATTCCTATCTTAGTTTTTGGTAAGTTATCTTATGATGCCAGTCAAACAAAAAAACGGAATTTATTTTGCTATTTAATTGAATATATTCATATGAAATGCAGGTGATCACCTTACTTCAAAATCACTGTAATTTTGAGGTATTGGTAGATATTATATTAGTTTGCCGTAATGAGATATCCATTAAATGAAAAACTACAGATTGTAACGCTGTATTATAAGTGTCAAGAAAACGTCAGTGAAGCAAGAAGAACATATATTGCCAATTTTCATAGAAATATATCCGAAAAAACAATTATAAGGATTCAAAGCCTATTTGAAAAAACTAAATCATTACATAACAAAAAAACTATAGTTAATGTAACAATAAAGTAACAAAACATAATAACCAGAATCTTCCTGTATAAGTGATGTTGTTGGGTGTCCGCTGATTTTTAAAATATCAGAAGATTAAAGAATCTGGCCCTGAAGATGACACTGATCAGTGTCGAAACGTAGGCATTTAGGTATAAGAAAATTAGACAATGTTTGCGATTCCTTCTAAACGGAAAGAGTATAAACAATTTACTTGTTCTTGAGGAGATGTGAATGTAATGTAATAAGAAAAAGTTGAAGGGGACAAGGTCGGCTAAAAAATGTGAAACATAAACACATCGACTGTAACCTGTAACCCACCACAACATAGAGTGAAACTAGTCCCTGTATTATTATATTACAAATCAATATAATCTATTGATCCATTTCTTATATAAATATTTACATGCATACAAAAACAGTAATATTAAACGACAAGTAGTACGTTATACATACAGTATTTAATTAAACGTTCATTGTTAGCCATTTACTTAACTCTGAATATGTCGAATGAATTTATAATTTTTTGAATATTCATGTAAAATCGTCCCCTTTACAGCAGGTAATTTATTTAGTAACGTTCTGCTCGATTTACGCTGTATGTCTGTCGGATTTTGCATATCATTGTGATTGTTTTTAACAAATAAGCCAGTTTTTAAGTGCTTTCATCAGTGGTTGAAGAAGGTAATGATATACATTTTTGTTATGTTTGTTTAAGGGGTTGTGACTTTCACTTTGTGGCATCTAGTTTTAAAAGCATGCTAATTGGTGTAACGTTTTATGTGTTTATCGTTTTACACATGTATTTTGTAGATATATAACATTTATAGTCAATTTTATAATTTATGTAATTTGTAAGGAAATGATGTATAATTATTACATATTTTTTCTTAAGTTCTATGGTAGTTTTGACATCCTTCTCGAAACTTAGTATTGTCTGTCCTACAAGGTAATTTTTTGCTCATAGAAGACGTTTTCTAAACTAAAAAGGTTTCGGAATTTCATTTTTCTAACTGCTACTCTTTTAGTCAACAAAATTTTAGGGCGTTACCAGCGGTTCAATATATGTACAGGGTGTCCCATTTTGGCTATTTTTGCGGGGTATCTCCGTTATTTTTTAGATAGTTTTTTTACTGTTTTCGCAACAGTGTGCTACTTTTTCGCAAAACTAAATATGCGGGTAACAAAATTATCATAGCCCTTTTAGTTTTGAAGATGCATTTTCAGGCCACCCTCGTATCTCAACTATCGATAACTTATCGAAAATGTGAAAACTGCTTCTTATATAACTTTTCCCGTCGAACTCAATTCCGCCTTCAGAATTAGGATAAACTTATTTTTTTTTTACCATTTCAAAAATATATAATAGTATGCACTTTTTCTCATAAACACGCAAATAAATGACAATTTTCTGAGATTAAATGCATAATTTAATAGTAGGCCATGAAAAACAATAATAAACAATTGAAAGTTACGTATTGCTAACGAAGAATTGGATACCATGCATACAGGGTGTAATTTAATTGTTGGCTGAAAATGCAGAATATGATTTTTTAGCTTATTTAAGGAAGAAAGGTTCATACGAGCATACGTCCTAAACCTCTCAACTTTTGAGCTACAGGGTGTTAAAGTTTTAAGAAAAAATTCGTTTTCTTATCATAACTTTAATACTGTTCTTAGTATTTTCATAAAATTTGGCACGCATCTACTAAGCACCAATAGTAAGGTTGCGATATATTTTTTAAGAAAATAACGGACGGGCGGCCCTGATCAATATTTGACAAAAAAAAATATTTGGACGTTAGGCGCGGTGCGGGGCACCGGGTAATTTTTGGTTGTAATTAAAACAAAACAAATTATTAAAAATAAATAATATATTTATTTTATGATCAGTAAACACAGACATAAAAAAAAGAAACAAACGCAACGAGAAATACATAAACACAAATTAAACTCTTTTTCAGTAAACAAATGGAATTAAGTAACCATAGAAAACAAAACCCAAAGTTAATTAATCATACCTAAATAATATTTCGAGATCAAATCAGAGAGCAGATGTTTCACCGGCATTTACTTCTTCTTTAAACCACTGATATTTTTCAGATGATATGACTTTTTTTAAAAAGTCTTTCTGAGTTTTTATTTTATTATAAAAGGATAGACAGTCCAAATCTGAGTTAACTTTTATCTGAATTAAGGATTTTACCGTTGAAACTTCAAGCCTACCTCTCTCTGGTCTCCAAACATTATTCATTAAAGAAAAAATCCTTTCCACCGCAGCCGATGTTCCAGGCAGGCATAATGTAAATTCCACCATCTTTTTTATGTTTAATAAGCTATTAACTTCTGACCTATCAAAAATGGCTTTCCATTTCTCTGCAGGAATAATTAATTTATCCAAATCTTGTTTTATGTTTTTTAAAATGTTGTTTACTTGAGTAACTTCATCAAATAAATCATCAATATTAATCAGTATATTGCTAGTAAATTGACTATTAATTATTCCTGCAGTAGTGTTTATAGAAGACCATTCAAGTTCTCTCTTTAATAGTGTGAATTCAAAATTTTTTATTTCGTGAAAATTGTGCTCCCATAAACTTAGATATGTCAAACAGTTTTGGTAAAAATTATCAATAACAAGAAGCAGTTTTTGGGAATCAAGATCTTTATTTTTGTTTAAAAATTGCTGAGCCAAGAATGGTACAAATCTTTGTTTTTGCCTTTCCTCTAGTTTTGCTACCAAATCTTGATACCATGCATAAATTTCGACTGCAGTGGGTTGTTCTGCTTCCATTTTTAATACTGTATGATTAAAGAGCTCCAGTATACCATGAATAAAACAAAAAAAAAATTAATTTGTAGGATCTTCAATGAAATTTTTTAAAATATTAGGGCAATTTTCTTCGGATAAAAAAAAGATTTAAGACCATCAAATATTTGTAGAATTCTGTGAACTGCAGGAAGTAAACTTAAAAATCTAGTAGAGAAATGACTAAGGACTTTTTTATATTCTACTTCCGCAAATTCACAAAATTTTTTTAATCTTTCTGTTCTTACTGTATAAATTGAAAAGTATTTAAATATTTTTACATCAATAAATTCAATATCCAAAAGAGGAAGTTTATTTACAGCGTTTTGTATGCAGTTATGCACAATATGTGCTGCACATCCAATTCCTATCAATTTATGACCTAACTTATTTTGTAATTTAGTAAAAACATTTCCTGTGCCTTTCCTTTTAGCGCCCCCAAAATTCGTGTTCGTGTTGTCAGCACAAAAACAAATAACTTTTTTAGTAAATTTATGTTTTTTTAATGTTTTAAAAACATAGTTAAAATATCTGACGATTCGCCTGGCAAATCAAGAACTTCTAATAATTTCGTATACACTTTATTTTCAAACATATACCTTACCATAATTGGAACTAATTTTTTATTACTATTTTTATCCAGTCTATTTGAAGCGTCAATAGTTATGGTAATAAAGTTTGCAACTTGCATGTTTCCCAATAATTCATTAAAAATATCTGGAGCAATAACACCAACTATAATTGCTTCAGTTTTAGTTTTGGCGCTACAAAATTTTTAATCATACAAATTATTAATTAGTTTTGAGGTACAGGTACAGGTAGATGAATTAAAACTAAAATCATGCTGAGCACTATGATAAGCGAAAGCTGCTTCTTTTGCTGCACAAATTAAATCACTATCTGTAGGTTCCACTTTTTTGAAAAATGAAGTTACAACTTTGCTTATATTTGTCGCATAGAAATTGTCTTGTGTTTCTTAGTGATACTATGCTGAATTATGTCACGTCGACCACCTTGAGCAATCGAGAATTCAGTGTTACATATTGTACATTTGGCCATGTTTTCAAATTTGCCTTTTTTAATAAAGGAAAAGTCTTTTTCTAAATCCGCAGAATATTTGCATTTGCGTTTCCCCATTGTTAAATATTAAAGCTAAAAAAATAATATGCTTTAGCTTTACTATAATAAAATATCAAACAAAAACCCATCCTAACTAATAACTATATATATTAGAAAGTTAAAATAAATGTATCTAGGTTCATTTTAGCATTAAAAAAATAGTCCTTACCTGAATATGTTTATTTCTAACTGCAAAATTCGAGTCTGATTTAGGAACTGCACATAACATTACACTTTGTCTGCAAATATTGATCTAACCTTTCTTTATTTATATATTAAAACAAATGATTTTACAATGACTTATATAGGAGAATCTTATCTATCAGTGTCGAAAACCTTATACCTTACCTTGCTACACATAGATGACGCCATGCACTTGAAAAAATAATATAATATTTAGGACCATATTCAGAACCGTATTTTGCTGTGGTATTTTTTTATTTATTTTTTAAGTTGTAAAAAGTTATAAAAATAACGGACAAAGGACTAAAACGGACTGTTTAAAGACAACGGACTGTCCGTTACAAAAACGGACGTATGGCATTGACATTGACAATTTTACCAGTGGCGTTCGTACGGAATGTAGACTGGAGATTTTTTTTTTAAAGTATGATATGCCACTGCTTTTTCCAGAACTAAAAATCATTTTTGAAATCCTCATTTATTTTGCGACAAATTTAATTTCTTAACTTTTTTTCGTCCGACGCACTGTTTTCGCGTAAAAAAATAAAAATTGTTTTCGTGCATTTGTGGTATAACGAAATTATTTTAAACTAGTAGGCAGGTGCCTATTGTGTTTCTAAAATAATGACATTTGATCAATTACGTTGCGTCTTATTTTGACAAGTATTCCTAAGAGTTGTAGTAAATTTCTTTAATCAATAATAAAAGGAAAATAAGTAAACTATGTTAAGATTTACAAATTCCGAGTTAGCAGATATGCATTTCACCTACGGACTTGCTGACGGGAATGCGTTTATGGCTAGGCGGATATATCAAGAGCTGTATCCAAATCGTATCATTCCCGATGCTAGAATGTTTTCGAGAATACACAGAAGACTACATGAAACTGGGAGTCTTAGCATTGACAATAGTTCCAAATGGACACATCGCTCTGTGAGAACACCAGAATTAGAGGAAGCTGTTTTGAACACAATTGAGGAACATCCAGAAACAAGTACTAGGAAAATTGCGGTAATGCTGAATGTTTCCCATTTTCTTATTTGGAAAATACAATTTACTATACCCATATCATATTCAAAGGGTTCAAGCACTACTGCCGCGTGATTTTCCATTGCGTTTAAATTTCTCCAATGGTTTTTAGAAAAACTTGCTGAAAATCCTTTATTTGATAACAAAATATTCTTTACTGATGAAGCTAATTTTTCCCGCAGTTCCATTCGAAATTTCCATAATAATCATGTATGGGCTGAAGAAAACCCACACGCAATTACTGAGGCCCATCATCAGTAGCAGTTTTCCGTGAATGTCTGGGCTGGAATACTTGGAGATTTCCTCATAGGATCGTTCTTCCTTCCAGGACGACTGGATGGACTATCCTACCGCCACTTTCTTGAAAACGATTTGCCAATTTTGCTCCAGGATGTACCTGTTTTATTAAGAGAAGAAATGTGGTACATGCATGATGGTGCTCCTGCACATTTTAGCATTCACGGTAGGAAATTTCTAGATCAGGCTTTTAGCAATCTCTGGATAGGACGTGGAGGAACTCAATCTTGTCCTCCTAGGACCCCTGATTTAAATTAGGACATTTCAACAATTGTTGTGATAATTAAATTAGATGTTAGTTTATTTTATGCATAGAATTTGTCAAAACTGGTAAGATTTTTTTTTAGTTTTCATGCATTGCAAAATCGCTAAAATGTCATGTGGCAGTTTGTAGATAAGATATGTGTTTGTCTAATTTTTATTAAATTAAAGTCAATCGATTAAAATAGCCACTACTACAATTCAAATTTAATACAAAAAATGTATTAGTAAGTATTATTTTGAGTATTGAGTCGAAAACGAATTTTTCATTACCATTAGATTTTAGAGATTTTGCCATGCATGAAAATTGTTTTTATTTTTTTACGCCAAAACAGTTCGTCGGACGAAAAAATGTCAAGAATTTAAATTTGTTGCAAAATAAATGAGGATTTCAAAAATAATTTTCATTTCCGGAAAAAGCAGTGCCGTACCATATTTTTTTTAGAAAAATCTTCAGTCTACATCCCGTACGGACGCCACTGGTAGAAATAATAAAAAATCTACATCAAAAAATGCCTATTGGTGCTTAGTAGGCTCGTGCCAAATTTTAGTATTAAAGTTATGAAAAGAAAACGAATTTTTTTTTGAAACCTTAACACCCTGTAGCTCAAAAGTTGAGAGGTTTAGGACGTATGTTCATATAAACCTTTCTTTCTTAAATAAGCTAAGAAATTATATCCTGCATTTTCAGCCATCAATTAAATTACACTTATCTTCTTATATAAAAATACCTATAGAATTTTTTAATAACACTAAGTTTGTCACAACAGTTTTATAGCATAAAGAAACAATATAACAAATACAAAAAAATAACATTATTAAAAAAAAGAAAAAACAAATTTCTAGATGTTTAAATTAACGACCATTTTCTCTAATGCAAAATTGGCACATTTTTGTAATTCTTTGAATAGCGTTAAAAAGAACCATTGGTCTCATTCACAGATTTTGAAAGGCTAAATGAATTGAATGCTCAATGCTATGCCGTCATATCGTGTTTTATATACTTCATTTTGTATATAGCCCTATAACAAAAATCTAAAATTGAGAGATCTGGAGATCGTGGAGGTCATCTAACAGGTCCGTTGGTACCTAACCATCTTTAAGGAAAGTTATTCTCAAGAAATTCTGTTAAGAGGCTACAGTTGTGACTTGAGGCACCATCTGGCTGTAGGTAAACAGCATTATATTGAGCTAATGGAATATTTCTGTTCTGGAATAACTTCCTCAAGGATTTCTAGGTATCTACGTGCTGTAAGACCTCCTTCAAAAATCCTATAAACTATATATCTGCCCAAAATAAAACATGACATCCCAACTCCGAAGCATCCTTTCAAACATTAAATGCTGATGTTTACTATGCCAGTTCCTGGTATTGTAACGATTAAAAATTCCCGCACTTGAAAAAAAGCATTCGTCTGACCAGATAACAAGTCTGCCAAATAAATCGTTAGCATCGATTTGTTGCAAATACTACTGGCAAAACAGTGCCCGGCGCTCGACATCGCCAGAATGCAAATGTTGCACTATATTACATTTGTATGGATGATACTTATAATTGTTCAAGATCCTCTGAAAGTTAGTTTTTGGTACACCAATTAGTGATGTAAATATTCGGATTATTTAGAGAATCGGATTATACGGAATCGAATTAACAGAATACTCGGATTAATCATCCGATTTCGAAATCACACGTTATGAGCGTGTTTACTCAGTCCCAATTTTTATTTTTATGCTTCCGAATCGGCAGCTGCGGAACTGAAATCGAATGACATCGGCGAGTGCTGAACTGCCGATTCCACGAATGCACAATGCGATGTCAAACGTCAAAATTCGAAGTAGGAATTAGAGTAAAGAAAGAATTAGTAATCTATGCTGTGAGTAGGGTCAAAGTGTGAGAGTTAATAATTAATGTAACTTGTAATTAACATACCAAAAGCCGATATCTCAATATCAACTTAAGGTGCAGAATAATAAATAATACAAATTTAACCATAAAAGAAAGATATGCGGAAGAGGGTTTTAATTTTACGATAATGCTGAAAAACCTATCTGCCCTAAGTAACAACCTAAAACTTACACGCAGATCCTCGGACCCCTCTTCAGTTTTCAATTTTATTATTAATAATCCGAATTTAAAAATCTTCCGAATTCGAAATCAAAAAGTTCCCAAGGTTCCTATCCCATATTTATTCGGGTTCAGCCACCGGCATCGGCCCGCTGCTACCGAACCCCCGAACGAATTTTTCATTCGAAATGCGAATACAAATTGTACTGCCCTGTTTACTCTTCTGGCATCATAATCGACAGTAGCTGGGCGTTTACTTAGCAGCATAATTATTGATGATTCCGAGTATCTCAATACTCGGATTCAACGAGTATTTTAGTTCGAATCATTACATCACTAAAACCAATTTCCTTCTCAATTTTTCTACATTAGGATGAAGGTGTTGCTTCTATATATCCCAAAACATATATTTCTTTTCTTTCCATGTTCTCTTTGTTGTATGCTTTAGGACGCTAGTAAACAAATGATCAACTAAATTTGCTTTTAAATGAGCAAACATCTCAAAAAACGGTTGCCTTCCCTCTAAATATCTAACAAGCAAAAACTTATAATGATAATACAGATTTTCATAGCCATAATACCTTACTTCAGAATTTTCATTACTCTGTATAAAACGTACCAGCATATTATATTTTTCATACGCTGCCATTATTCGAAGAATATGATAAATCTCAATTAAATAAAAAATACCTAAAGAACGTTTATAAACTGCTTTATAAACCAAAAGTCGATTAGATAGACAAATATTTCACATTTATTTTTGTTTGTTGTCATAAACAATAACCATTGCCTACTATTAAATTATGCATTTAATTTCGGAAAACTGGCATTTATAGGAAGTTTAACGGCCATTCGGACAAATAATTCTGCCTTTGATAAGCTAATTCAGGTATAGGGTCCAAATCTCATGGACCATAGAGATGGGTAGTTCGTAAATGAACTAGTTCAAATAAACTAGTTTCTTTCGTGAACGAGATGAACTACTTACTCGTGATGGTCCAAAAGACTCGTTCGATAGTTCATTGTCATTGCAAACGAATTAAAAAAAACAGCAGCGTCTCTTTCTCTTTTCGTGAACGAAATTCAGCGAACGATAAATTTCCAACGAACTTTTTCAAAGGCGGGACAATTTATAACGGATCACAGCTAAAATCTAAAAAAGTTTCGCAAATATTATTTTTAAATAGAAACTTTTAAGTTCCTTATATATTTTTTTAGAATCCATTTATTAAATACCTATTTACGTTTAGTTTTATTTAGTTAGTTATATTTTGCTTATTGCTTGTTTTGTTTTATAGCAAATTGTTTACATATGTAGACTTTATTATAAGATTATATCTTACTTTTCAGAATTTACAGTTTAATTTAATGAGTAAAATATAAAACTTGTGAAATCCAGGGCAATTGCGTCTTTTTTAAGTTAAAACACACTCTCGTTCGCAAAAATTCTATGTGAACTAATTTTTTGAACTATATTTCTTTAAGAACGAGAACGAATGAACTAGAACTCCCACCTCTAATGGACCATTATACCGACAAGCCTTAAAGCATTTTTCATCATCTCTACCGGCACAATTGACGACGTTTCGCCCTTTTGAGGCTCATCAGGCCAATGCAGCAATATGGTAGACATTATGAAAAATATTCAACGGCAGTTTGACTATATACTATGAAAAGTTAAGGCAGTAAGAGATTAACCCAAAGAGTAAAGTAGCGTCATCTATTGGTATAAGTGTGTGTGTAAAGGTTAAACACAAAAGCGCGATATGCGAAGGCTTTCAATTTTCTGTTTGCCGTGCGATTCCAACTATTGTTGGCGAAACGACGGCGCCGAAGGATGAAAATCCATGATATCGGCTTTTTAGACCAAAGTTTCAATAAGAACAAAAAAGTCCGTAGATAAATTAATAGGAAGTAACGGCCATTCCGCCTTTGATAATATTTTTTAGCAGATAAATTAATAGGAAGTTTAACGGCCATTCCGACAAATAATGCTTAAAGGCTTGTCGGTATAATGGTCCATGAAATTTGGACCCTATACCTGAATTAGCTTATGAAAGGCAGAATTATTTGTCCGAATGGCCGTTAAACTTCCTATTAATTTATCTACGGACGTTATTTACTTATTTGTTCTTCTGGCATTTATTTTCGTGTTTCTGAGAAAAATGCATACTATTATGTATTTTTGAAAATTTTATAGTCTATAAATATACCGGGTGTTATATTTAAAAAAATAAAATATGGCGCGATAACTTTTTGACCTGACCCCGTATACTAATTCCGAAGGAGGAATTAAGTTCTACGGGAAAAGCTATGTTCCTTATATAGTTTTCACATTTTCGATAAGGGCTATGAAAATTTTGTTAACGGCGTCTTTAGTTTTACGAAAAAGTAGCACACTGTCGCAAAAACCTCAACTTTTTATCTATAAAAATAATGGAAATACCCCGCAAAAGTACCCAAAATGGGACAACCTGTACAAACACTTTTATATTACACAGGGCTTTATTATAAGTGGTGCTATATCCAACAAATATCAGACGTTCTAATAAGAGTTGTAAAAAATCTGCTGCAAGGTTGATTAAACATTTATTTTAGTCCAAGAGCTCACCCCTCACTGCACCAAACCACCTAACATAAATGCATAAATATGTAAACTAAAACTAAACCCTTCATGTGTTTATCTGAATGGGTTTTAGATCTATAAGTAATAGCTGCAGGTCAGATCTAAGGTAACCATTGATACAGTAAAGCGCCTTTGAATAAATAGACAACAGGAAACAGCCGTAGGCATTATTTTAAATTAACAAGCTTTTGACGGAACTACGTCATTTTTGGGACCGTATTTTCCTATTGTTTACGTTTTGGTGTGTTGACGTGTATTGTCAAACCGTCGCTTTTGCAAATTTAAGTTTAAGGTTTAGCAATTTGTGAATAATATTCACATCGTATTAATATAAAAGTTGAATGCAGTGGCGGCTATTCAGGTGAAGTACCAGGAAAAATAAACAAGCAAACATCTAATTATATTTATTATATATCTCTTAAAATTTAAGTTTTTACATTCATTTATTCACCTAATTGGCAAAAAATAAACTGTACATCTCGAATAAATATTTTACTTGACCGAACTTTCAATCGAACTTTATTATAACAAATATAAGAGTGGCGCAAACCGCTTCGACTTTGCTGGAGGTGCTATGTTTAGCGATTTTCCTACTACGTTGCCATGACAACGCGTATGCGTGACGTCCAGCACATGGTAGAATAATGTTAACTAGCGCCATACAACGCTCTCGTTGAATTGCTAACGCAGTACACTACACCCACGTGTCGTTCAGTTTGGGGTGGTTGTTTACTTTTATTTTCGCGGATTTCGCTGCAACCGGTTAGATACTTTGCAGTTTGCTTCACTGTTTTGTGTTATATTTATTTATGGTGTTGTTACAACTTTATTGATGAATCCGATCACGGAAGTGATTTGCATTTTGTTGGAAACTCCGTTTAATCGATGGAAGGAACAATATCAGAGTTTTAATCGTCATCCTGGTTTTCGGCGTACAAATGGTTATGTAGTAGTCAAATATTACAAAAATTGTTTTGCGGGCCTTGTTTACTAATTTCTAATAAATATTCAGTGTGGAATAAGGAACGATTTGCAGGTATGTTAAATATATGAAGGTCTTTACATAAACATAAAGACTCGGCGGAGCATTTAAAATGCGAATTAATGTTAAAAACATTTGTAAAAAATCAAAGCCCAAAATGCTAAACTATATAAAATACATTTTAATAAAAACGTCTGATTAAATAGACTATTTATGTGCTTGGTAATTGATGCAGTTTTGTACCTTACGAAACAAGAGTTAGTCTGTCGAAGCCATGATGAGAACAGCGAGTCCATAAATAGGGGGAATTTTAAAAAGCTTTTAGATTTATTAATATCGAGAAGTTCCCAAGAACTGAAAGATCATCACGAAAAAATTAAAAATGTTTTTACTGGTGACTCGAAAACTATTCAAAACGAAATAATTGAATGCATTTCTGATTATTTAAATGATTATGTAAAAAATGAAATAATGAACACACAGTTTTTTTCTGTGCAAACCTCCCAGTGCTCCATAATTTTAAGATACGTTAATTCAGAAAGTTCAGTAGTCGAGAGATTCTTAGGATTTTATAATGTCAACTCCGATAGAACGTCGGAGAATTTATATTCTCTAGTGGATCAAATTTTGGACCAATTTGACTATAAACATAAATTAATAGAGCAATGTTACGATGGCGCAAGTGTGATGTCTGACCATCTAAATGGCCTTCAAAAAAAAAGAAAAAGCGCCGCAGGCTGTATTCGTCCATTGTCTTGCTGCTATGAAGGATAGGAGAATTGATTTAGTATACAAAATTTAGGTAAGTCGTAAAAAAATATTCTACCCCTTCCACATATAAAAAAATTCTGGAAAAAAATTATTGTGTTATTTTCTTGCTTCATTTGAACTACATTTACTTTTTCACCCGCGAGCCGCCACTGGTTGAATGATAAGTTTGCTTCGTTATAACACATTTTTGGCTGTTTGTGTGGCATGCGGTCGTTCCCGGATTAAAAGTACAAGAGAGAAGGGAACTTCGTTCCCCCGCATTTGTATTTTTGTAACTAAAACAATTAACTAGACACTTTTAAATCCAATTTAAAGGCAAAAATAATTGTTTTTATAATGAAAAATCATAATTCTTAAAATGTCAAACAGTTAGGATAGGAACCAAGTGATATATAAAAAACAAAGAAGCGTAATATTTCATGTAATATTTTGTTAGGCCAAAACATTTAAATTACTTTAAGAATGTTTTAAAACAAAAAAAAAAGTTATAAGTTTCTATAAGTAATTTTATGGGACAAAATAAGTTTTAATATCTAACATTATATTGTTCTTTTTTTGGGTATCATACTATGCTGAAGGTGAAACAGTCTGATTATACTTCTCAATAAATGTTATTTGTTTAACAATTAGTAATGGTAAACAAAAATACGAAATTCTTTTTTGGAGATAAATGATTTAAATCATTTTTTAGACTTTTTTTTAATTTCTATTTTCTAATTTTTTAAAATTTTTTAATTTCTATAAACACTTAAAACATTATGTTTTCTGCAAAAATATTTTTCTTGTATTTATTAATTTGTTTATTTATTACAGGTATTCTTGAACTATTTTTAGTATTTTATATATATATATATATATATATATATATATATATATATATATATATATATATATATATATATATATATATATATATATATATATATATATATCCTTACATCGTTTAAGATATCCCATAAATATTAGCATGCATAAACTAACTTAACTAAAAAAAAACTAACACTATAGTATACAGTATTTCCTAACAATGAACAGAGGAAAAAATATCGGTTATCTTTTATTAACAAGCCCAGTTTCAGTCAGCATTTTTCAAATGATTATGTTAATAGGAATGGAAATTAAATTTTAAACTAATTTGGATTATTTTATTTCCAGCGTAAGATAATACAACTAATTCATTTAAATCTTTTTATTGAAAACGCAATTATTATGAAATGTACAGTTTTGATATTGACTAGCAGTATTTTCATTATGTATTTCGTTAGATACATTTGATATCAATTTAAGAGCATCATGATTTGGCTAGACGCTGTTCTTTGGGGCGACTTGAGACCTTTCTTGCAGGAAACACGATTTGACTTCTTTGCGTTTTTTCGCTCCCGTCTCCTTCGATGCTACTTTTGCGAAGATTTTCTATAATTTATAAGCGGGGTTGGTTATCCATGGATAGATACGGTTTTATTGAATCTGTGTTGGAATGTTATTTTGATTAATTGTTGTTCATTAAACCCTGATTTGGCCATGCACGTCTTTGCTGCTGACCATTTTGAATGATTTGAGATTTTGTTTGCGTCTAAATCCAGTTTTACGGCAAAATCTTTTGTCAAACTGGAAACAACATTTCTTCCTACGGGGATTATCTTATAACATTGCTGATTTTTCATGAAAAACAGATTTGGAGTTAAACAGAACTTTTGTGTTTGAACACTGATCGGTCGTTTCCTGACTGAAGTTTTCAAAAAGGCGAACTAGACAGTGTTCCGGATCCTTGGTATTTTTTATGGACTGTGAACGCATTTCTTAGCGCCTCCTTGTGTGATTTTTGAAAATACAGGATTATATTCGATTCTTCCTGTAACAATAAAACATTTCTTTCGGTATTTTAGGACTTTACATAATATGCCAATATAAAACCATTAGCATGAAATATTTTTTCTTTGTATAGACAAATTTAAGTAAGGCCAATTAAAAAAATAAGTAGAAGAAAAAACTATAGTATATACCTGTAAATGATCCGTCGTTGCATTTTTCCTTTTTGAAATGGAAAATAAGGCAATTTGATGCTTCACGGCCACGCCAAGCTAATTCAACAGCAGCAATATGGTTTCTTTCCAGAAATTGAGTATTTTCTTTTCTCAACATATCCTTGTGGAATACAACGTTTAGCACCGCGAGCTTTTCGGGATGACTCAAATCTTGTGTCTTTAAAGAATCAAATATTATGTTTCATTTCTTAAAGTAATCTTCTTCAACTTGACACCGACTCTTTGTAAGCATCTCCGTTCGTTTTCCTCATATAAAATGCCCAATCTACAAGGGATTTATTTAGTTTGTTTAGAGAGATGTCCTGCTCTGAAACATAATTTCTGTTCAGCAACCATACTATCAGATTCGACTTTACTGTATTTATGGGAATACTATTTTCAGTCGCACTATTAATTTGTGGTAGTTTAAAGTCTCCAATTGTTTGTTTTAGAACTTTATTTCGCGTCATTATTCTGTTACCCGTAGTACCAAAAAACAGAGATAAAATAGCACACTTTTAGTTTATTTATAAAAAATACTTGTCAGTAAAAATTTGACGGCTAGATTATCATCTCGGCAATTGTTTTGACAAATTTTCACTTATTAATTTGATCAGTTGCCATGGTAAATTATCGGTGTAATTTGCACAAGTGATATTCTCGAAAAAAAAATTTGGAAATATAATTTAACAATTTCTGCTCTTTCATGAGGAGAATAACGATCCATAACTTTACGTTTGACAAATGTCATAGAAATAACAACATTCCATTGCTGGCTATATTTTGCCGCACCCCAAATTTAAAGCATTAGTAAGTATTTAAATCTACCCCACATCTACGCCCTTTTAGATTGTCAAACATGACGTTTTACCTTACACTTGAATAATGGTTTACTAATGTTTACAAACTAGAAAATAAATCGTATACAATACAAGATTTTTTACTAATATATTTTTACAGAAACAAGAAAATAAAACAAAACCATGCAAAAACTTTCATACTATTTCACCGCAGAAGAAGTAGTAAGTGAAGGAAGAACTACCCAAGAAAATATAGACTTAATTAAAACGTGGATTTCCAGCCTGGAAACTAATATGGTACCCAATATTCAAGATGAACTGATAGTGATATTTCTGTTGTCCTGTGAAAACGATATCCCTCTGACAAAAAATACCATTTGCATGTACTTTAAATGTAAAGCAGACAGTCCGGAAATATTCGACGATAGAGATATGAATAGAGAAGATATCAAAAAGGCTTTGAATACTGTGTAAGTTAGCTTAAATATAAATTTTAATTTATAAGAACGTTAAGGTACAGGCAATTGTAAATTTTTATAATTTTTTATATAAGTTCATCAATTACTTAGATTATGTGACTTTTTATTTTCTTGTTGGAGGTGAGGAATCCTTTTACGGACACCAATAGCCCGGCGCCAGTTGGTAGTGTCGGACTCCCGCAGAATACCAACCAAAACCCACCCCCCGGTATTGAAGCTTTACAGCCTATTGTGCAAGTGTGGAGGTGTCTACGATGACGCTAAGTCGCTCATCGCCAACCCCTCTACACTTAAGTTAGCCTTTCCAGCTTAAAGCTCTGGGCAAATTTGCTCGGGTCAGGAAGGTCCCGAACTTCCTCTGGGTTGACCATCGGTTGCCCAAGGAACAAATGCCTTTTGCGATTCATTGCCTTCACAGTAGCACACCAGATATACAGCTGTCTCATTTTTCCTACCGCAGAATCTGCATGTTAGGTCACCAGCGTATACCCCTAACTTACTCAGGTGGTCCTTGACAGCCTCGTGTCCTGTAAGGATGCCTGCATTTGCTCTTAACTGATTTCTGCTCAGAAGAAACAGATTTTCAGCAAGTACAGCATCAGTTTCCTTAATAAAGGTTTTTGTTGTGTGTATGTCCCTGTCTACTTTGCCAGTGGACCTTGGTCTAACCATCACCCATTTGTTTCCCCAGCGTCGTACCGTACACTTAGATACTCCAAGGTCCGAAAAGGCCTCTGATGAGCCTATTCTTCTGATCTCATCAGCTTTCTCACTACCTTTGACGCCACTATGGCCTGGAACCCAGAACAACTTCACAGTGTTCCGTTCAGTCAGGGCCTATAGTTCGTCTAGCATTTCCAGTATCAGACTTTTGGACACTGAAGTGCCTTTAGGGCTGCCTGGCTGTCTGAGCAGCCAAATGAGAAATTGAAACTTCTCCTCGGTCGCTCTCCATAAACCCCAGCCTCAGTTCCTTCGTCAGTTTTTGATCCGTCGATAAACCAAACCAACCCATTACCAAGAAAAGACACCCCACCATCCGACTACACTCTTCGATCTTGGATTACCACCTCTAGGGCAGGATCATAATGATAGTTGGAGGGCATGTAGTCTGCTTTCATTTCCAACATTGGTCCCTTAATTAGGTCTCCGATTTTGAGATGACCTGTTCTTGGATTGTAATCAATTAACAAATTATTCTCCAGCCGTTGGAGTCCCATTCTGGCCTCCCCTGGATCACAATGTGCAGAGGTGGCAGCCCGAGAATAACCTCCATGGTCGCTGTGGGCGATGACTTCATCGCCACAATCAATGATGCCCAAGCAGGCAAGTCTTTGAATCCTGCTTAGCTTCAGCATCAACGTGTTCTGCAGCACTTTTGGCGACCATACCACGGCTACATATATATAATGGATGTTCTCACCACGGTACTGTACAACCACTGTACTATACTTGGTTTGAGTCCCCATGTTCTGCCATATAGTCGTCCAACATTCCTAAAGTGGTCACCGACTTATTGATCAGATTTTCAATATGCCCATTCCAGGTTAGTCTGGAGTCAAAGAACACTTGACTTACCGCGGGCATTGGCGCCACTTCTCCACAAAGCCTAAGTGAACCCAGTCCCACTTTAGTCATCTTCTTGGTGAAGGGTATTATGGTGGTTTTGTTCTCACTGATGTTAAGACCCTCACGATCCACCCACATTTCTACAATTCGAAACACCCCCTGTATTCGGTCTCTAACTGTCGAACTGAGTTTACTCTGTACAAGAACAGCCAGGTCGTCGGCATAACCCAGTATTGTACAACCAGTTTTGTGTAACTAGTTTAGATAAATGTTTCAGGAACTATTCAGAATAATACAGGACTGGTCCCATAGGGAGCATATTAAAAAAAATAAAAATATCACATTTATGCAAGTACAATCGTTGACTTTCAATTAATATTTAAATTAAAATAACACTAAAGAACAAAATTCTTATTTCTTAACTTTACTGTAGTAGGATATAACACCACCTTCTGAATATACTTTACTACTTGAACTTTCCAATTTATCTATTGATGAACTAAATTATCAACCTGACCTGAGTGACCTGACGTAGATTGTATTCTAAGTGTCTAATGTTATAATATATATTTCTTTTTTCGTGGTTTCTGGGGATTTAACAACTTCAAAGTTTAAGCCAGTCTCAGAGAAAAAAAATTAACCTAATCATTACACAATTATAAATAGAGAAATTTATAGGTTAATGGGTACTTTGAGAGAATCTCAAAATATACATCAGAATTCAGAGAGAAATACCTCCCAAACTAAGCAAAAATTAAACAAAGTTGAGCAGTGCATTTGTTTTCTTTATTAATAGCAAATAAAATGGTTGGATATTTCAGAAAAAGTTAATAGTAAACAGTAATGTCATATAATTCAATTTTTTTGTGTAGGTGAAAATTATATATCATAAGAATTTCAAAAATTGTTACAATTTTTATTTTTTATTAAATAATTAAATTTCTACAATGTGCAATAAGAAAGTATTCATTAAATTCTACTAACAAAAAATTCTCAAAATCAATATTCATCCTCCTCATCGCTAGTATACTTAATATTCTCACATTTTTACAATTTTTGCCCTTCGAGACAAAGAACTGTCCATACAATGGCAGCCATATTGCCTTTTGCACTTATAGGAAATCAAGTTAAGTAATTTCAGTGGTGCTATTGTAACGCTCCTAGGTTCTAACCTGTTACTAACCTGGTTACCATGCCAACGAAAGGAGTATATCCAATTTCCTTACACTTAGTCGTCCTCTTTACCTTATCATAGCTTATAAATATATAACCTATCGTGAGCAATCCACATCTTGAGATATGTAATCTTTTTCAATATTTATTTCAGTCAATTTAAAGTTAGGTCTATTTGTTAGGTTGTGGAAAAACCAAAAAATCTCACTCACTGAAATATATATATGAAAAAATCTGTAAAAGACTGGAACGCAAACTTTCACAGTGTTATTGCAAAGGCCAAAATTTCGCCGTTACACAAAAGGACATACCCGTAGAAGATATAGCATCATCCGTTGAAGCGACAATTAGAAGACTTTCAGCAGAAGAAGCTGACGGAATAAGGTATGAAACAGCGAAGATCATCAAAAATTCTAACCCGCCAAAGTCAAATCTATCAGCTATAGTACAGATATTTTGGTCCTTCAAGCAGACAAAGGAAATGCCACTATCGCCATGAACAAATTACGTAGAGAAAACACAACTGATTTTGGACGATAGCAGCAGAGTAATTTAAGGAGACCCGACCAACAGAATGGGAGACGAATAACCAACCTTATAAACGCATCCAACCTGCCAGTAGAGGAGAAGAAGATGTTAAAGCCAAACAGTTCAAGGGTCCCGCGGTTCTACGGACTACCTAAAATACACAAAGTTAATGTACCACTTCGACCTATCGTCAGTGAAATAGGATCTCCCACGCACTTACATAATTGTTAAATATCTTTCAAATATTCTGAATAATTTTACAGAAAGAACACATTCATATATTTGAAATTTTACGCATTTTGTGGGAAAACTAAAAGCGATTCAATTAGATCGAAAAGATATCTTAGTCAGTTTCGATGTAGAATCGCTATATACGAATAGCCTACAAATGATTCTATTTCCATAATCAGACTTATTTCACCATGATAATATTCACAACTCACTTTTGGATCTTATTGAAGCATGTCTCACGAAACGTTACATTTTGTTTTTCAAGGATTTTTTTATAAACAAACCTCAGGAGCAGCCATTGGATCTCCGCTGTCACCAGGAGTAGCCAATATCTTCATGGAAGCGGAAGATATGTAGACGATACTTTTGTAATATAGCCACATGGTCCAGAAAACCTCCCGGTGTTTCTGGATCATCTGAACCAACAACATGCTAATATAAAATTTACAACGGAAATTGAATCAGAGAGTACGATTCCCTTTCTAGATGTTCCTGTACAAAGGAAAGGGGATGGTTTCTTAGGACACTCTGTATACAGAAAACCAACGCATACGTTATTAATTATTTGGTTTACAGAGCCCTAGCGATTTGTGGCTAAAATTCTTTACAATCGGAAACAGAGATACTGACTTAAGCTTTAAGAGAAAATGGATATTGCACTAAGGATATTAGACGGTCAATTAGAAACTATAATAATCCTACTCCACGAAATGAAACTAATAGTGAATTACCGATAGGAAGTGTAGTTCTTCTATTTAAACACGGAAGCACAGACAAGACTTCAAGGTTACTTCGCCGATCCAACATACGCTCAATCTTCAACACACACAAGAAAATTGGACAATGTTTGCCTGTTTGCCAAGGACATTATTCCTTTCCAAACGAAAGGAGTATATGCAATTGCTTGTTTCAGTGGTGATATCCATCTTGGGGAAACTTGACAATCCATGAAGGAACACGAACGATGTATTAGAGATAAATAAATTGTACAATCTGCTGTATTCGAACACCAACATTCCACTGGACATGTTATAAATGTAGAAGAAACTAAAGTTCTCGTATTGGTTTCGGGATTCTATAAACGGAAGATTAGAGAATTTATTGAAATTTAGAAGCATCCTAACAATTTTAATAGAGATACGAGCTTCAATCTACGTCATACGGGGGTCGACTATAAATAGCCGACCTAGTTCTCTCCGAGCTCATTCAATGTTCCAATCTCGTAAATATAGATCCCTGATGATACCTCGTGCAATCGAAGGCGAAACATTAAGGAATTTAACAGTCTTCCCTTCTGAATTCGTTCACCTTTTGAGATTCTCTCAATTAACATCTAAAATCCCCATTAATTCATAATCTCTGAGAAATGGCCTAGTTCGAAGAAAAAATGTCTTAACAGACTATCCAATATGATAGACCTTGTATAAAAACGCCCTGCTAAGAAACAGGAAAAGCAGAGCAACTCGATTACTGTCCACGTCTTTTTTAGACATTTATCCAGCATACCGGTGCGGACAGACGAAAATTATGCCATTCACTATTTTAAAATAAACGATCCATCCTACTCCAATTTCGATTTAGTTCCCATAATGAAGCTATCTTATATGATCATGGATATAACTCATGAGAGAAATGTACCCAACGGACTCATAGTGATTATCGATATGAAAGGGGTAAGTACAACAATATCTATAAAAGAATCATTTGTATAGTAAATTTTACGACAAAAACCCGCTACTCACTATTCAGTTCGATTTTTTCATTAGATTCGTCAATTCATATGAATGAACGAATAGGCGAATATTTCATCCACACTATTTATCAATTTTTATTTAATTCGTTTGCACGAATTCACTATTTGAAAATACTCAAGAAACAAAAGTTTGATTCTGGCGAATAGTTCGTGGAGATCAAAGCCTACTTTGATGATTCGCGCAAAAACCAGAATTGCCTCGAAGCGAATCGTATCGATCAACCGGACACCACACCATGTGAACGGGTTAAATGGTTTTAGAGTAGATGTGTAGGCAATGTAAAGTGCAGGACACGAAAGAAAACCGGGCGGAGTCAATCGGTTCAGGAAGGTCGGCCAAGAAATCCCTTTAAACCAGTGGTGTCGTCTTTTTTCTGTCATTAACGGTTCCCGGGCTACTGCCTACGTTCACTATTATTGGACCACCCAGTATAGTGATACACGATTTACAAGTCCAGAATTTACAAGGGCAGCCAGCATCATATCCAGTGAACGAGACTATACAGGGCGTTTCCTAATTGCGTGCTGATGTTAAAGGGGGTGTTTTTACGTTCTAAAAGTCTTTTGAAGATACAGGATGGTAAAGTTTAAAAAGAAAACATTTTTTTTTTCATCCCAATTCTGATGCTGTTGTAGATAACTGCATGACATTTGATACACGTCTTTTATGCATTAAGGAGCATACGGATTTACCCAGGTTAATTACATATGCACGTCACTGGTAGAAATTTCAAAAATTGATTGTTAATAAAAAATGCCCTTTTATGCTGAAAAGACGTGTATCAAATTTCACACAGTTATTTACCTATAATAGCATCAGAATTAGGATTTTAAAAAAATGTTTTTTAAAACCCTGTAACTCCAAAGTTAAGACTTTTAGGTTCATATTAAACTTTTCTCCTGAAAAGGTCCAAGAATCACCCCCCTTTAACATTAGCACTAAATTAGGAAATGCCCTGTATAGTACTTCACAATGACGCCCCCTGTACAAAGTAATACGACAGACGGAGACAAACGGTCATTTTTGGCATACCTGAATAGCCCAATGTCGAACTGCATAAGTTAAAATTTTGATAAATCTTGTTCACTGGAATCAGTGCTGCCTCCCCTACTATAACTACATTGATGTGTTAATTTTGGAAAAATATGAGTTCTGTAGTTTTTCAAATATTAATTGCATTATTATATATTTTTTGACACCCGGTATTGAACAGAAAATTCGTTATTTTGAAGCAGTTTATTAACAGCTACTTTATGAACAGTTTTACAAAATATAAGAAAAAAAACTAAGCCATTTTTAAGGTTGACGGCTGTGATTCTAATGGTTCGATTCCTTTTAAATCGTTATCTTCCTCTGAAAATGATGAGGTTTCATCCCAGTGTGATAACTAAATCATCAATAACCGTTTCAATTTTGCCATCTACTTCCCAGTATTTATCTTCAATAGAACGAACATGTGTACTTTACGATTTCCAATTTTCAGCCGATATTGAGTCAATCGCTTCTAATGTTATTTTGTTTAAATCTTTAATTGAAAGTTTAGTGTTAAATCTTTAATTGAAAGTTTAGTGTCGTTTATTTCGAGTGTTGCACTCTCGAATATATTTTTTTACTCCTGCCCATGCAAGTTCAAAAGGGTTGAGGTCGCACATGTATGGAGACAGCCTTAAAGGTGTATGACCGAGGTTACGTAAAAGACCGTCAATTTTATGATTTTTTTCTCTAGGCTTGTTGGCTGATATTACTTCATATAATTGATATTTTCTTCATATTGGATCACATACAAGATTGTTCGATTTAAGCCACGATATCATATAAGCTTTTGTAGAGTATTTAGTTGGCACTTTATCTTCTACGTGAGAATGATAAGACGCATTATCCATTACCACGATTGATTTGGGAGGAATGTTAAGTAGAAGCTTCTCGAACAACCACTTTTCAAAATTATCTCTATTCATCTGTCCATGATAGTCTCTAGTTGTTAGTCCCGAACGAAAAACTAAAGCAGCACCTGGAACAAATCCGGCTTCTGAACCAGCATGAACTATAATAAATCGACTACTAGAGCGGATTCCCTGAACAACACCTGTAACACTTTTACTTTGCCAGCATTTGTTCACTGTCATATCATGTCCTTCTTCCCTATATTGCCTTACAGTTGATAGATATTTCACCCGCCAATGAAAAATATTATATTAAAAATTTAATATTGGTCTCTCAATGATCAATTTTCGTTTATTTTGGCACTTGGGCCAAACAAAACCATTTGATCGTAAAAGCCGATTTAAGGTTTTATACCCGTACGGAAAATCTATTTTGTTCTTTACAGCACGAAGTATGGGTTTGCAGGTCGGAACCTTCTTCAACTTTATATAAAAATCCTCTATTGTTCGTCGAATTACTTCAAAATCAATCAATTTTATCTTTCTATGATAATCGGGGTCTTTTTTTACCAGGAGATTTTAAAGGTGAAGTAGAACATGAGCGATCATTATGTTCTCTTTGAATTTTTCTTACACTACTTTCCGAAACACCAGTGTAAAACGCAGCGCGTTCTGTTCGATTTTAAATTCGAATAGTCAAACTATTATTTTCAGCTTCTCTAGTGCAAGCCTCTATAACGCTCGCAATAACTTCACGTGCCCCGCTTCGAATTGTTTTTCCTCTTTTGCTCGCCATCGTTACTTCGAAATAATAATTCAAATTCAACGTAACGCATTTATATAGAAAAGAAAACCAATGCTCGAAATGCATAGGCGCCACTGAAAAT
Source organism: Kuschelorhynchus macadamiae (assembly GCA_030620095.1). Classification (NCBI taxonomy): domain Eukaryota; kingdom Metazoa; phylum Arthropoda; class Insecta; order Coleoptera; family Curculionidae; genus Kuschelorhynchus; species Kuschelorhynchus macadamiae. The sequence goes on along the minus strand of JAUTXW010004896.1, from coordinate 170,067 downwards.
AGCTAGAACCTTCTAGCGGCAAGTGCATGGAAACTCTAGGCACATCCCAATTACAAGTGGACCAGTGCGAAATTTACTAAATCCTCGATTAATTTTCCGTACCACTTAGCTGGCGCACTTTATAGGTGAAGCGGCAAACTATTACAACAAATGAAATAACATAAAATTTATTTGCGTACACAAATTTTACTTTTCCGCTTGCTTAAGACTATGAACCTTTATTTTAAGGACTGCCCGGTTTTCTTTCGTGTCCCGCACTTTAGTAAGGGTTCTGACTTTAGACAGAGCAGAATACTGATAAGAGGGCTCGGCTTCATTGATGTTCGCGCCGATAAATTTTGTCGATTGTCTCTTAGTTTGTACACTGAGAAAACAGAGCGCTCTTATCGACAACAGAATAATTTGTTTTACATACATTGTAAAAACCAGTAACACCGTTTCTTGAAATTTTGTTGGTCTGTAAGTCTATAAAAGTTATTTGTCCATTAAACGTTTATTTTTATGATTTTACTATTGCGGATTCGTCAAAATTAAGTGCTTTTTAAATGTATGTGCTAGTTAAATGTAACAGACTAATGGCCGGTTGTACAAAGCTCAATTAAAGTTTAGAATGTTTAACGGAATGTCAAATTTGACAGCGGGTTCCTAGATTTCTGTAAGCAGTTTGTCAAATCTGAAAACTCTGTTAAATATTCTAAACAGTAAATAAGTTTTGTGCAACCGGGGGTAAGTGATGTAAATTAGAAACATTTTTTAACCTGACTCAAAATGATGCATTTGTTATTAATAATTGTTCCTAGTTGCTATACAATTTCTGAAGAGGATCGACATATAATTGAATTAGAAACGTAAAACAAATATGTGAAAAATCTCTTTCTTTCTACACAGACCCTAAAACCCAAGAAAATCAAAACCAAGAACAATATATATATATATATATATATATATATATATATATTTGTGTGTTTAGGAAACTTATAAACTTGTATATAAGAAAGTGTGTCAGAGATCGATTTTTAAAAAGGCATTCTCAAATTCTTCAGGGAAAATACATCAAATGACTACTTCAATTTAAAAAAAACGTTTTTTAAGCTAAAAAAGGGGGCATGTACGTGGATAACCCTGTACCTATCGTGTCATGTCATCATTAGTTGAAAAACTAATTTTTGTTAATACGAAAAATAATCCAGTACCTTGGTTCAACAAAAATATTTTGGAAGCCAAAAAAATTCGAGATATGCATATAAAAAATATATCCTAACCTAACCTAAAAACAGTAAGGATTGGGATATATACAAAAGAACGTTGAATCAAGTTGTAGGAAATTTAATAAAAGAAAAAACTTTATATTTTTGTGATCAACATTATCAGTAATAAAGGCAACAGTAAGAAAATGTGGAAAACATTAAAAAAAAAAGAAAATAGATAAACCAGGAAAAAGAAAAAATATTACGGAAATTATTTTTGAAGATTGCAAAGAAAACAATGCGTTGAACATAGCTGAAATCTTAATGTATAATCAATAGTATTGAAGATATAGTAAATTCGATACAAAATGGAACTGAAGAAATTTACATATTTAATGTTACAAATACTTCTATTTTTAATCATTTTGTGAAATATCACTGAACAGCTTAAGAAGAAAAATGTTAGATGTAAATTCAAACGGAAATTATAACGAAATCTAAAACAAAAGATTAAGCAAAGAAACCTTTGAAACCATTGGATATCCACTATTATATTTGGTAAGTTTTAGTTTAAAATACAGCGTAATTCCCGAAAAATTAAATATGTAACACCAATTCCTAAAGTAAGAAACTCAAACAAGATTTGATGAAAGAGGCAAGTAAACGCATTGTGGGACGTTGAAAAAATAATAGAGTCTATAGTATATGGACAGTTTTGTAATTTATGTACAATATGAAAACAACATTTTGGTACAATATCAAGCAGGTTTTAGAAAAAAAAACATTCGACTGAAACAGCACTGCTGTTTGTAGCAGAAAAATGGAGAAAAAGCTTGGCAATGAATGAAGCGATATTAGCAGGTTTTTTATACTTTAAAAAAATTGGTTTTTTTAGACTTTAAAAAAATTGGTATCAATAAAGAGTATCAAGTGAAATTTCGAGTCACAAATGTATTGATATAGGCGTTCCTCAAGGTAGTATTCTGAGACCATTACTTTTTATTTTGTATATATATAATATTTCATCAATTTTAAAACATTGCCATTTTCAGCTGATGACACATTAATTTATATACAAGATTAGCAGCACAAGATTTTATTAATTCAGGTCTAAATGTTTTATCAAATTGGCTTAAAGTAAATAAATTAAAATTAAATGTATCTAAAACAAAATGCTTGGTTTTGGGTAAAAATTTAAACACTAATAACTTGAATATTTCATTAGAAGGATCAAATTTGGGAATAGTGAAATCCACTTACACTTTGAAAAGATTATTAGTGAAATTGCTGGTAAAATTGGATATTTTAAAAGAATTTCTCCAAATTTAAGTTTTTTTCTCCAAAAAAATTATTTATAATACCATTGTATATTTTTGTATTTAGCAAACGATGAAATATTTTATAAATACAAATTTTACAAAACAAAGGATTTTACTGAATTGTGATAAATGTACAAAAATTACCTTAATGTTAAGAAAATTAAAATGAATAAATGTTCTTAATTTAATTTTTTAATTACTTAAAATTTTTATTTATAAATTAAAAAATAATTTATTATTTATAAATTAAAAAATTATTTATTACCCGGAAAACTAAGAACATTTATAAATGAAAACTGTGGGTTACCAAACAAGACAAAAGAAACACTTACATTTAAATTATATGTTGTTTAAAGGGGTTACTTATAAGTCCATTTTTCATAAGGGGTCGATTTAATATAATAAACTACCATTTATTATAAAGTTTCAGGAATCTTATAAAAAAAATTTTAAAATTTAAGAGATTGTTTATTTAAAAATCAATTTTAAAAGGTGAACACAAAAGTATGGGTTTTGAAGCTAGTTTAGATTAGTCTATAATATTTAGAATTTTATGCTTTAAAAATGTAAATTGTAGCACTTATGCTAAATAAGGAAATTAACTAACTGAAGAAAAATTAAGCAACACAATATATTCAAAAAAACCTCATTCAATTTTTTTTTATCTAATTCAGTATATAATTTAATTTTAAATAAGGCGCAATATATCAACTAAATATTTCTAGCAAGTGATAAAGAGTTACATATATATACAGGGGTTTCATTTAAGCTATCAAATTTAGCATTGATTTATTATTCTCCGATTGTCATTTATCTATTTCTTGTTTGACATATTTTGATATCAGACTATTTCGTATATCCACAACTTTTCAATAACTCTATTTTGTAGATGACAGTCAACATTTAAATACCAACCTTTTCCAAATAATATTTTCCTGCCTTTTTAGGTAGGTCTCATGCATTTGTCAAGATTAAAACTGGGAGCTTTAAAAAAATACTTTCAATTTCTTCAAGAAGGCTTACCTCTTCAACTGAAAGTAATTCACATTATAAACTCCGTATACTTCGTAGATAAGCTCATGAACATCATCAAAGTATTTATGAAAAGCGAGCTCATAGATTTGGTAAGTTTACTCTGAGGATAGTGTTAAGTATTAGGTAAATAAAATTATACAAATAATTAATATAAAATATAGAATTCATAATTTCCACTCTTAAATAGCCCAGATACCGATTTGCAGTCAAATCGGACCTTAAGTAACATACCATCGTCTTGAATATTTACTTCCCTCGTAAAAGTGAAGTACTGCTATCATGAAAAATAACCCTGTCGAAGTTTTTTCAGATCTTTACGTTTGGGGATTCTTAGATCCCGAAAAATATGTTTCCTCAATTCCGTCGGTCTGCCTGATCAATATGGCGAAGCAAAATGGCGGTCTAGTGAAATGTTAAATGAAAATATTACTAAAAAGCTATTTATCCAATTTACCTCAAATTTTACAAAAAAATCAAGTCTTACGTAGAAATCAACTGGTAGAAGTGTGGTACGAATTTAAGACGGCTTAATAGAATACTTAAAAATTCAGCTTTGATTCAGCCAATTTCAAATTTTGTGCAAGAATTAATTGTGGTACATATGAACTGATAACATTTTCCAAGATGGCAGAACATAATGGCTGCCCAAAGATTTTTTTGTAATGTGTGAAAAGCTTTATCGAAATGTAAATAAAAGTAGGGACATTTTTATTTAAAAACTGTGTTAAACCGAAAGTGAAGAAAATTGCCAAAGTATATTAACTTTCTTTATTTAGATTAAGTTTCATCCGCCAAATATGAGCCAAGAGAAACTGTTTTTCATAGCGCCGAAGAAGTGCTGGCCTGAAGAGTATGGTGGAGATCTACCTTCATCGACAGTTTTGCACAAAAAAACCATGGAACAGTTTACAGCCAAACAAGAATTCTGGAGGATAGAACAGGAAATACGACATAGTTATAAATGTAAATAGATTTTTACCTTAAAATAAAGCTATATATTGAGTAAGATCAGTATTTAAGAAAAAGTTATTACAAAAAGTATTAATCTATCACGTCACGTTCCAAAATGGGGAAAATTGCGATCGTCGTTTGACACAATGGATAACTGGGCTTCCTTAATTGAACGATAAGTTCCACACAGACGCGTAAGCATCCTAGTAGTGATTGGTATGGCATAAAATACAAATTTATCCACCTTAATGCTTCTGCAAAAAACTCAGCGGTCAACAGTGTAATCTAATCCCGATCGTCAGATTAGCCAGTGACGTAGTTGTTTTCGTAATTCCATTTTTTGCATCTGCCCCATATATATTGGCTTCCCCCCTTAAAACTTAATATAACCTAATCGAAAAAGATTAAGGATAGGTTTAAAATCAAACAATTATAATTTTGTCAAAACTTTAACTTAAATTGGTACATTTTCTTGGATTTGCATTAATTATATCCAATAGTCATCATTTAAAAACTATTGCCTGATAATTTTTGGATATGTCAGTACTACGTACAGTGGCGTATTTAGAATGTCTTCTTGGAGAAGGGGGCAAACATTTACATATTGACGACTAAAAATAATTCCTTGCTTATTGTTTGGTAACCCAACATGAGCATATTATCCTCATAAAATTAGCAACGATGACTAAAAAAAAAAGGTTCACACTTACGTCTGCGGGGACATTTGAGCCTCCCCCTAAATAAGCTTGTTTACAAGAATTTAACAACATTTAAACCAGAATATAACTGCTAGGTATTCCGTTTAAATTTAAATTGTCTTATTTTTCGAACGATATTTGTTTTTTTGTTTGTCATATTACATTTTTACAAAAAAAATTAAATCCCATTTTAAAATACAGTTTTTAATGAGGTAGCAAATTGTAAATACCAACCCTGTATCTGCTCTTTTAAGATAGATCTAAGTCAAAAAATAGAACAGCAGGTGATGAGAAACATGATTTTGTGAAACAAACGTTTTGTTTTTGCATACTTTTTGTAGAGCAAAGAAAATGAAACAGGCGACAACAAGGCGGAGGGCTCGGTCTTAACGTCGACTGTGTGGCGGTACAAGCTTCGGCCAGGAAATCATATAAATAATAAAAAAAGTGAATGAGCAAGCATCGAGAATGCCAAAGAAGATTTTGGCGAAAGATCTTCAAAATGTGCAAACCACCTCAAGCCAACGGATGTACTCTCAGATCATGTTAATTTGCAATTACGATCCGACGTTTCGCCTTCGATTGCTCGAAGTATCTTCAGGGATCTCAATTCTCAACTCCACGATATCTGAACACTCAATGAATTGTTCTTTCAGTGTTCAGATTTCAATGAATGAGCAATTCATTCAGTGTTTACATAGGACTCGGCTTGTTCAACTATCTGCTGAAATATACTGGCTAAATATTAATATATACAGGGTGGTCCATTAAGAGTGACAGTGATGATGTAAAAATTATTTTCATCTGTCATTTCAACTAAGCCCCCAATTATAGACAAACCAAAAAAGTTGTTTTTTGTTTTTCTTTTATAATTTCTCTGAAATTGTAGGCTTAGTTGAAATGATAGTAGTGAAAATGTAAACACATTGTATTTTATACATATATATACATATATATATATATATATATATATATATATATATATATGTGTTGATTTTTACTCCTTCACGGATGGAAAAATACAATGTGTTTTCATTCCGGGTGTACATCCGTTCACTACTGTCGTTCTGAAAAGAACAGTTTTGCTGACGTTTCGCCAAAATCACATTTGGCATTTTCGAAGCTTTCTTTCTCGCGTCCGAATAGAGACTGAAGTGTTGGTGACTGCGACGCTTCCTTTTATACCCCCACTCGGGGCCGAAGGTTATATCTGCGCAGGCGTTGGTCGTTATTTATGTTTTCCGGATGGTGCTGTTGTTGTTGCGCTAATTGCGCTTGAGTTTTTGCGATTTTAGATTTGTCTATTATTGTCTTCCATACTGTTGGTAGTTTTAATGATTCGTCCCTTTTATTTAAATCACCTTGCTTTTCAATTTCTATGGCTTCTCGGATTATTCTGGTCTTATAATGTTCTATATTGGCAATCTCCCTACACCCATTGAAATTTATTTTATGGCCGGTTTCCTGATGATGTAGGAATAAAGCTGAGGTTGTTTGTTTATTTCTGATGCTGAGTTTATGCTCTTCCACTCTTGCTGATATTCGCCTGTTAGTTTGCCCTACGTACAACTTTTCACAGTCCTGGCAAGGAATACTGTACACTCCGTGGTTTTCCAGTTTGATTTTATCTTTTGGGTTTCCGAGTAGTTTACCTATAGTTGTTTGTGGCTTGTGTATTGTTTGTATGTTGTGTTTCCTCAGAATTCTTCCGATTCTGTCTGTTGTGCCTTTTACATATGGTAAGACTACTCGTTGCTTTCCCGGTTCATATTTTTTGTTGTTTGTTGTTCGGGAAACTTGTGCATTAATAGCTTTCTCTATGGTGCGATTTGTGTAGCCATTTTTCTTTAAAGCACTAGATATTACCTTAAGTTCGTTTTGTCTCGTCTGTGTTTCAGTTAGTCGCACGGATCTAGATATTAGAGTATTTGCCACAGCTTGAATTTGTGCTGGGTGATGATGTGATTTTGCATTTAAATATCTGTCTGTATGTGTTGGTTTTCTATACACGGTGTATTCGAAATGTCCGTTATGTAGTTTTGTGACCAAAACATCTAAAAATGGTAGTTTGTTGTTTTCCTCTAACTCTAGAGTAAATTGTATTCTGGGGTGGATTGAATTTACGTGAGTCAGAAATTTTTCGAGCTCTGCATGACCATGTTGCCATATAATAAATATGTCATCCACATAACGAATCCATAACTTGGGTTTTAAACTTGCTTTCTCAAGAGCTTCTTTCTCGAAGTATATCATAAATAAATTCGCGACTACTGGTGATAGCGAGGACCCCATTGGAGCACCATCCATTTGTTTATACATTTGCCCGTTGAAAGAAAAATAAGTATTTTTGAGGCAATGCTTCGAGAGTTCTATTATATGTGCCTGGAAATCCTCGTTCATAGCAATCTTGTCCAATGCTTCGTCGATGGGAATACTGGGATATAACGATTTGACATCTAGGCTTGCTATGATGTCGTTTTTTTCAAGGACGATATCTCGTATAATTCGAGTGAAATGCTCCGAGTTTTTTACAAATGAATCAGCTTTTTCTACAGTTGGTTGCATAATTTCAGAAAGGTATTTCTCCAGTTTTTGTAGCGGCGAATTAACAGCACTAACAATAGGTCTGATAGGCGCGCCTGGTTTGTGTATTTTTGGTAAACCATAGAGTTTAGGACATCTGCTCGACTTTTCCCGTGGTATGATTTTTTGTTGAATTTCGGGGTTTATTGGTGAACTTTTTATTTTATTTTTAGTTGTTTTTTCTAGGTACGTTGTCGGGTCCCTTGGAACAGGCCTATAACAATTGTCTTGTAGGATATCCTGCATTTTTTGTACGTAATCTTGAGTATTCATAACCACAGTTGCGTTTCCTTTATCTGCTGGAAGGATTGTGATGTTTTTATTTTTTCGGAGGTTTATTAGGGCCCTTTGTTCAGTGGCATTTAGGTTTTGTTTTGGTGTTTTGCTTGATCTTAAAATTCTTGCCACCTCTTGTCGAATCTCCTCTGCTTTTGTTTCTTCAGAGGAGTCAAGGACAGCTTCCACTCTAGCTATTATTTCTTCTTTAGGGATTTCCTTAGGAGATATAGCAAAATTAAAACCCTTACTCAGTACGGATTTTTCACTTTCTGAGAGACTGTAGGATGATATATTATGTACTAATTTATCGACGTCTACTGACGATCTTTGTGGCTGACTCGACTTTCTTCAGAAAGCCTAGATGTCAAATCGTTATATCCCAGTATTCCCATCGACGAAGCATTGGACAAGATTGCTATGAACGAGGATTTCCAGGCACATATAATAGAACTCTCGAAGCATTGCCTCAAAAATACTTATTTTTCTTTCAACGGGCAAATGTATAAACAAATGGATGGTGCTCCAATGGGGTCCTCGCTATCACCAGTAGTCGCGAATTTATTTATGATATACTTCGAGAAAGAAGCTCTTGAGAAAGCAAGTTTAAAACCCAAATTATGGATTCGTTATGTGGATGACATATTTATTATATGGCAACATGGTCATGCAGAGCTCGAAAAATTTCTGACTCACGTAAATTCAATCCACCCCAGAATACAATTTACTCTAGAGTTAGAGGAAAACAACAAACTACCATTTTTAGATGTTTTGGTCACAAAACTACATAACGGACATTTCGAATACACCGTGTATAGAAAACCAACACATACAGACAGATATTTAAATGCAAAATCACATCATCACCCAGCACAAATTCAAGCTGTGGCAAATACTCTAATATCTAGATCCGTGCGACTAACTGAAACACAGACGAGACAAAACGAACTTAAGGTAATATCTAGTGCTTTAAAGAAAAATGGCTACACAAATCGCACCATAGAGAAAGCTATTAATGCACAAGTTTCCCAAACAACAAACAACAAAAAATATGAACCGGGAAAGCAACGAGTAGTCTTACCATATGTAAAAGGCACAACAGACAGAATCGGAAGAATTTTGAGGAAACACAACATACAATCAATACACAAGCCACAAACAACTATAGGTAAACTACTCGGAAACCCAAAAGATAAAATCAAACTGGAAAACCACGGAGTGTACAGTATTCCTTGCCAGGACTGTGAAAAGTTGTACGTAGGGCAAACTAACAGGCGAATATCAGCAAGAGTGGAAGAGCATAAACTCAGCATCAGAAATAAACAAACAACCTCAGCTTTATTCCTACATCATCAGGAAACCGGCCATAAAATAAATTTCGATGGGTGTAGGGAGATTGCCAATATAGAACATTATAAGACCAGAATAATCCGAGAAGCCATAGAAATTGAAAAGCAAGGTGATTTAAATAAAAGGGACGAATCATTAAAACTACCAACAGTATGGAAGACAATAATAGACAAATCTAAAATCGCAAAAACTCAAGCGCAATTAGCGCAACAACAACAGCACCATCCGGAAAACATAAATAACGACCAACGCCTGCGCAGATATAACCTTCGGCCCCGAGTGGGGGTATAAAAGGAAGCGTCGCAGTCACCAACACTTCAGTCTCTATTCGGACGCGAGAAAGAAAGCTTCGAAAATGCCAAATGTGATTTTGGCGAAATGTCAGCAAAACTGTTCTTTTCAGAACGACAGTAGTGAACGGATGTACACCCGGAATGAAAACACAATATATATATATGTATATATATATATATATATATATATATATATATATGTATATGTATATATATATATTATCAAGTGAAAGCGATTATGATTCTGCATTTCATTGCGTCAGAGTGGATCTCATCTCCTAGGATCGATTTCTGGGCTGCTACCCTCATCAGGTAGGCTTGAAACCTAACTACAATACAATCCAAAGTAAAACTATATTTTACATCTGATACACCTCGTACACCTAAGAAGGAAATTTTCCTTTCCGATCTGTCTTTGATTGTGTTTAAATTTATCAGATGCTCTCAGTTACATCAGTCACTTATTGCTTTTATTAAGGCGATGAAGTTAAAGATTAATATGATGATGGAACTTTCCGCAAAAAAAGACTAATTTTGGTAAAACCTTTAATGTTATTTAGATTCAATATTTAAAGATTTAACTGGCAAACTCAAACGTTAATAGGATGTCACAAATCGTCTCAATGGTTTCTTCAGCAAATACCCAGAAGGATTTACCAACCCTAAGATTGAATTAAAAACATGCTACAAAGTAGATATTAATGTATTATGTTTATCACATGACATTGTAAAATTGAATCTTTTTATGTCAGGAAATTAATAAAAATATAATTTAGTTGTTTCTGTGCAATATAGGAAAAACAAAAGCATTCGCGGGCTAGCCTAGATCAGGATGCTTTAAACTAAACTTGTAAAATTCGCCCTTAAACCGTTGCTAATCCGTGTATGTTATCTAATTATTTTCCCCCATTAACTCCCTAAAAATTTAATTATTTTACCCAAAATCGCTATTTTTACAGAATTTAAAGGAGACAACATACATTTATTTCTGCATGATCTAAATAACCAAGAAAAGATCAAAGCCCATTAGGCGTACATTATATAACATAGTCATGGTGATGAAAAGCGGTACAGCAAGGTTATATAAAATATCCAACGCGTATTTTACAATTAGGTATTTGAGTCATTAGATCGTATTAAATAAATACCCTGAACATATAATCAGTTATGCCAAGAATCATTAAGATATTTAAACATATCTAGTGGCGTGCTGATGCCACAAAACTATACGTTCTGATGATAAAATATTACGGGCAGTGGAATGCAAATTAATCATTCCCTATTTATTTTTTCATATCAGAATATGATTAAGAACGCAGCCGTAATAATAGAGGTAATAAAATAATTTAGTTTGATAACGCATTTAACTATTACATTCATGTAGGACAGCCATAGAAAACACGCGGCCCGCGGGCCGCATGCGGTACAGTGAGCATTTTTCTGCGACCCAAATCAGTTTTAAAAACAGCCAGGTTAATGCGGCCCGCGAACAAGTTGAAAACCGTTTTTGAAAGCGCGCACCGCTGCAACAACGATTGGTATAATAAAATGTACAATTGTACATAGTGCCAGCTATGTTTAGGAGGATGAACTACACATACTCAACCTAAAACCTAAAGCCAAACGTTATCTGGCTTGTTTCATAAAATTCTATCGCGCAAAAACACAGATGACGCTATCTGAACAATCTGGAAAAAACTCGAGAAATCACAATCCGTTTATAAGCCGTGTTCGATTGAGTTCAGTCGTTCAGTGTTTAGTCAGTTATGAGTCAGTTGCGCACTTATTGTTACAACACTTAACAGTACTTATTATAATTTATTTCGGATACAGTTTTTAACATGTCTTTTTCAAAACCAAGTGGAAGTAAGAGGAAACTTGTAGATGAGCATGGTATCTTTCAAGAAAAGTGGGAATTAGAGTTTTTTTGCTGTGAAGTGAAAGAAAAAATTATTTGTTTAATTTGTATTAGTACAGTCAGTGTCCCAAAATTATATAATATAAAACGTCACTATGATATACATAAAACTATGTTTGACAAGTATACAGGCATGGTCAGAAACGAAAAGTTAAATAAGTTAAAATCACGGTTGAAAGATCAGCAGCTTATGGTTACACGTCCAAAGCAAGAAAATGAATCTGTCCTTCAAGCCAGCTGCGTACTGTCGGAGTTGATCGCGAAACACTCAAAACCATTTGTTGAAGGTGAATTTATAAAAGAGTGCCTTGTAAAGGCCGCGGAAAAGTCCCGGGAGCTTGAAGGCATTTCAAAATATATCCTTGTCCCGGAATACTCTCGCTGAAAGAATTAGTTGGCTGCCAATATAAGTGATCAGATAAAAACAAAATCAGACTCTTTCATTGCATTTTCTATTGCCTGTGACGAAAGTACGGATGTGGGTGGTGTGGTGCAACTCGCTGTTTTTCTTCGTGCGGTTGATACAGATATCAATGTGTATGAAGAATTACTGGAATTAGTACCATTGCATGATACAACAACTGGGAAGGATATTTTCAATGCTGTTTATGGCAAAAGGCAATTTAGATTTGTCAAAACTGTGTTCCGTTGCAATAGCCGGAGCTCCTTCAATGACTGGAGTAAAAAATGGCTTCGTTAAAATATTACAAGTTTGAAAGTGTTTTAAAGTCAGTGAAAAAATTATAAACTTCATAAGGTCACGAGGCCTTAATCAGCGACAGTTTTCTGCATTTTTACGTGATTTAGCAAGTGAGTACACTGGTTTACCATATTATGCAGAGGTGCGATGGCTTTCGTGTTCTATGGTACTCGACCAGTTTTGGAAACTCAAAGAAGAAATACACGTTTTCATGGAAACAAAAGGAGAAGATGTCAGCTTATTATGCGATGTACCTTTTTAACAAGATCTTTCATTTATAGTAGATATCACAAAACACTTGCCGGACTTAAATACGAAATTGCAGGGACGACGTCAAGTTATTACAGATATGCATGATCATGTGAAAGCTTTCAAATGTAAGATGATGTTGTGGAAAAAATAGTTAGCAGAGGATAATCTGTCATATTTTCTGACTTGTAAGGCATTTCAACACACCTCGGTGGCTCAGTCGTAAGAGAGCCGGCTTCCACCCGGAAGGCGCGGGTTCGAGACTTGGCATAGCCGGCACTTTTTAAATAAAGAGTGCGCGATATGCCTGGTCCGGTACCTTCCCGAGGAGCCTTTGGTCGTTGGGATAATAAAATAACGACTCTGTTTGTAGACTTGAGGTCGACTGCGAACAGTAACAAGGCCTCTTACTCAACACATACTCTACACGACACAACTGCGTAGAAGGCAACGGGAAACCACTACGTAGAACACATTCCCTAGTATAATGGTCTAGTGTAGTGCATTCAAGAAACCGTATACATCTTGATATAAGATAGGTTTCAAGGCACTTACTAACCATCGCCAACGCCCGAATATGGGTACAGCACTTGAAGAAAGGCATTTCAGGAAAGCACAAGTGTCCCAATATCATACAAAATATATTTAAACAAAATGAGAAGCTTCTGGCAGAATTTGAGAAGCATTTTCAAGATTTTAAGACCCCAAGAAAACAATTTTTCTCTATTTACTGGTCTTTTCACTATCAATATTGATAAAGTTCCCCCTCACTTGCAAATGGAAGTAACTGAGACTCAGTGTCAGACCCATTTAAAACAAAAATTTGATAGTGTTGGTACATTCGAATTTTATAAGTACTTGCCTGTTCAATACCTAGAAATGAGAAAATTTGCCTGTAAGATCCTGTCAATGTTTGGAAGTACCTATAAGTGTAAACAACTATTTTCTTTGATGAAACGAAACAAATCTCCCGCAAGATCGCGATTGACGGACGCACACTTGGACGCAGTTTTAAAAGTTATTTCCGCCGATAAATTCGCGCCACAAATAGACAACTTAATTAAAGACAAAACATGTCAAATATCAGGCAAAAGAATTTAATGTTTGTAGTTTTTTGTACTTTCCTTTTTATTGGAAATTTAATAAACAGACTTGTCCTATAATAGTACTTTTTCTCAAGATTTTCAGAAGTTTGTCTTCTTTAAGATAAGGTTTTGCGGCCCACCTAGTCGATGGTCTTCATGCTTTTGGCCCACCAGTGACTTTGAGTTTGACATGGCTAATGTGAGATATATTCAAATTTTTATTCAAAATTCAAATTCCAAACATGCTTTATTATCATAAATACATAGTATTTGTTGACAAAGCATTACATAATGAAAAAAACACCAATATACTAAAAATTTAGACTAAAACTTGCAATCAATTGTATAATATATAAAGAGAGGGTAGAATAAAAATTTGATGTTTCAGAAGTCGTTACTTTATTTTAACTATAAGTAAAACTGTCAACAATCTAGGAACTTTATACTATTTCTATAATTTTAGCTTAAATGCAAGGGGCTCTGGGGTATTTTAACCCCCAATCCCCCCTTAAGTACGCCACTGGCCTGCATGAATGTCTTGACCAACACCCTCTATGTATCTTAGTGTTTTCTTCTGGCAGACAAACGATTTACAAAAGAGGGTTGAGGAACCCTAGAATAACAGACCATATTGCAAGTGTGAATGAGGGGCACCAAACTAACGTTGTACAGGGTGGCCCACATAAGATGACCCACTACCTTATCTCAGAATCTGTATGAGATAGGGAAAAAAGTTTTATACAAAAGTTTCTTAGGTTTATCTAGATTTTTTAAATATTATATTTTTATATATATAGGGTGTGTCATTTTGCGTTGACAGATGTCAACTTTGTTATTTTAAATGGAACACCCTGTATATTATTATGGATTTGAATAGCTCTCTTAGAGACGATTTCAACGATGTATTATAAGATGGGTCTACGAGGCACCGTTTCGGAGATATTTACGATCATCTTCAATTTTTGACATACTTTCAACTTGTTGTATCTCTGGTATTTATCAACTTTTTTGTTTCATTTTTGTGCAAGAAAAAACATAATTTTATGCTTTATTGGACGTGTAGGTAAAAATATTGAAATTGAAAAAAAATGTTACAGTGTTGTCACGTTTTGCGTACCATCAGTTTTCTCAAGATTTTTAAATGCAACCCCCTATATTTTATAACGGATTTAAATAGAGCATCGAAAGACGATTTCAACGATATATTATAACATAGGTTTACAAGTCACGGATCCCGAGTTTTGGGGATTTTCTTCAGGAATCAATTTTAATATTAAACACTTTTTACTAAAACATAATATAAACTATTAAACGTGACATGACATGAACGAAGACAACAAAATTAATACTATATGCTAAAGAATATCTAAATTAGATTTTCTAATTGCCTTGAATAATTATTACCACGCCGTTTTCCAGATCAAACGTAAAACTCTCTAAAAATCAGTTAAATATATAATGTGTATTTTTGTTAAAATAGTGTGAATCTATTTAAAAATAGTTCTTTATGTTTCCTTCCAATATACTAAATAAGCCTTATCAATGTTGTGATTAGCGATTACCGAAACAGACGGTCAAGGCGACTGTGTCGATAATGCTGCCGCAAAATGTCTTTGCTTACTAATCATTTTTGTTGTTTCGTTTTTATATAGAGCGTCTGAAAGTCAGTCGAGTAATAAACGTCATCAAGCTAAGTATTGGCTTCGTGTTTTTTCTCTCACAATTATTTACCAACCTTTCCACAACCCTATCAACAATTTTAAGTAGGCTGTGCTTCAAAACCATGGAAACAAACGAAATATTATTTGCATGAAATTTGACAGCTTGGTTGCATTTCTTGATTAAATTAGTAAATTTAAGAAATAATTATGTCGAACTACACTATTCAACAACGTTTAAATTTATATGAGTGCTTCATTAGAAACAATAAGAGTCCCGCACTAGCGTTAAGGGAGTATAGAAGACTGTATCCAAATAGCAGAATTCCAAGTAAGAAAATCTTCGTAAGAATTACACGAGATCTGGAAAATGGCGTTGTGATAAACATTAAAAGAAACCGGCCTAGGACAGTTCTTACAGAAGAAAATCAACTTGATGTTCTTTTATATTTTGAGGAAAGCAATGAAAATTCCCAAAGGGATGCCGCACGGGACATACCGCATATTAGCCGAGCAAGTATTCAGAGAACACTTAATATCAACGATTACCATCCTTTCAAATTTACTCCGGTACAAGAACTATCCATAGCTGATTTTGACAACAGAGCTACTTTTTGCATGGATATGATGGACCGCCACTTTGATCAACCGGTTTTTGACAAAATTCTTTTCACTGACGAAGCAATTTTCAACACCGCGGGAATATTTAACCGAAAGAACTGCCACTACTGGTCAAGGCAAAATCAACATAAAATCAAAGCCATCAGAAAGCAGGGACATCAAAGTGTATATGTTTGGTGCGGAATAATAAAGGACCGAGTGATTGGGCCGGTTTTTTATGATAGGACTCTTAACGGACAGAGATACCACAGTTTGTTGCAAAATGAAATACAACCTCTTATTAATGAATTACCGGATGAAATTAAAGATGGTCTTGTATTTCAACAAGACAGTGCGCCGTACCATACCGTAAGACCTGTAATTGAATGGTTAAATGAAAGATTTCCAATGTGGATTGGCAGATTTGGGTCAATACCCTGGCCAGCTCGGAGTCCCGATTTAACTCCACTAGATTTTTTTTTATGGGGAAATATTAAAGACAAAGTGTATAAGAATAAAGTTAATAACGTAGACGATTTAAGGGGGAGAATAATGGAAGAGATCCATTTGATCAATGAGAGTGGAGCAGTTCGTAGGGCAATAAAAAAATTAGACATTATTTATACAACATGTATAGCACAGGAAGGTGGTTATATAGAAAATTTATTTTAAGTAATGTTTATTTTTTTGTCTTTGTTCTTGTTATGTCATGTTTAATAGTTTATGTTATGTTTAGTAAAAATTGTTTAATATTAAAATTGATTCCTGAAGAAAATCCCCAAAACTCGGGAACCGTGACTTGTAAACCTATGTTATAATATATCGTTGAAATCGTCTTTCGATGCTCTATTTAAATCCGTTATAAAATATAGGGAGTTGCATTTAAAAATCTTGAGAAAACTGATGGTACGCAAAACGTGACAACACTGTAACATTTTTTTCCAATTTCAATATTTTTACCTACAAGTCCAATAAAGCATAAAATTATGTTTTTTCCTGCACAAAAATGAAACAAAAAAGTTGATAAATACCAGAGATACAACAAGTTGAAAGTATGTCAAAAATTGAAGATGATCGTAAATATCTCCGAAACGGTGCCTCGTAGACCCATCTTATAAAACATCGTTGAAATCGTCTCTAAGAGAGCTATTCAAATCCATAATAATATACAGGGTGTACCATTTAAAATAACAAAGTTGACATCTGTCAACGCAAAATGACACACCCTGTATATATAAAAATACAATATTTAAAAAATTTAGATAAACCCAAGAAACTTTTGTATAAAACTCTTTTCCCTATCTCTGACAGATTATGAGATAAGGTAGTGGGTCATATTATGTGGGCCACCCCAGTACCTTTAATATTTCTTATTATATAGCATGATGTACTTAATTTCTTGCATAGAACATTAACGTCAGATTCAAATGTTAATTTGGGATCGATATATAATAGAAAAAACTAGTACCAGACAAACAAGTGGAGCGAACTACACTATTGAGCAATTGAAGTGCAATTTTTTTAAATGTAACCTAAATTTAAATGGCTATAACTTGTAAACAAAATGGTATGTTTACAAACGGTTTTCTACATTTTGGAGACTTGTGTTTTGTTAACATTTTTAGGGTATGCGTGCAGTGACGGCTCGCGGGTGAAAAAGTAAGTGAAGTGCAAATGAAGCAAGAAAATATCGGAATAATTTTTTTTCCAGAATTTTTTTTATATCTGGAAGGGGTAGAATATTTTTTTACGACTTACCTAAATTTTGTATACTAAATCACTTCTCTTATCCTTCATAGCAGCAAATTTGTTTATAACATCTTCATAAAATGGATGAGTTGCCCTAATCTCCTCCAGACATTTCCTTTGAATTGAAATATTGCCTAGAGAAGTAAATCTTTTTTGAGATCTTAAATAAGTAAAAAAAACTTCTTTCCACTGAAGCACTTGTCGACGTTATTGTCAAAATAAGGGAAAACACTTTATATGCTTTGGTTAAAATATCTTTATTTTCATTAATTTTTTTCACTTGCTCTTGCAGCGATATATTCCAATTACTGTCATTGGCAAAAATAAGACCAAGCTCAGTTTTAAGTCGTTGACTTTTTGAAAATATTTCCCCATATAACTGTAACAAATTTTCAAACGGGCCAGTCGGAAAATTTAAACTATATTCGGAAAATTTAGCAGAATCTGCCAAACATAAAAATGTAAGTTTTTCAGAGTCTTGAAAGCTTAGCGTCATTTCCATTAAAATATGGTCCAATATTTCATAAAAAAGGGTTCTATACTTAGCCCTAATTTTTTCAGGTGAAAGCTTAGCAAGCTCACGTTTGTAATGATTTATTTCTGTAATTGAATTTGCTTTATTAAACATGGTATTAAAAAAAATGTTCATTTCTTTTTTACAGAGCGCCTCACGACAGCGTTTTATATTGGATATGCAAAAATGTAATTGTTGGTATACGCCTCGTAGATGCAGATGTAAGAGCATACGTTCGTTTGGCTGAGTGATGAAAAAAATTAAACTTTGCTGCATCAGGACAAATACATAATAAATTTTGAAGGCCATTTAGATGGCCAGACATCACACTTGCGCCATCGTAACATTGCTCTATTAATTTATGTTTATAGTCAAATTGGTTCAAAATTTGATCCAATAGAGAATAACAATTCTCCGACGTTCTATCGGAGCTGACTGAAATCCTAAGAATCTCTCGACTACTGAACCTTTTAAATTAACGTATCTTAAAATTATGGAGCACAGGGGAGTTTGCGTAATATCAGTGGTGTCATCCACTGCACAGAAAAAAACTGTGTGTTCATTATTTTATTTTTTACATGATCATTTAAATAATCAGAAATGCATTCAATTAATAATTAATTATTTCGTTTTGAATAGTTTTCGAGTCACCAGTAAAAACATTTTTAATTTTTTTTATGATGATCTTTTAGTTCTTGAAAACTTCTCGATATTAATAAACCTAAAAGATTTTTAAAATTCCCCCTATTTATTGACTCGCTGCTCTCATCATGGCAGCGAAAGACTAACTCTTGTTTTGCAAGGTACAAAACTGCGTCAATTACCAAACACATAAATAGTCTATTTAATCGGACGTTTTCGTTAAAATGTATTTTATATAATTTAGCATTTTCTTTTAAAGTGTCGGCTATAGTGCTTTGATTTTTTACAAATGTTTTTAGTATTAATTCGCATTTTAAATGCTCCGCCGAGCCTTCATGTTTATGTAAATACCTTCATATATTTAACATACCTGCAAATCCTTCCTTATTCCACACTGAATATTGATTGGAAACTAGTAAAAAAGGCCAGCAAAACAATTTTTGTAATATTTGACTACTACATAACCATTTGTACGCCGAAAACCAGGATTACGATTAAAACTCTGATCTTGTTCCTTCCATCGATTAAATGGAGTTTCCAACAAAATGCAAACCACATCCGTGATCGGATTCATCAATAATGTAAATTAATAAACCCGACACCAAATAAAGTTGTAACAACACCATAAATAAATACAACACAAAACAGTCAAGTAAACTGCAAAGGAACTAACCGGTTGCAGCGAAATCCGCGAAAATAAAAGTAAACAACCTCCCCAAACTGAACGACACGTGGGTGTAGTGTACTGCGTTAGCAATTCACCGAGTGCGTTGTATGGCGCTGGTTAACACTAATCTTCCATGCGGTCCACGTCATCATGTAGGCGTTGTCATGGCAACGTAGTAGGAAAATCGTAAACTAAACATAGCACCCCCAGCAAAGTCGAAGCGGTTTGCGCCACTGTTATAGTTGTTATAATAAAGTTCGATTGAAAGTTTTAAAAAGACATGCCGCCAACACGGTAAACTAAAATGTTTATTCGAGATGTACAGTTCATTTTTTGCCAATTAGGTGAATAAATGAATGTAAAAACTAAAATTTTAAGAGATATATAATAAATGTAGTTAGATGTTTGCTTGTTTATTTTTCCTGGTGAAGTAGCACTTCACCTGAATAGAAGCCACTGACTTAATTGTCTCTTTGTTCCAACAAAATACGCTAAAATGTCATCAACATACCTAAACTAATAAAGAAAGTTTTTTATTAGTGCATTCTGGTGTATAATATGTTTGTCCATTGTCCATAAAAATATCAGCTAGTAAAGGACTCAATGGGTTTCCCATAATTAAGCCTTCAGAGCTGGAGTAAAAATTATTATTAAATTAAAAGTAATTTTGAGATAGACAGGTATTCAAAAGATTGATGATTTCTTGTTTTTTAACAGGATTTGTATGATTCTTTTCTAATAAATTGCTTACTGAATTAATCGTATCTGCGGGCGGAATACTGGGAAATACATTTTTTAACATCAAACGAAATCAAAAGGGGCATTTTTTGGTAACGAGATGTGTTTTAAATGTTCTACTAATTTAAAAGAATTTTTAATGCAATATTTTGGTACGAATTTGCAGTTATCACTTATGAGAGCAATTAGCTTATGTGAAATTTTGAAAGTAGGTGCTATTACAAAAGAGACTACTGGACGGATAGGGTAATTTTCTTTGTTTAGTTTGCTTAAAGAATACATTTTTGGAGCTTGTCAGTGGGGGCTATTCAGGTGAAGTAGGTGAAGTGCTACTTCACCAGGAAAAATAAACAAACAAACATCTAACTACATTTATTATATATCTCTTAAAATTTAAGTTTTTACGTTCATTTATTCAACTAATTGGCAAAAAATAAACTGTACATCTCGAATAAATATTTTACTTGACCATTGGCGGCATGTCTTTTTGAAACTCTCAATCAAACTTTATTATAACAACTATAACAGTGGCGCAAACCGCTTCGACTTTGCTGGAGGTGCTATGTTTAGTTTACGATTTTCCTACTACGACGTCGAACCCATAGAAGAATAATGTTAACCAGCGCCATACAACGCTCTCGGTGAATTGCAAACGCAGTACACTACATCCACGTGTCGTTCAGTGGTGTTTACTTTTATTTTCGCGGATTTTGTTGCAACCGCTTAGTTCCTTTGCAGTTTGCTTGACTGTTTTGTCTTATATTTATGTATGGTGTTGTTACAACTTTATTTGGTGTCGGGTTTATTAATTTACATTATTGATGAATCCGATCACGGATATGGTGTGCATTTTGTTGTTAAGTTAAACTCCGTTTAATCGATGGAAGGAACAAGATCAGAGTTTTAATCGTCATCCTGGTTTTCGGCGTACAAATGGTTATGTAGTAGTCAAATAATACAAAACTTATTTTGCTGGCCTTGTTTACTAGTTTCCAGTAAATATTCAGTGTGGAATAAGGAAGGATTTACAGGTACGTTCAATATGTGAAGCTCTTTACATAAACGTGAAGACTCGGCGGAGCATTTAAAATGCGAATTAATGCTAAAAACATTTGTAAAAAATCAAAGCACTATAGCTGACACTTTAAAAGAAAATGCTAAACTATATAAAATACATTTTAACGAAAACGTCCGATTAAATAGACTTATTATGTGCTTGGTAATTGACGCAGTTTGGTACCTTACAAAACAAGAGTTAGTCTTTTGCGGCCATGATGAGAGCAGCGAGTCAATAAATAGGGGGAATTTTAAAAAGCTTTTAGGTTTATTAATATCGAAAAGTTCCCAATTACTAAAAGATCAACACGAATGTTTTTACTGGTGACTCGAAAACTATTCAAAACGAAATAATTATTTATTAATTTAATTTAATTGAATGCATTTCTGATTATTTAAATGATCATGTAAAAAACGAAATAATGAACACACAGTTTTTTTCTGTGCAAGTGGATGACACCACTGATATTACGGAAACCTCCCAGTGCTCCATAATTTTAAGATACGTTAATTCAGTAAATACACTACTAAAACTGTTGGCATTAATAAGTTTACTTATATTATTGCGTTTATGACATACAAGCTATATCCCCTCCCATAAACATAGCGTTCCTTTTTCCCGAAAATTGCTGTTAGATTAGCTCCACTATTAGTTGGAGATTATTGAAATTAATGGCTACACTATTCAATCATCAACTATTAAAATATTTAATTATACAATACAGCGTACACCAGAACGTAACCACATGTCAGAAAATTTATTTATCGCAATTTAACAAAAAAACATACAGTATAAAAACATCGCTTTGTTTCTGAAAGAAATTAAACGTGATGAGGGGAAACCGAGTTGCCCAAAGAAGTGAAAGTTCGCAAATTATTAATAAAAATGAACAGACGTTGTTGTTATATAAGATCAAGTAAAATTCTTCATTATCTACACGAATTCGATTTAAGATACACGCAGATATTACATCGGCATTATAGACTAGTGGGTTTCCTTCAATAGGTCAAGTTTAAAAATAATAAAGCTTATTTGTATGTTATGCATCTTTCCTTAGGCGTAACCAGAATACTTAATTTCCGCGTTGTTAATACTGGCGTGCTTAGGTTAAAAGAGGTAACTACTAAAATAATAAAAAGATATAGAACGAAAGCTTTCACGTCTCTCGTCAATTAAGAAGTCATGGTTCTTAGGATTAGACCGTGTCAAATTGGATTTGCTATTCAACGTTTCGCCTTCGATTGCACGAGGCATCTTCAGGGATTTTTACTCCACGAGATTTGAATACTGACTGAGCTCGAAGAGATTGAAGTTTTTTGTATGTTTAAAAATTTCATTAGTTTCTCTAATTTTTCGTTTATGAAATCCTGCAACCGATGCTAGAACCTTGGTTTCCTTTACACAAAGGCGGATCCAAGGGGGGGGGGTGATGGGGGCTATCTATTTATGCGATTTTTCTGGATATACGGGGATTTATGTGGAATTTGATTAAGATTTTGGGAATTAGAGACATCCTCGGAGAAATATAAAGATTTTTAGTGATATATGAATATCTGTGGAGATGTTCGTGTCGTGTATTTATGGAATTTACTGAATTTATTAAAATTTTTGACTTTTCTTTTATCATTTATCCGGAAGTCAAATGTAGTTACTAGTTTGGGTATTTTCTGATAAATTTTTGTTACATTATTGAATGAATATATTTAGTATTAAAATAGGTTGAGGTGCTTTAACACTAAAGAAATATTTTATTATTTAAGTAGGCCGAAAAATATACAGATTTAATGCAGAGGGGGTAACATATATGTAGTGGACAACTTTTTTGGTTGAAATTTCAATTTTTTTTTATTTTGGTTTAGTTTTAATATTTTTTATGTCATAATTATTTAAGTATTCCTGCATATGTACAGTTATTAAAAAACTTTTTCAAAAATTTTACATCTTTATTCTATATGTTGATTAATTTAAACCAACCAAGGTAGGCGCGAGAAACTAAAACAGGACTATCAAACCTATTTAAAAAAATGGCATGCCAACTACAAACCTCCGACGCGTCATCTGACATCACCCCCATCCCTGCAGCAACTCCTCTGGATCCGCTCTCGCCTTTACATTTACGGAGTCGGATTACTATATCTTTTAATTGAACGCGTAATATCTTTAGTGCAATAGCCATTCCCTCTCAGAGCTTTGGTCAGTTTGGATGTTTCCTATGTTAAACTAGTGAGTTAATAACCGATTTCTTTTGTGCTGGATGATGGTGGGAATTTGCATTTAAGTATCTATTTGTATGCGTCAGTTTTCTATACATAAAATGTCCTAATGTACCATTTTCCTTCCGTTGAACAAATACATCTAGAAAGAGAATTATTTCACCAGATTCGATTTCCATTGTGAAGTTAATATTATGATGTTGATGATTAAGGTGGTCCAGAAATATATGAAGATTATCCTGTCCATGAGGCCAAACAACAAAAGTATCATTTACATATCTGAACCTATGTTTTGGTTTTATTGGAGCGGATGTTAGAACAATATCCTCAAAGGCTTCCACAAAGATATTCGCTATGTAACAGAATAGACCATAATCTAAGTATAGAGTATACATTTTTATATATTCTAAATATAATTCAAGCAATATGTTACTAAAACTGTTGATTCTCACGTTCACACTTAATCAGGCTTGATTATTTCACAAGAATTATAAGTAAATTTATCTAATATTAGTTTCGAGAATTTAAAACCCTAGATAAGTATCATATAACTCAAATACTACAATCTAGAGTATAGACAGATTTATGGATGAACGTTCTTAAAAGGTTACAATTTATGCCTTCCTTTACGAGGGTTTATGATCCCATATGTTCCCCGTTTCTTGTTACAAATATTAATTGAAACATTTTATTTGGTTCGATGCAATGATAATAAATGGTCAATTTGCTATGTTGAAAATACAATAGAGTACTTTGTATCAGGGGCATTACCGAAAAGCCATGTTTTTGGGGCATATTTTTCCCTACAGAAAAGATAAACTGAAAGGGTTTTTCGTGCCTTTTTTTCGCCATGACTTTTCGAACCCATAATGTGGATAAATTAGTATAGGCTTATATATTAAATTATATCTTAGGACTAAGAATTGAAGGGAATTTTAATCTATTATTCACTTTTTCTTATCATGTGTGACACCTCGTGTTTCTAAGACGAAGTTCCGAATTTAAAGTATAGAGTAGGGACTTAAGCTTAACCATTCGCAGCTTTATTCGTTTTGTCCTGACTAATAAAATCAAAGAGGGGAGCTAACTTTGTATTTTACGGGAAGACTAAAAGTCAGTCTGTGTCAGAGTTTTGATTCTTATAGTTGATTTTAAATTCTTCTTTTGTGGTGGTTTATGGGGCATTACGTATACAGTGGGTTATTAAAGTTAAGGGATTTTTCAAAGATATTTTATTTTCATTCTATGATTTATTTGGGGAGTAACTGGTTTACGAGAGTTAAATTTACGGGTTATTTAAAGATTCTTATTTTCTTTTCTTTTGTACTAAGGTTAGGGATTTTAAGATAATTCCCTCATTTTCTAGATATAAATATTTTTTTTTGTTATTAGGTTTAAGTATTATTTTTGTACAGCATTTCACTTTCTTTATTTTTCTTAATAGATTTTTAAGTTGTTTTTAAAAAACCGAATCTTTTATTTAAATAAACCACCTGATAGTTAAAGTAAAAATATATATTCAAGAAGAAGATACCATTATTGTTGCAGTTTGCTGTTGTTCGAGTTTATATGGCCGCAGAATTGGTGAGATAAAATTTATAATTTAATTTATACTAACAATTATATTTCGTAATACTATGAACTATAATTCACGAAGAAGCCTACCGAGTACCTTTGATTTTACGTATTATACTTTAGTTAATTTCAGTATTGTGACAGGGTTGCCCGCTACGTATCAAATAAATAAATAATTTTAAATATAATAAATAACCGCTCGATAACCCTGCTACAGCTACGACAGGTGATAGAGGAGATCCCATAGCTGCCCCTGAACTTTGTTCATAAAAAGTTCATTGAAATATGAAATAAGTGGACGTAAGACAAGCTTACTATTAAGTTCTTATCACGATTATTATGATCCAATATGTCTGATACAATGGAAATTGAGTCGTTGACGGGAACATTTGTGTATAGTGATTCTACATCGAAACTGACCTAAATATCTTCGGGATACAAATGGATTGTCTTAAGTTTTTTCTCGAAATGTGTAGAGTTTCGAGGAGTTAAGATTCCTGAAGATGCCTGACGCAATCGAAAACTAATCGTTGGATAGTAATTCTAATTTGACACGGTCTAATCCCAAGAACCATGATTTCATAATAAAAAGGCGTTAATATTTATTTATAATAAGGATCAAAATAACGATCATTAAGGGATGATTTTAGATAGTGACGGGCCCGGTGCTGCTTTTTGCCCGTTTCTTTTAAATTCATGAAGAATTAAAAAAGAAGTTTTATTTAAAAGTACATTAACATTTGCTAAGATAAAATAACATGTAACATAAAATTAAAATATTCAAGATAAAAAAATCAAAAATTTCTAATTTTGTGGGTTTTTAAACAATAAAAATATTTCATAAAAAGAATCACAGCAACAACTACTTCTCTGACTAATACCACACCCGCCGTTGAATTAGACTATTGAGTCCTGACTTTCGTTGGTAGAAATAATGTTAGTGTATTTTATTAGATAGATTCACATTATTTCTCCCAACGAAAGTCAAGAATCAATAATGTAATTAAATGCCTGTCGTGATATTAGCCAGCGGAGTAGTTGTTTCTGTGATTCCATTTTGTGCCTTTGCACTACACGGGGCTCGCTTATCTATGGCGGCTTGATGAGCTCTAAAAAGAGCGAAATCGCGATCGTCGTTTGTCTAAAATATCTGCGGCATTGCATGGACATGTTCCAGACAGGGATCATTGTATCTTTGTAGTGACATTGGTGTAACGTGAATCAAAAATACAAAAAAAAAATATGTTAGTAAAGCCTAAACCATTTTAAAAGCTTTATTATAATTATATCATAAGAATTTATTTAAATATATCATGGGCACTTATCACTATTAAGTCTTTAAAGATTAGATGAGTTACTAGATAATCACGAAAGAAAGTAACTTATTCAACAAATTTTTAGTCAATATTTTCCTTGTAAGTCTTTACTATCTTTTTTGTTTGCACTTTCCTTTAATGCCACCTCTATACCTCAGGGGTATATGCTTTTGTATCTCTCTATGCACGGACACGCGCTCCCGAGGTACCCTAACCAGCTCTCCGCTGTCCTTTACCTCATATTTCCTATCACACCCCGACAAGCAAACCTCGTTTGCAAAGTATAAAAATCCCTGGCAGTAGGTAAAATGCAACAGTTTTATGAAAATGTACAATTTACGGAGTAAACGGGTGAATCGATATTGTACCACCATAACCTTTTGTCGCGCTCTAGCGACGAAAGTGATGTCGCGTATGGCTAGTGCAACAACCCCACCCCCCTTGTGGCACCAACCACCGACGCCACACGCGTTTCTGAGGAGACGAATGTCACCAATCCTCAGACCGCGAAGGGCTGGAAAGCCAAAGAAGCGTATGAAATGGACACCAGCAATGAATTATTTAATAACGCGCTCTCATTATGAGATCACCAGATTTGAGTCGGCTTAACCACCTATCAGACCGGCCTTCATAGTAGGCATAAGAAGACAATTAACGATTTGAGACAAGAACTAGGAAGACTCACAGAATTTCGGAAGAATGAACACCCCTCCAGCAGACTTAAGATGCGTATTAAGAAGATATTTAAGAAGATAGGTACAAAATTCTCAGATCTCAACCATCCACAAAAACTAGATGGATATCAAGATGTACTAAAGCAAATCGTATCTATCACCATATTGACAGTCATAACCTATTAGGCGAGGAACAGAAGAGATACATTCGGGACCATCAAGGATGCAAAGAACAGTTTATCATCGACTCTGTGGTACTTAAGCAGGCACCGAAAAAACAGCGCAACATACACTGCTTTTATAGACTATAAAAGGCGTTTGACAGTGTACCACATTCCTGGCTCATAGACGTACTAGGAAAATACAAAATTCACCCTATGATCATCAATTTTCTGGCAACTATCAAACACCAGTGGCGAACGAACCTGAGGATCTATAATGGCGATCAATATCTTACCATCCATGAGATACACATCAATAGGGGAATTTACAAAGGAAACTCGTTAAGCCCACTTTGGTACTGCTTGGCTCCACTTTGCCCCACAATGCAGGACATGGCTTCAATATCAAAGCCAACAAAGATGATTCCAGAACAATATCCCACCGTCTGTATATGGATTATATTAAGCTCTATGGTGGAAATCACAATCAATTAAAAAAGCTTATTGACGTGACATACACCTTCTCGAAAGAAATCCATATGGAATTTGGAATGGAAAAATGTAAAGCCTTAAACATCGAAAAAGGCAAAGTCATTAATGGTGATGTAGCCCTACCGAATGGAGAAATAGTTCAAGCGATGAACCAAGGAGAGACTTACAAATACCTAGGATTCCAACAAGCTAGACTGCTGCAGGGTATGCAAGGAAAGACCAAGATGAAAGATCAGTATGGTCAATGAGTGCGAGTTCTTTTGAAGGCAGAACTGAACGCCGAAAATCTCATTACAACAATTAACACCTATGCTGTGCCCGTGCTGACCTACAGTTTCGGAATCTTAAAATGGACTAACACGGAGCTAGAGGAACTACAACGAACTACTCGCCTAATGATGACCAAGTATAAGTCACACCACCCAAGGACATCAACTGTCCGAATGATTTTACCACGAAGAGAAGGTGGAAGATTGTTGAATTGACCAATTCGCACTCCCGACAGCCGCAAAAATTGAGAGATTTCGTCACCAATTTCGTCAACATCAAGCCTCCACCGCATAGTGACTTTAAGTGACAACTCGTACTCTCCACTCAATCTCACAAGTGACAACATCATCCTAAAGTCACTTTCAGACTTCGAGAAACAAGAACAGTTGGCTCAAATGGCACTGCACATCACAACGACTTGAATCAGCCACACGTAGATAAGGAAACATCCAACAGGTGCCTGATGAATGGACAACTATTCCCAAAGACAGAAAGATTTGTGATGGCAACACAGGACCAAGTTATTAACTGACGAAATTACACTAAAATTCATCATCAAAGACCGGTCCGTTGAATCCCATAAGGGTCGAAAATGTAGCGAGAGATCAGTGACTATAGAGGATATAACATCTGGCTGCACTTACTTAGCAAACACTGATTACCTCCACCTACATAACCAGGTGTGTAACCTCATACACCAGAAGCTTGCCAATAAATACGGGCTCCCGAACACCTTTGTGCCCTATTATAAATACCAACCAAGTTCAGTGCTTGAAAATAATGCCTCCAAACTGGAATAATTTTCACCGACAGACGGATGACGAATAATCGGCCTAATGTGGTACTGTTAAATAAGGAAACAAAGACAGCTTATTTGGTAGATGTAGCGGAGCTGTCCATCGAGATAGAGTAGATGTGGCGACTGAATAAGGTTCATATGATACCGATCATCGTATCATCAACTGGACTAGTTCCACAAATACTAGAACAGAACCTGAAAATCATAGGACTGCATACTACTAAGACCTTCATCGACATCCAGAAGGCAGTCCTGCTCAGTACTTGCCACAGTGAGAAAATTCTTACAGGACAACACATAGAACTAATAGAAACCAGCCCACTACTTTTGATGTACGCATCCATGATGGGCTTGGAACTCAACATTTGTTGAAAAATTTATTGTCAATAATAATAATAATAATGCTAAAGTTATAAAAATAAGGTAAATAAAAGCACGCATTTCAGACTTCTGTAGACCAGATTCTGTTCTACCAATGCTGCTATAAACTAATCAATACATTTTGGCAAATATACAAATAATAAATAATAACAAAAATGTACTAAGATTATATTAATACAAAATGAAGAGAAGAACCTGGCTTATACGGGCATAACGTAAAATTATAAATTTACTAATATGTACGGTACCTAATAGCGATGTCAGATTTGACGTGCAGTCAGGAATGCCTCCCAATAAGGTTAGAATATTTGGCAGCATCAACAATGGTTATGATACTGGTGGGTTTGAATATGTACAAGTGGTAACGAATTGCTTATCAGTGGTACGATAACGCAATTGGTTAGAGCAATGGACTAGTGATCCAGAGGTGCGGGTTCGATCTCCGCTCATACCATATCTTTTGCTGTTGATTATAAATATTTCTAATGAAATAGAAGGTTGTATCATTTGTGATAAATCTGGAGGTAACGAATTTATATTTAATAAGCATGTTATGGAAGAAGCATCTCTTAAATATTTCAGTTTTTTGACGTGGAATTGTTAAGATACTTCTGCGTAAATTCAATGAAAAGTGATTTTGTTATAAAGATATGAAGGCGACTTAAATGGAAGTAATTTGTAATAAAAGCACAAGACATGGAGCTTACGTATGTTATACATATTTAACCATGATATTTCTTTAAGCTTGAGTGATACTCTGTTTCTCCTTTTGATATAAAATATAAACAGAATACAGCTGTTCTGCATTTTTTGAACTCTACATAAATTATAACTATCCCAACACGGACCATATATATGATCACAATGATTAAAATATGTGACAATATTAATGAATCTCAGAGCTCCTTTTTAATAGATTAGTCAAGATAATGTCTGTAAGAAAATAACCATTTGAGAGAGCATTATATTTTTTTAAGAATATAAGAAATATTTTCAACTATATTTAAACGTTGTTTTCCTATTTTTTTATCGACATCTGGTTTTATATCGTTATAAATATTTACGATACAAGTAGAATAAACGTGTGTTAACAACGAGGTATCACGCGTGTATCGTACAAAATTTCATCTACGATGGTTTAAAATCTTATCCGAGTTGTAATATAATTTACATTTTCGTGAAAAGATTACTTATCAAATTACCCCTGTTACCCATAGTTACTATACCATATCAACCAAGGAACTAAGTTTTTGTTAGAAAACATTAGAAAATAATGCTGTCAAACAATTTGTAATTTGTCACAATGTTCGGATCGAGTTGATTCAGATGTTCCATCCGACAACGAAAACATAATTTCTTCGTAAGTCTTCTGCCCGAAAAATCAGGTTCAAGGATATAGACCTACAAAATCGAAGATATTAACGAGAAACGATATTGGTGTTTTTCTACAGGAAGCTGATGATAACAAGTTTTTTATAGCGAAAGTAGCACTTATTGTTGGACTAACAGGGGCATGTAGAAGAGAAGAGCCTGACTACTGACATGCTCTTGGAAAATGTGAAACATCCTGCGTGTTTTCGATTTGTAGTACCATTCACGAAGTCAAAAATAGCTCGAGAGTTTTTTGTAACATCAACAATTATACGCTATACTAAGCTAGGCTGGGCAGTCCAAATTGCCCTGATTATGTTAAAGCTTGACGAAAGTACCCGATGATTTCATAGCTACCGAGCGGCAGCCGAACGTGATAGCAAATGGAATATGAAATCGCGATTTGGGTCATCAGCCGGTCTCTTCTCATAATTCCATCGATCGGTGGCGGCATCACGTCGGCATTGCGAAGTTTTATTATTATTTTAATCGATGAAAATTGATTTATATACTGTTTTTTGTTTTTATGATCCATGTATGAGTTGGAAATATGGAGGAAATAAAATGTTGGTAGTGACTAGTGCAAAAAAATAAACAACTAAAACAACTAAAACTTAATTTTGTGTGATCGCAATTGCCAGAACTTAGTATACGACAAACTAGTAAAGACAAAAATAAAGAGGTTCATCGAAACTTTCGCAAAAGTATGTACGATTTAGCTAACTGGATATGTGGTTGTGAAATCTCTAACTCATTTTACTGTTATGTTTGTTGTTTTCTAAGGACTCGTCGGACTCATTATGGTGCAAAACCGGTGTTAAAGACTTAAAACTCTTAAAGGAAAAAATAAAAAACATGCGTTTTCTGCAAATCACATGAAATGTTCGGTGAACTATGCTCGGGTCGGAAGTATTGATATTCGCACTCAGCTAGACACAGCTTATAGCAAATCCCTTAGAGATTTGAAAATGTATCCAAAAAGCGTTATATTTTAAACAAAATTATAGATTGTTCAAAATTTTCTGGTGCATTCGAGCTGGCCATGATGAAACGGCTTTGTTTGAAAATCCAGGGTTTTTCGAGAGCTTATACATTTTGTTAAGGAGTTGGGCCAAGATAGACTCTCCGCTTTAGCAATGTTAAATATCGAGAAATAGTTTATACAAGGAATATGCGTGCAATTTTAACGAACGTGTCATTCAGCATTTTTCCAATTCTAAAGCACGAAAAGTAGACCTGAACTTTAAGAGAATTTAGAGCTCAATTTAAAGATAAGATATGTATTTTTATTTTACGTATGACTATTTTCAAATTTGTTAATGACCTCCCAATATAATTCACCACGAGCCGCCACTGATCAGGAGACATTGAAAGTTTAAATATCGTGGAAATTACGCTAAGTTCAAAGAGAAGTGGAAATATTTTAGAAATGTTAGTTATAGATGCTTAAAAAAAGTTTGAAACTGTTTATTGTAAGTAGTGGAATTCCATACGAGGAAAGTTGTGGGTAACTAATTTTTTAGCTAACCGGAGTTGGATATTGGTCAATAATGGTCATTGTACTATTTAACTGAAACAAAATAAAACAAGTTATATGCATATTCTAGTAATAATAAGTAAAAACACCGCAATTAGTGGTTTTAATATTAATGGTCAAATGTTTACTACAGAATAAATTATAAATTACGTCTAGAAAGTCGTCATAAACAACTGTATGAAAACTTTCCAAGAAATTTTGGGTTACTGTTGGCGAAATGTACAGAGTGTGGTAATTTTTTCTTGTTTACATAATAAATGATTTGAACAAAAAAAAATTAATTATATATACCTCACTTGTCATGTTTTTTCGCCATTAAGTGGGAATTAAAAAACACCAATCTAAAAAAAATACGTACCTGACAAACAGTTTTTTAGATAGAACGGAAGCTTTCACGGCTTTGGTCAATAAAGAAATCATGGTTCTTGGGATTAGACCGTGTCAAATTGGAATTACTATTCGACGTTTCGACTTCGATTGCACGAGGCATCTTCAGGGATCTTTACTCCACGAGATCTGAACACTGAATGAGCTCGAAGAGATTCAGGCGGGCTTTTATACCCGACTTGTGCTCGCCGAACCGTGACCCTGTGTTAAGATCGATTTCCACGTGTGATGTAGACCTTAACCCGTATCTCTATTGAATTTTTTTGTATGTTTAAATATTTCAATAGATTTCCTAACTTTTCGTTTATAAAAACCTGGAACCGATGCTAGAACCTTGGTTTCCTTTACATTTATGAAATGGCCAGTGTTATGCTGGTGTTCAGCTACAGCAGATTGAACAATTTGTTTCTTTTTAATACATCGTTATTATCCTCAAATCTAGTTGATATTAAGCGTCCTGTTTCTCCCATATACACTTCTCCACAGGAGCAAGGAATTTTATATACTCCTTCTGTTTGGAAAGGTACAAGATCTTTCGGGGATCGCAAGCATTGTCCAATCTTCTTATGTGTATTGAAGATTGTACAGGGTTTTTTTTATATATTGCCACCCCCCTTATCTTTTTTATTTGACATTTTAGAAAAATGTGTCCCAAATAAAAGTTTAATGGTTTCAAATGAATTTTTATGAAAACATTTTTTTTCATATACAGGGTGTTACAGAAAGTCTGGGCGTGGTCCAAGTTTCTTATTTCAATTAGGTACCCCATTTTTTTATTGAATTTTCGGATTCTCCTGAGAATTTTACACATTTTTTATAAGGGATATTCTATACTTAAATCTAAAGCCTAAAGAGATATTGTTATTTTTTGAAAACTATTATGTAAAACAGGTAAACATTTTTCTGGTCGTAAACTGGTCATTGACGGTGATCTGTCGTTCTGTCAATTCATTGAAAAGATGCATTACACTGACGAAGAAAGATGTGATATTCTTCGCATTTTCTACAAGAATAATAATAATGCTTGCGCGGCAAGAAGAGAATATCAGCGGCTTTTCCCCATGCGAGCTATTCCATCTCGAAAAACTTTCAAAAATATTGAACTTGGCTTTCGAAATCGAATGACTGTTAAAAGAAAAAAACGTACTGCGGTGATTAATGAGGAGGAGGAATTAAATATTTTATTATTTTTTCAAGGTAGGTTAATAGAAATTACCCACAGGATATAAAGTAACTTACGCAAATATTATTTATTTTCAGAAAATCCAAATGCAGCCTTAAAAGACGCATCAATTTTTTTTAATAAATCTATTTTCAAAATTTATTCGACATTAAAAAAGCATGGATATTTACCATACAAAATTTTACCCGTCCAGAAATTAACTGAAGATCAGAAAAACCAACGAACCATGTTTTGCCAGGAAATGTTGCTGATGAAAGATGAAGATAACAATATTTTTCAAAAAGTTTTATGGTCAGATGAATGCGCCTTTAGTACTGCCGGGATTCACAACCGGAAAAATGTTAGATTTTGGGCAACGGAAAACCCTCGGGCCATGCGTGAAATTAAAACCCAAGGTCGGAAAACTTTAAATGTGTGGTGCGGGCTCCTTCACAACAAAATTATTGGACCGATTTTCATTGATGGATCTTTAAATGGAGAAAAATATCTAAATTTATTAAATAATGATCTGGAACCTATTTTGGATGACTTACCCCTCCGTCAATACAACCAAATTATTTGGCAACAAGATGGAGCCCCACCACACAATGTTTTTGCGGTCCTAAATTTTTTAAATCAAAATTTTGAAACGTGGATTGGTCGGACTGGACCGATTCGGTGGCCGCCCAATAGTCCCGACTTAACACCTTTTGACTCTTTTCTGTGGGGATTTTTGCAGAATAAAATATATGAAACTCCCACGGAAGATATAGAGGTGTTAAGAAGGAGAATAATTGAAGCCATTGAGGATTTAAACAATAATCATGCACAATTCATTATTAATGGGATTAATAAAATCGAAGCAGATTATACAAATTGTATTGAAATGAATGGTGGACATATTCAGCAATTATAATATTTATATTTCATTTCATTATTGAATTATTTGATAATATGTAGTTTTTTGTAATAAACACAGCGTCAAAAAACTTGGACCCCTTCATAAGACGCAATGCGAAAATGCTCTGTTTCAAGACCTTGTATCTTGAGTAATAAATGATCCAACCATGTGATTAAAAAAAGTGTATGTTAACGAATAGCAGGGCTGCCACTTTTAGCCACATGAAATATTCTATTGTAATTAGAACGCTCTACAGAGTGTTTAAAAGTTTCTCAACACAGGACCTAATGCAAATTAAATGGGAGGTCTGGCTAAAAAAAATTAAACTCTCCTTATTAGCTTGCTGATTACAATATCATGGCTCAGTTAACTAAAAGTGGTAGTCCCGCTATTCGTTGACATAATCATTTTTCAATCACTTCGTTGGTTCATTTATTACTGAAGATACGCGGTCTTGAGGAAAGCTTATTTGCATTGCGACTTATGAAGGGGTCCAAGTTTTTTGACGCTGTGTGTAGTTTTTAAAATATTCTTTTCTGTTTTCGTTAATATTATACATATATTTTTTAAAAACATGTGTTGCCTTAATTAGATTCATATGCATATTTCCAAAATTCGATGTTTTTGGAATACCCCGTAGAAGGAAAAAAATCCACGTCTGATATTTCAAAAAATGTTTGTTTAGATGGCGATTCGTTGGAAGATGGTGATTTCTGTTCTGGTTGCCTGTGTATTTTCGTTATTCTCATAAGCTATGCCAAGGTTATCGGATTTTTCCTCATCGGAAATGTGACATTTTATCCAGAAATTGACAGAAAGTCTACCAAACAGTAAAACAGTCACCGTCAATGACCAGTTTACGACCAGAAAAATGTTTACCTGTTTTACATAATAGTTTTCAAAAAATAACAATATCTCTTTAGGCTTTAGATTTAAGTATAGAATATCCCTTATAAAAAATGTGTAAAATTCTCAGGAGAATCCGAAAATTCAATAAAAAAATGGGGTACCTATTTGAAATAAGAAACTTGGACCACGCCCAGACTTTCTGTAACACCCTGTATATGAAAAAAAATGTTTTCATAAAAATTCATTTGAAACCATTAAACTTTTATTTGGGACACATTTTTCTAAAATGTCAAATAAAAAAGATAAGGGGGGTGGCAATATATAAAAAAAAACCCTGTACGTATGTTGGTCCGCCGAAGTAATCGTCCTATTTTGTCATGAATGTAGGGAAGAACAACATTACCTAATAGTGGCTCTTTATCATTCTCCTTTGGCGAAGTTGATTTACTATGTCTTTTAATTGAACGCGTAATATCTTCAGTGCAATAGCCATTCCCTCTGAGAGCTTCGGTCAGTTTCGATGTTACAGAATCTTGATCAGAAATCGAAATAGCTCTGAATACTAATGAGTTAATAACCGATTTCTTTTGTGCTGGATGGTGATGAGAATTTGCGTTTAAGTATCTATTTGTATGCGTCGGTTTTCTATACACAGAATGTCCTAATGTACCATTGTCCTTCCTTTGAACACATAAATCTAGAAAGGGAATTGTTCCATTAGATTCAATTTCCATCGTGAATTTGATATTATGCTGTTGCTGATTAAGGTGGTCCAGAAATATGAGGAGATTATCCTGTCCATGAGGCCAAACAACAAAAGTATCATCTACATATCTAAAACAGTGCTTCGGTTTTAGTGGAGCGGGTGTTAGAGCAATATCCTCAAAGGCTTCAATAAAGATATTCGCTACCACAGGTGATAGAGGAGATCCCATAGCTGCCCCTGAAGTTTTTTCATAAAAAGTTCCTTGAAAAATGAAATAAGTAGATGTAAGATAAGCTTCCACTAGGTCTATTAAGTTCTTATCAAGATCATTATTATCCAGTATGTCTGATATAATGGAAATTGAGTCGCTGACAGGAACATTTGTTCCTGTCAACGACGACAACAACACAAATGTTCCTGTCAACGACTCAATTTCCATTATGTCAGACATACTGGATAACAATAATCTTGATAAGAACTTAATAGACGTATTGGAAATCGTGGTTTTTGAGATTAGACCGGGTGAAATTGGCATTACTAAATCCTGGAACAAATGCTAGAACCTTGGTTTCCTTTAAACTTATATTATGGCCAGTGGTATGCTGGTGTTTATCTACAGCAGATTGAATAATTTGTTTCTTTAATACATCGTTCACGTTCCTTAAGTCTAGTTGATATTGAGCGTCCTGTTTCTCCCACATACACTTCCCCACAGGAGCAAGGAATTTTATATACTCCTTCTGTTTGGAAAGGTACAATATCTTTTGGGAATCGCAAGCACTGTCCCATCTTCTTATGTGTATTGAAAATTGTACAGGGTGGTCCAATAATAGAGGACGTCGGCTGTAGCTCGGGAACCGTTAAAGTCATAACTTAAGAAAAACAAATTTATAGGTAAATCGGTCAAGAGAAATCGCTGTAAACTATTTATAAGTTCAAAAGTTGGCTGCTAGAGGCAGAGCTGTTACAAATCAATGAGATTTAAATCTTTTTACGATTTAAATACATTTTTTCATTTAAATACTTTGCTTTTAAATCTTTATTCAGAAAATAATATTTGATTTAAAAATTAAGATTTAAATCTCTAAAAATATTTAAATATTTTTAAAAAGGTTTAAACCATTTTAAAATGATTTAAATCTTACATAAACGATTTAAATCTAGAAAAAGTACTTGCAAAGAAAAAGGAAAATTTCCGGAGCCGACAAAAAGGGGTTAAATACATACCGCCAAAGGGACAAGTATATTATTTATATTTGTTGATAAAATAAAACATGCCATTCCTTACAAATCAAACTTTATTCCGCTCTCGTCTAAGCAACTAACCACCCAAAATACAAATTGTTTCATCATTTCGGTACCCAAAGGCACAGTTTAACAAAGAAGTTTTAGAATATATATATATACTCTCTGCCAAAGGGTGCTTTCTATTTTTATAACACCATATAATTAATCATCAATAAGAGTCTTAGGCAGATAGGCAGATATGGTAAAATAGTTCTTTATGAACCAACCTATAGTCTGTTTAGTCAACGTAGACTAGAGTTTGTCTCTTAACATTACGCAATTATGAATATTAAAATAAACGTTTTACATATAATTTTGAATCTTATATTGTACATTAAATTGAAATCTTTATCAAAAATTATAGTATTTAAGTATTATATTTTCTTTTATATTTTTCAATAAAATTGCTTAAAAACGCATTTTTGTTCTTTATAATTTATACAGTAGACACTTAAAGCCAATTGTAAATTTTTTGCGGTATCTGTTTACGTATACATAACGTATAGAGTTATGTAAATGGTGGAATAATCCCTTAAAGCCACCGACGATCCGCATACGAATACGGAACTTTCAAATGTCATGTTTATATTTTGAAAGTGACAGTTTTATAACCCATCTTTTGTTTTTTTTATAAAAAAAATATAAGTTAAAAAACTTTTTTTGACGTAAATGTTTTTGTCTTTTGGATCCATATCCGGTGTATTTATGTCCGTAACATAAATCTGTCAACGTATCGAGCTTAGCATGATATGATACGGTCGGAAATTTGACTTGACTTAAGTGTCTAGTAACAGTATTCGTGTTGACTACATGGAAACATTATACTATATTTTACGGCAACTGTTATATATTACGGATTTATAAAATATGAAAAACACTTCAGAGAATAATCAGTCTGAAATAAATAAAGAAAGAAAACCCTATACATATAACATGATATAACTAGATTTTTTTAGCTATACTAATAATCTTTTTAAGGAAAACTTAAAAACATAGATAAAACTCATTTATTTTTAGTGATGCTTCTTATTTAAATATTTTGAAATGATATAAATGTTTCCTAAAACGATATAAATTTTAAAAAAGATTTACTACTTAAATCTTCGTCGGATAGGAAAGTTAACCTTGCCGTTTCGTAGAGGTAAAAAGTGATAATAATAAAGTGGAAGTTATTTTCGTCTCTCATTTCAATTAATCCTAAAGTTTTTTGCTATTTACATATATCTTTTCCGGCCAAGAACTTTTGATAAAGGTGTGTGAAAGCGCAGTTTTATTGATTTTAGTACCTAAGTTTTAGGAAAACCAAAAAACAAGGCATCAATAGAAACTTTAGTAATCTTGTATAACTGTGAAGAACAATCCTTAGCAAAGAAACAAAACAAAAAATACTAAACTCAGTCTCATAATCACATAAGCTTCGCAATAAAATAGCTGAAGCTAGGGCGGGGCAGGGCAGGACTCGTTTTGGGCAAAAAGATTAAACCGAATTCTTCCTTGATTCAGTGAAACAACAAAAAAAAAACGACGAAAAGAACTAACAACAAATATATTTAAATGTACTGAAAACTACTTAAGGTAAAAAGATTTAGTATATGCGACTCGACCTACTACAAGAATCGATATGGTGAACCGTATTAGGAATGCCATCCAAAGTATCTCTTTAGCAGAAGTGGAGGCTACAGTCCAATCGACAAAGGAAAGATTGCAACTTTGTATTGACAATGACGGCCGGCATTTTGAGCATTTGCGAAAGTAGTTTTTGGTAATTTTAAATAATTTGTTGTTAGTTTATTATTGTTAGTTGTTAGTTCATTTCGTGGTTTCTTTTGTTGTTTCACTGAAGCAAAGTAGAACTCGGTTTAATCTTTTTGCCCAAACAATTCCTGCCCAGCCTCGCCCTAGCTTTAGCTATTTTATTGTGAAGTTTATGAGATTATAAGACATTTCCTTTGTTAAGTTTTGTTCTTTACAGTTATGCAAGATTGCTAAAGTTTCTATTGGAGTCTTGTTTTTTTTCTAGTTTTCTGGTTTTCCTGAAATTTTAGGATTAATTGAAATGAGAAATGAAAATAATTTCCACTTTGCCATTGTCACTTTTTCTCCTCTATAAAATGGCAAGGTTAATTTTCCAATCCGACGTTTCGGATTTGAGAGACCATAATCGACTTTATTAATTTAAATGTGGACCTGGATTTTTTATTTGACTATTTAATGCCCTTCATAACTACCAAATAAATTGTGATATAAAACTCATAGACCACCGTTACTACAGCCGTACACATTTTTATGAATCTTTCGCTAGAGCATACATTATCTTTCTCTCACTTACTCATTAGCTTTTTCATATAGTTTAGTTATGGGGCTAGGCTTAGGATATATTCTATTATATAAACACGGAATACATTGAATAACTTCTTTGTTTTCTACATTGGTGCTGACTTCTGCATCGCAGAAAACATTTTTACTATGGCAGGGGGTTCGTCAAAATTTTGCGCTTTCAGTTCGAACAAATAAAATAAAAAAGACTTATTCTAGGCCCCGTTATATACTAGGTAAACAACGGAAAAGCGTATTGTTTTTACTAGGAATTCATGGAAGTTTTCCTCGCGATAAACAATTTTTTGCATAATTTAGAACGCAACTAAAAGAAAAAAATCGACGAGGTTTAATTGATTCTGTATTGTAAACAATTATTAATGAATAAAATCGCATCTCGTGTCTACGAACTGCTTGCAACGAAAATATTATTCGGCAAAGAGTCGATAACACTGAGCAAAAAAAAAACAGATTAATTAATTCTTGACGCAAACAAGTCATTCATTCATATCATTAATATATTCTGTGAAAATGAATGAAATGGGCAGTGGCGTACGTGAGCAACAGGGCGGTCTTTCTTTAAAAAAAAGTGAGAAGAAGCAATGACCAAAAAAAATTCAATTTTGTTTCAGGCCCGAGCTCATAATTTATTAAAAAAATGGCCCTCATTTTGATAATGCTGAATAAGTATCTAAGGTCAACAATCCCATATAAAAATTGCTTATATTTTTTCCAAAAAATTGACTCCTTTTTTTCCACTTACATTCGCACGCCAGTGAGCGATGTCAAAGTTGAGGGTGTCAAAACAATTAGATTTTAAATCCATATATATCACCAAAACTAATCTGGTAACTAATTCCGGAGATACAGGGTTGTACTTATGAAAAGTGGATCACACTATATATATATATATATATATATATATATATATATATATATATATATATATATATATATATATATATATATATATATATATATATATATATATATATATATTGCCTTTGTTCAGTGGCATTTAGGTTTTGTTCTTGTGCTTTGCTTGATCTTAACCTCTGTAACTGAGTAAGGGTTTTAATTTTGCGATATCTCCTAAGGAAATCCTTAAAGAAGAATTAATAGCTGGAGTGGAAGCTGTTCTTGACTCCTCTGAAGAAACAAAAACAGAGGAGATTCGACAAGAGGTGGCACCAATTTTAAGATCAAGCAAAGCACCAGAACAAAACCTAAATGCCACTGAACAAAGGGCCCTAACAAACCTTCGAAAAAAATGAAGACATCACAATCCTTCCAGCAGATAAAGGAAATGCAACTTTGGTTATGAATACCCAAGATTACATACAAAAAATAGCAGGATATCCTACAAGACAATTGTTATAGGCCTGTTCCAAGGGACCCGACAACGTACCTAGAAAAAACAACCAAATATAAAATAAAAAGTTCACCAATAAACCCCGAAATTCAACAAAAAATCATACCACGAGAAAAGTCGAGCAGATGTCCTAAACTCTGGACTTTGGTTTACCAAAAATGCACAAACCAGGGTCGCCCATCAGATTCATTGTTAGTGCTATTAATTCGCCGCTACTACGGAATGAAAACACATTATATATATATATATATATATATATATATATATATATATATATATATATAATATATATATAAGAAATTAACGGCCATTCGAACAAAATATTCTGCCTGTAGTAAGCTTATTGAAGTATTGGGTCCAAAAATCATGGACCATTATACTGTCAAGCCCTTAAGCGCTTTCCAAAATCTCTACCGGCATAATTGACGACGTTTCGCCCTATATGGGGCTTATCAGGCCAAGCAGTGTGGTAGAGATGATGGAAAACACTCAACAGTATGTTGAATAAAAATGATGAAAATATTAGGCAGTGAGATATTAAATATTTATCATATATATATATATATATATATATATATATATATATATATATATATATATATATATATATATATATATATATATATATATATATATATATATATATATATATATATATATATATATATATATATATAAAAACGTGCTAAATCTAGTGGGGCTGTAGTCAAAGAGAGGGGACCTTAGATTAAAACACTTTGTTGCTTTGCCAAGCTTTCGGCAACTGTTTATTGCCTTCCTCAAGACAGCCTAAAAATTGTTATTATTTTGTATTAACATTTATTTTAAAAAAAGTTGTTGCGGACTTACTACTTGGTTTTACTCTTGAAGAAACAACACTGAAAAATTCTCAACATTGCTAAAGACCTATATACATATTATTTACACCTTTTTATCACTAGTTTTGACTTGGATGTTGTTATATTAACACATTTTAAAATTCTTAAAGATTTGGTTTATTCCAACGTGCAGACACTGTCGGTCATTTTACGTATTTTAAAGGCAAATTATTATTGTAAAATAGAGATCGTGTTTTTTTTTATTTTTGCTCTCCTTCCCTTACTTCACACTAGTTGGTTTACGCGTTTTTTGTTTTTCAAATAATTGTCGACTGAGCACGAATCGGTAACGACGGTTTCCCAAATGTATAGTTGGAAAAGAAAAATGTAGATGGCGCATTAGTAAACAGTACTCTGCAAAGCTGGTAACCCAATCAGCACAAATCTTACAAGTTCTGTAATTGTTGGTTAAACGATGAAAAACATTTTATATTCTGTAGTACACTGTAGAGGGACATGTTCCACCATCGTGTTGTGAAAAATTTTTATATTTATTTGCTATGATCAGAAAAAAGGGGGAAAAAACAAATTACGTGAACAACACAACACCATGATTGAACTTTTCCTGAAACAAAAATGAAAAGGAAAATGGAAAATCATATATAAATGCAAATAATCAATGTACCCTACAGTATGAATATATTAGGACTAAGTTATTCAGAGATTTGGACAGCATTAGAGTCATTAATAGAAACAAAATTGTCCCTACTAATTCTTAACAGATATGAATATATTGTGCTTAGATTATTGATATCAGTTTTCTTATTCATTGTGTTTGTCCCTTGGTTGTGTATATGTATCATTTCAAGGAAATTTCTTTTATAATATCTTTTTACTTTAGCAAGAATTTTTGCTTCGGTGAATCGAATGCTGTGTCCTGTGTCTATGAAGTGTTCTGATAATGCACAAGATTTTACAAACCTGCGGCAGTCGCTTTTATGTGAAGTAATTCTGCCTGACAAATTTCTAGATGTCTGACCTACATATATTTGATTACAGTTGTTGCAATTTATGGCATATACAACGTTATTATTTTCAAACGTGGAAAGTGGAGTCTTAGTTTTTGCATAAAGTTGTGAGACAGTTTTTATTTGTTTTTTGGCAAACCTTAGGTTTGGACTATCTTTGAAAACGTCTATTAATTTATCAGTTAAATTTTGAATAAAAGGAAGTGGGTAATATTTTATTGTTTGTGTTGGCTGACTGGTGTTTTCCTCTGTCGTTATATTATGGATTGTATTTAGTTGTATTGGATTTTCATTTGTGTTGCATAAAAACTTATTTATGATATTCAGAGGATAAGAGTTTTCAAGGAGTATATTTCTGAGCCTATCTAGGCTTTCCTGTTTGTAGTCTTTATGTGAGAGCTTAATAGCTCTATTTTTGAGAGCAGTTATTAAATTTATTTTCATTTTGGTAGGGTGGTAAGAATGATAACTTACCATTTTGTTTTTGCTTCTGATTACATTGGTTTCGCTTCTGATTACCTTCATGTCAAGAAAGGGAATACTGTTGTCTGATTCATATTCCACCGTAAATTTCAGATGTTGGTTGTATGAATTGAACATTTCTAGTGCTATTTCTGCTCTATTTTTAGGGAGAGCCAAAATAAGATCGTCCACATACCTCTTGACAAATGGGATATTAAAAGGTAGATTTTCTAAAGCATAGCTGACTAAGTCATCCAAAACAAAATTTACTAAAATAGGAGAGATTGTAGAGCCCATAGGTGTACCAAAAATTTGTTTATAAAAACTGTTGTTAAAATTAACATAGTTTGAATCAAAAATAAACTGCAACAATGCTTTAAAGGATTCAAATGATAATTTACAA
Source organism: Kuschelorhynchus macadamiae (assembly GCA_030620095.1). Lineage (NCBI taxonomy): Eukaryota > Metazoa > Arthropoda > Insecta > Coleoptera > Curculionidae > Kuschelorhynchus > Kuschelorhynchus macadamiae. Next base: position 126,318 of record JAUTXW010004896.1, on the reverse strand, counting down.
TGTTGGGAAATTGTGTCCCATTTTGCTGTTAAACATTCTTGTATGACTTCATATGGGAGATTCGTAAAAAGAGAGACAACATCGAAACTGACTACTTCGTAGTTATCGGGAAGTTGGTAGTCATTAATAAATGAACTAAAGATGAAAGAATCTCGCACATAAAATTCATTGTTAGTGTTGTACGCATCTGTCAAAATTTTAGTTAAGAAAGATGCGAGAGGGGCATTGGGTGCATCGATGGCAGAGGTGATAGGTCTCATGCTTAGGACTGGTTTATGAATTTTAGGTAATGTATAAAACCTCGGGGCTATTGAGTTACTAGTTTATTGGCTTTGAACTGTAACGTAGTTGTAGGATTGCTATTAAGTTTCTTGTAACTTTTTGAGTCATTAAGTAACTCTTGACTTTTTTCAAGATATTGATCTTTAAACATTGCTACAGTTACATTGCCCTTATCACTACGCACAAAGTATACTTCTGGATGTTCCTTCAAAAATTTTTTACATTGTTGAAAAAGTTGAGAAAAGTAAGGTTCAACTTTATGATTTTTATGAATGAACTTTGTAATTATGTTTGTACATTGTGCACGATAAACGTCCTGATATTGTTCGTCGAATGTGGAAACGATCATTTCGATGTCAGCCAACAATGACGGCACATTAATATCTTTTTTTACTGAGGGTCTTAAAGCAAATTTAGGTCCAAGAGAAATTATTTTTATGACATCTTGTGGTATATTCATATTAGTTAGATTTTTAAACCACTTGGTTTGAGTTTTAATATTTAGTAATTGTTGTGCTTTTAATGAATTTAATTTAGTAATTTGCCTATACTTGATATTATTAAATAATTTTTTATAAGATGTTTCTTGTCTACGATCATATTCATTTATTATGTGAAAAGGTAGAATTTGACTTAATTTTGTCTTGATCGATTCCAGATCCCTCGAAACCCCTTTTATATATGCAAATGTGACTTTCATTTCTAAATTTAGAATGCTTTGTCCTAACCTGTGATTAAAGTGCTGTATCTTGTGTCCTGTGTTTCCCTGAGTATGGTGTAGAAGATTGGTTATGTTGGAAGAGCCATTGGTAATGTGGTTTGGTCTGATGTCCATTTCTCTGCATTTAATTAAAAATATTTTTCGATTTTCCAGTGAAGCTTTCTTGTTGTTAAGATTGGTCCATTTTTTATTCACGGTATACATATATATATATATATATATATATATATATATATATATATATATATATATATATATATATATATATATATATATATATATATATATATATATATATATATATATATATATATATATATATATATATATATATATATATATATATATATATATATATATATATATATATATATATATATATATATATATATATATATATATATATATATATATATATATATATATATATATATATATATATATATATATTGTATGTTTGAAAATTTCAATAGATTCTCTAATTTTGGTTTTTAAAATCCTGGAACCGACGCTAGAACCTTGGTTGCTTTTACATTTATAATACAATCAGTGGTATGCCGCTGTTCAACTACAACAGATTGAACCATTTATTTCTTTTTAATACATCGATCCTGTTCTCTAAGTCTAGTAGATATATGAGGCCAAACAACGAAAGTATCATCGACATACCTGAACCAGTGTTAAGATTTTAGTAGAGGTGATGTTAAAGAAATATCCTCAAAGGGCTCCATAAAGATATTCGCTACCACAGGTAATAGAGGTGATCCCATAGCTGCCCCTGAGGTTAGCTCGCAAAAAGTTCCTTGAAAGATGAAATAAGTAGATGTAAGACAAGCTTCCACTAGATCTATTAAGTTATTATCAAGATTATTATGGTCCAATATATCTGATATAGTGGAAATGAGTCGTTAACAGGAACATTTGTCTCTAGTGATTTTACATCAAAACTGTCCAAAATATCTTCGTGATCCAACTGGATTGCCTTAAGTTTTTTACAAACGAATCTTTTTTCCAGTAACCGGATTAAGAAACATTGAGATATTTACCTAATTTATAATTGTGCATCTTGGGAAGACCATAGAATTTAGGGATCTTGGCTTTAATGATTTGTTCTTCGCTGGTGGTAGGCTGGATGCATTAATTGGATGGGATATGCGTTTTTTTACTCTACTACAATAGAATAGAATAGAATAGAATAATATGTTACCAAAAATATACAAATTTGTACATTGTGTCGTCAATAAATTTACAATAAACAGATTTTAAAAAAAATCAAGAATTATATAAAATATAAAAATCGTATACTGTATGCATAAACAAACGTTACTGTATTCGTCAAAATTTTAATACAATGTCGAGATAAAAACAACATAAAATAAAATAAAATTACATAAAAAAAATAACAGTAAAATAAACAAAGTACTAATATTTAACATAACAAATAAGTAAACACAAAAAACAGTGCGGCTAGAAATAAAATAAATATTGAAGAAGCCAATCTAAAAAACAAAGTAACCAGGCAGCAGGAGAAAAAACGCAATAATCGTATTTATGCTAATGTCCAATAAACTCTTTGATAGAATAGCAACAGTTAGTCAGTAAAAGGGATTTCACCCCAGCAGTAAATTTTTTGCCACGCAACTTGCGTATCTCCAATGGTAAGCCGTTGTACAAATTAATACAATTGTACAAAGGAGATCTCTTAAAGAACGATGTTCGATGAGGGGGATCATAAGAAAGTTCCATCCTCGCATGTTGTATGTGCTCCCAGTTCCCAACTCACCAAACATGGATCTGTTATTATTTACAAACACCAGACACCTGAGAATGTACATACTAGGAAACGTGAGAATTCTCCTTTGCAAAAAAACGTCTCTGCAGCTCTCGCGCATATCTAAACCAAATATGAGACGCAAAATTATTTTTTGATTAACAAAAACCCGGTTGCTCTGAATACCTGCATTGCCCCAACAATAATATTATTTGACATATGACTAAATGCCAGGGAGTAATACACCGACAGAAGGCCATCAATGTCAAGGGTATTCTTTAAACTCAGAATAGCAAAATACGCAGAGTTAAGCTTACCACAAACATAGTCTACATGGTCATTGAGCGAGAGTCGCGAATCAATAATTGTACCTAAGAATCTACTGCTACCAGCAAACTTAATATTAAGCCGTTCCTCAAGATCAGCCGAGTACGACTTTCTATTAATCATATTCATATACACAGTTTTTTCTATATTTAATATTAGTTTATTTTTTTGGCACCATGCTTCCATACTTTTACAGACATTCAAGATCTTTCCACTCAAGTCGTCCACATTTTCGGCTTCAACCACACCATCATCAGCATACATCGTCACATTTCCCTGATTAATATATAGCGGCAGATCATTTGCATATAGAATAAAAAGCAGTGGACCCAAAACTGAGCCCTGCGGTACACCAATATTTACTGGACACGCCCTAGACTTTACACCGCCGTACTTAACTACAAACTCCCTTTCAGACAAGTATGATTCAATCCAGTGTAGAAGTGTTCCGCGAATTCCCATATTATAGAATTTACTAATGAGGAAGTATTTATTTATTGTGTCAAACGATATTGACAGGTCAAAAAATATCGTGACCACCAGTTTACCTGCATCTATACTCTCGTAAATCTGGTTTAGACACTGATACGAGGCCGATTCTATAGATTTGCCCGATAGGAAGCCATGTTGTGCGGAATTTAGCAAATTATATCTGTCAATAAAATTTATGATTTTGTTATAGACGTTCAAATATTTTTGAAAATACACTAAGTAAGGATTTTGGACGGAAATTCTCAATGTTATCACGAGCACTTTTCTTATGAATAGGTACTACATTCGCTGTTTTAAGTACTTTAGGAAAAACACCTTCAGAAAGGCTATGGTTAATCAGGAAAGTGAGGGGTTGCAAAATATGATTTATAATATTTTTAATTATTTTTACGTTAAGGTCGTCAAAACCTTCAGAGTTCTTGTTTTTTAACTGTTTAACAATCTGGATAATTTCATCACTGCTTACAGGACTAACCACTATACTATTAAAAACAAATGGTAGAACTGTACAGTGATAGGAGGAACATCCATACCGCTCTTGAAGTTTTTTGGCAGACACAGTACTGAAGTATGCTACAAACTCATTCGCCACATCCTTAGCATCCGAAACAGTCTCATTGTTGATAAAGAGTTTAATTTCACTTTGTTTATTGTTATGTTTATTTAATTTATCATTGACAATAGTCCATATAGTTTTAGTTCTATTAACAGAATTGTTTATTTTGGTTTTAAAAAATTGCTGTTTGCAAGTCTTGATTTGTTTTTTGTACACTTTCTTAAGGTTTAAATATTCTATGTAGACGTTATTGTCTTTACTATCGCGATATATCCAGAATAGTCTATCTAAATTATTTTTTATGTTTGATATATCTTCATTATACCAACCCTCAATACGTTGATTCCTTTTAATTTTACGATATTTATGTGGACAGCAAACATTTATACAGTATATGATATCTTCCATAAACTGCATCCATAGATCATCACAACTCGTAAAAGGAGTTAGCGTATGGCACCAATTTGAGGACATCACCATGTTTGAGAAAAACTTAATATTGCCATCTGAAAGGTCCCTAGAAAACCATTTGGTCTCTGGGGCCACATCAGCGATACACATTTTGCCCGATAAGTCAGCTACAAACCTATGAGCCAGATGATCACTAATATGTGGGTTAAAAACAGTGCAATGACATAAATCACTAGAAATATTTGTAGCCACATAGTCGATAATGGACGAACTTGTATGGCCATTTAAAATTGTGCATATTCTGGTAAGTTCAGATGTTGTAATATTTAAATTAAAAGAGGTGAATAGGTCCAATAATTGTTTTTTGGAATATTATCAATAGAGAAATTTATATTGAAATCACCACAAAACACCAAATACTTGCAACAAGACGCCATTGCAGATAGCGCCGCACTCACAGAGTCAAGAAATATGTCAATACCACCAGAGGGTGGACGATAACAACAAATAATACAACATTCCTTAGAGAATACACCACACAATTCACTGTGTAGTTCGACAGCTGTGTTCTCTAGATTACATGACCTAAAATTATCTCTAAGTTTATTTTTTATAAGTATAAGTGAACCACCGTGTTTTGAACTAACTCTACAAAAAGAGGACACTAAGCTATAACCCTTAATATTTAAGTTTGTACAGTCTAAAGTAAGCCAATGTTCGGTAATACACATAATATCAATTTTCTCCAATCCTAATAGATTTTCTAGTATATCTATTTTATTACTAATACTCTGGATATTTAAATGACATACTATAAGTTTCCCCCTTTTTTGCCCTCATTATTATTATATTTAAGTGTTATATCTTTATATAAAAAATCCTGTGTCGAGTTACCAGAGACTGGATTAGAACTAATGGTAGTACTTGTATCTTTCATACCCTCACAGTCAGCTCTCACAACATGTTCCACCACATCAGACAACACACTTGCAACATCTAAGTCAATCCCATCCTACATAACCTTATAGGTATTGTTGTCCAAAGTTGAGTTAACTTTTCCACCTATTCGGTTCTATCCATGACAACTGCAGCGTTGTCTTTATCGGCTCGAAGAACCAGGATATCTGCGTTTTCATTTAGGGTCTTCATCGATGTTTTTTCGGCCGCAAATAGATTCGACTTCAGTAGTTTTAAATTCATAATGATCTTTGATTGCGGCTTCAATGGAGGATACTATGTGTTCTACAGAAATGCTTCTCGGTGATATTGCAAAATTTTGGCCTTTGGAGAGGACGGAATATTCTGCTTCGATTAACGTCTTCGAACGACAAGTTGATAATATATTATGTGGAGGTTTCACTTGGTTTTTTCCGTTAGACTTAAGGAAATGATGTATTAAAAAGATACACATTATTCAATCTGGTGTAGCTGAACACCAGCATATCACTGGACATATTATAAATGTAAAAGGAACCAAGGTTACTACATTTAGACATACAATATAATTTGTCTCGTATATAATTTATATCGTACAAAAAAGTTACTTGAAAAGTATCAAAATTGACTTCATTGATAGATATATAGGGAAATATTAAATGTATGCCTACAGTGCAATGGAACATGTTCAGACATCGATGACAGATGATTTCGACCTGGAAAAGAATGGAGTCCCTACTTGCAATACAGCCGTCTGAAGCAGGCGAGGTCACAGCAAGTACTAATTCATACATTTCGCATTAGTGTATTGAATTATATCTCCAGTATTCACATTTTTCGACTCATGCAGTGTCTCTTCCAGTTGAGGAACCAACATCCACTTTACTCTAAGTTGACCAGCCCGGCCTTTCTACTGTTCGAGAATCAATGTGTCCTTGAATACGAACCTTCTCAAACTTGATGATCTATAAGTTTCTAGCTCCTTTTTCGTAAAACTAAAGATGCCGTTAACAAAGAAACAGGGCTAAATTGAAAACCTCAACTATCAGATAACTTATAGAAAATGTGAAAACTGTTTCTCATATAACTTTTCCCATAAGACTCAATTCCGCCTTGGATTGGCAATTATCCTGCGCAGGGATAGAAACTGCTACAACAAAATCACCACTTGATTTTACTCTAAATATAGTAAATTTAAGTAGATAATATGATTTACAGAGACTCTGGCTGTAAATGCACCCCTTTCCATATTAACATGCGTATTTTCATAAATATGTTAAAAAAGATAAAATAAAACATTTTCTTCCAATTGCACATTTTTTAAGTGTAGTCATTAACAAATTCACAGACACTTCAGCTCATTCGAAGGAAATTACTGCAACTGGAAAAAACAGGACTTAATAAGCTCGGGTACAAGCGCTACTTGACATCAGCAGACAAGGTAACTGGAAATATTGCCTCAATTCTTTCGACTAAATTTACAGCCCATCAATACAGTCTCCGAATTTTTCACTAAGTGCAGCAGTGATTGGGAATGTTCCTGGACAGTGTGAGAACCACCACGAAAACCCTGCAGTCGTCAACTCCGGAGGAACTGCTGCAACTTGTCTTCTATAAAGGCAAAAAGATTATCGGGAAAGTTGTGTATAAATGCGGACAGGTCTCTTCTACACAAAGCTTTAACTTAAGTGCAATGGGACATGTTCATACTCGATGAGAGATTTCGACCTGGAAGGTGGACGCGTCTAGGACGAGCCCCCAGTGGCAATATAGATGTCTGGAGCGGGAGAGATAACAGAAGGTACAAATTCATACATTTCGCATCATTAGTATTGAATAATATATCCAATATTCACATTTTCAAATGACATTTTTGATAATTGTTTTATATTATAAAAATTCCTTAATAAATAAAATTCTATATCAAACTTATTTCACTTCGCTACTACTACTCCATAAAGCCCGCTGTAATTTCTGAATAAGAGAATAAACTACATCATTTGAACTTAGTTCGTTTCAGGCATGATATAGTAAAACTAGAGCGCCGTCGCCATTTTGCACAGAGGTCGAAAAAGTCGCTCTTTTCAGCGCGCTCTAATGCCTGAACCCTTTGCCAGAAAATTAAAGTTAGTATGTTCACTTTGTAGACAATAATTTAATTTTCTGTACAGTTTTTTTTTTTCGCTATAACTCATAGTTTTTGGGATATAAGCGAAAAACTGCGAAATATTTAATGTTTGCAAATTAATGTAGTAGGGACAAAATTTAATTTTGCGCACTAATGCACTGTGCAAAGTATGTATTTTGCGTCTGCTCGTAGAAAAAATGGTTTTCAACACGGTTATATATTTACCCCCTCGTTTGATAACTATCATTTTCGACACATGTTATGTAATATACTAATTCTTTAAAAAAATGGTGGAAATCACAAGAAAAATTGTATTAGCTAGATTTGACGTAGAAAAATGCGGTTAATCTAAGAAAGAAACAAAAATTTAGCTACCGATGTTTGTGAATCATTTGTTTTTAGATCATACGTCAAAAAATACATCGAATGGCTATCTTGGTTTTTGCTATAAATGTTTCTATCGCCGAGAAAATAGTTAAATTTAACGTTAGGGATGAAATATTACCTCAAAATTCTAAAAAATAATTAACAAAACCTTTACTTTCATACTCTTTATTTAATATTTTTTTCAGGTATTATTCCCAGTTTATTTCAATGTTCCAACAACAACTAATTATTTTTTATTAAAAAAACTCTTTCTTACATTTTCCAAAACACCGATACTTGTTTTTCTTACATAATCATCAAAACCTTCACTATTTTACGTTGACAAAAATATATTCAGAGCAAATGACTATATAAATTACTTAGCCTTTAACTTCTAAAATCGCTGCCATATTATCAACTTCACCTTCCGGCAAATACTCCACGTCCCAGAGACTCGTCAGAATCAAAATTTGTCCCTCTTGCAAAACTCCTTCTATAGTGGGACACACCCCTTGACAATTTTTTCTCGGGATCAACCTAAGCCGAGTACTCCCGAACATCTGCCCGATCACCACGTGCTTTTCGATCAATTCTATATGCTTGTATCGCATAGTGCCATACTTTCTGTTCCAAAGCAGCCAGTTATACGTTACTGGAGAAAGTTCCTCCGGCAGAATAGCCGGCCTGTAAGTATAATTTCGAAACACTTTCATCGCGTTGATATCGCAATTTTGAAAATGGATGAAAAAGCTATCGAAAAATTCTTTATTCTCAAAGAGCGTAAGCAAATCTATTTCCCCGCGTCTCGAATTGTGGATGTTCGTGTGTAAATTACAAGGAATGGATCTGGAAAACTCTTCTTTATCAATGATTTGTTCCAGGAATTCTTCAGGCGAATCCGTATTCCAGTGGTCAATTTCACCATCAACAATAACGGGTTTGTCTACTTCAATAGACTTTCGAACAAGTTCTGAAAGAATTTCTTTTTGTAACTGACTGCGATTTAATGTAAAGTATTCGAAATCTTGGAAAGATTCGCAAAGATCGCAGTCAAAAACGTCTTCGGGCATCAGCATTTTCTCAGAAAACTTTAGGAAAGAGAATTTAGGGACCAAACATGGCTCATTTTTCAAATACCTCCAGTCGAAATAAGGGAGTATCTTAATCATAATAATTCTTCCTATGGCAGAACAGTACCAGGAAAGCTTTTCCTGGTATTTTACGGCAGAGGCTATCATCAACAGAAATACAATCGCCAAAGCAATCTTAATCATCCAACTGACAACGATTTCCCGTTCGTTTTTTCCGAATTTTCGTGAATCTTTTGGAATTTTGGATAAAATCGGTTTGACTAACTTAACTCTGTCTTCAATTTTGATTTTCGACTTTTCCAACATTTCGTTGAGTAAGGTAAGGTCTCGGTCAAGGTCCTCGAAACTGTAGTCTGCTGCTAGTTTTACGTGTTTCCCGTTTGTTGTTCTCGGCATTATTCACCTGAAATCAGAATAAAAATCTTATAAAGGAGAAACAACTTTAGGTCATTAAATGAAATGACATTAATAATGAAGTCAAATGGTATTCAAAAACAGTAGCGTATTTAGGGGTGGGGAGCAAAAAAGGCAAATACCTCCCTCCCAAAGCTATTAATGAAGAAACATATTTGAAACTAAAAATTATTTTGTAGTATATTACCACGATTTTAAAAGAGAGAATCTCTTTTTTTTAGTCGTCGCTAATTTTATGGGTGTTATGCTTATGTTGTGTTAACAAAAACCAAGGACTGCTAAAAGTTACCTCTTGATATTTTGTCGATTTCGCTCTCTTTTATCAGAAATATGCAATTTAATTAACCTCTATCAAGTCAAGCTTGATATTAAACCACAAAAAATCTAGTATGTCATGACCTGGGTTGAATCAAAAAATCAGATTGAGTTGTTATAATTCAGATTCTAGATTCAAAAATCTAGTATGCCATGACCTGGATTGAATCAAAGAATCAGATTGAGTTATTATCATTCAAAGTTTTAAATACCTTTGGTTGCGATAGTTTAGCAAATAAGTTTCGCGTTTAGGGTCCCTAGATGCCGAAAAACATGTTTTTTCAACTCTGTCGGTCTGGTCACTCTGTCTGTCTATTCGCGGTTTAACTAAAAACTACTTACACTATTGACTTCAAAAAATTAGGGGATGACCTGGTAATATTTTCGTAAAAATCCAACATGGCGAAACCAAATGGCGGTCTAGTGAAATGTTAAAAAAATTCTTATTAAAAAACGACTTATTCAATTTACCTCAAATTTTGCACAAACATTAACGTATTATGTTGGGATCAACTGGTCAAATTTTGGTACGAATCTAAGACGGTGAAACAAAATGGCGGCGTAATAAAATATTTAAAAATTCAGCCTGAACTAATTATGCCAAAACTAATTATGGTATAGGGATCAACTAGTAAAACTGTGTTACTAATTCAAGATGGCGCGGAACAAAATGGCGGCCAAATAAAATGTTTATATAATCGTGGAAAAAATCACCCTCTCAGGTTTTACATATCTTCAGGTTTTCGCGGCCCTAGAAGCCAATAATGAATGAAGAATGATGAGATTCTCAAAACATTCGTAAAATTGACATGTTTCCAAAAAAATAAATATCTCGAGAAAGCTCAATATAATGAGCGAAACGTCGATGGAATTATAGTTTTACTTCTCAATGAGTTAACCTATGCCCAAGAAAATAATTAACAAAATATATAAATATATATATATATATATATATATATATATATATATATATATATATATATTGTGTTTTCATTCCGGGTGTACATCCGTTCACTACTGTCGTTCTGAAAAGAACAGTTTTGCTGACGTTTCGCCAAAATCACATTTGGCATTTTCGAAGCTTTCTTTCTCGCGTCCGAATAGAGACGTGGGTATTGGTGACTGCGACGCTAAGAAAGTCGAGTCAGCCACGAAGATCATCAGTAGACGCCGATAAATTAGTACATAATATATCATCCTACAGTCTCTCAGAAAGTGAAAAATCCGTACTGAGTAAGGGTTTTAATTTTGCGATATCTGCTAAGGAAATCCCTAAAGAAGAAATAATAGCTGAAGTGGAAGCTGTCCTTGACTCCTCTGAAGAAACAAAAGCAGAGGAGATTCGACAAGAGGTGGCAAGAATTTTAAGATCAAGCAAAACACCAAAACAAAACCTAAATGCCACTGAACAAATGGCCCTAATAAACCTTCGAAAAAATAAAGACATCACAATCCTTCCAGCAGATAAAGGAAACGCAACTGTGGTTATTAATACTCAAGATTACGTACAAAAAATGCAGGATATCCTACAAGACCATTGTTATAGGCCTGTTCCAAGGGACCCGACAACGTACCTAGAAAAAACAACTAAAAATAAAATAAAAAGTTCACCAATAAACCCCGAAATTCAACAAAAAATCATACCACGGGAAAAGTCGAGCACATGTCCTAAACTCTATGGTTTACCAAAAATACACAAACCAGGGGCGCCTATCAGACCTATTATTAGTGCTGTTAATTCGCCGCTACAAAAACTGGAGAAATACCTTTTTGAAATTATGCAACCAACTGTAGAAAAAGCTGATTCATTTGTAGAAAACTCGGAGCATTTCACTCGAATTATACGAGATATCGTCCTTGAAAAAAACGATATCATAGCAAGCCTAGATGTCAGATTGTTATATCCCAGTATTCCCATCGACGAAGCATTGGACAAGATTGCTATGAACGAGGATTTCCAGGCACATATAATAGAACTCTCGGAGCATTGCCTCAAAAATACTTATTTTTCTTTCAACGGGCAAATGTATAAACAAATGAATGGTGATCCAATGGGGTCCTCGCTATCACCAGTAGTCGCGAATTTATTTATGATATACTTCGAGAAAGAAGCTCTTGAGAAAGCAAGTTTAAAACCCAAATTATGGATTCGTTATGTGGATGACATATTTATTATATTTTTTTTGGTCACAAAACTGCACCACGGATATTTTGGGATACACCGTGTATAGAAAACCAACACATACAGACAGATATTTAAATGCAAAATCACATCATCACCCAGCACAAATTCAAGCTGTGGCAAATACTCTAATATCTAGATCCGTGCGACTAACTGAAACACAGACGAGACAAAACGAACTTAAGGTAATATCTAGTGCTTTAAAGAAAAATGGCTACACAAATCGCACCATAGAGAAAGCTATTAATGCACAGGTTTCCCGAACAACGAACAACAAAAAATATGAACCGACAGGATCGGAAGAATTCTGAGGAAACACAACATACAAACAATACACAAGCCACAAACAACTATAGGTAAACTACTCGAAAACCCAAAAGATAAAATCAAACTGGAAAACCACGGAGTGTACAGTATTCCGTGCCAGGACTGTGAAAAGTTGTACGTAGGGCAAACTAACAGGCGAATATCAGCAAGAGTGGAAGAGCATAAACTCAGCATCAGAAATAAACAAACAACCTCAGCTTTATTCCTACATCATCAGGAAACCGGCCATAAAATAAATTTCGATGGGTGTAGGGAGATTGCCAATATAGAACATTATAAGACCAGAATAATCCGAGAAGCCATAGAAATTGAAAAACAAGGTGATTTGAATAAAAGGGACGAATCATTAAAACTACCAACAGTATGGAAGACAATAATCGACAAATCTAAAATCGCAAAAACTCAAGCGCAATTAGCGCAACAACAACAGCACCATCCGGAAAACATAAATAACGACCAACGCTTGCGCAGATATAACCTTCGACCAGGAGTGGGGGTATAAAAGGAAGCGTCGCAGTCACCAATATTTCAGTCTCTATTCGGACGCGAGAAAGAAAGCTTCGAAAATGCCAAATGTGATTTTTGCGAAACGTCTGCAAAACTGTTCTTTTCAGAACGACAGTAGTGAACGGATGTACACCCGGAATGAAAACACATTGTATTTTTCCATCCGTGATATATATATATATATATATATATATATATATATATATATATATATATATATATATATATATATATATATATATATATATATATATATATATATATATATATATATAAGAAAAACAGAAATTTCAATTTCTGTGCGGTTCTTGGTCGTAAAAAGTTATACAAACGAAAGAACTAACGGTAAGGATTACTCCTTCACCATTTTGTCGAGAATCGACCACATCATGACGCTATGTTTGTTTCCAAGGCCAAGGTGCCAAAAGGAGAGAGAATCAGCTTGATTTTAAAAACACGTATCCCACTGCTCTTCTCGCTAACAAGTAGCAAGGGGCAATAGTGTGAGGTTAAAATAATTGTCATTATTGGTACAGGGTTTATGAAAAAGTCATTTTATAGTTTTATAGTTTATTATTGTAAAGTCTTGCAATGTATTTATAACAAAATTTCATATAGAAATCATTTAAGAATCTCGGCTAAAAGCTAATCAGATTTCGTAGAAAATTCTGAATGCTACATTCATGCATGGTCATAACATATAGAATACTGAAAACATGGTAAACTTGTTATGTTCGTGCATAATGAGTTTGAAATTAGGTAGACCTGAACGGACATTTTGCTGAATTAATTTCTAAACAGTAAATAAATATCAAAAAAATCTAAAAGATCATTAAAATACAAAACAGAATAAAGAATTTAAATTTGTTGTAAAAATGGCCACTGACATCGCAGTAAAAATGTAAACATTTCCGGGGGGGAGGTAAAAGGGGTCGCGAATTAGGAAAAAGTAACACCCTGTAGATTTTTCTAAAATGTATTGTAGCCGTTTCGTAGACATGGTACACAGAATACTATGTATCAAATTTCAATGATTTATCTCTAGAAGTGTACCAAGTTCACAAAAAAACCTAAAAAATAATATTTAAAAACCCTGTATCTCAAAAAGGAAGGCCTTCTAGACGCATGTTTACATGATCTTTTAGTCCTAAAATAAGACAACAGTTTATATCTTTCATATTTACCCATCAATTAAAAAACACCCTGTATATCTATAAAAACACGAACTTTAATGGGGGTGCATTTATAACTAAAATCCCTGTACAAATTTATGTTTCAGTTAGTAAGTGTATAATTTATATATACTTATTAAGATCAATGTCAGTTTGTTTCTACAGAAAAGAAAACCGAGAGATATAAGGTTGAAATTTGTCATACTCCTAGACAATTGTACTATGTATGTAAGGAAAAAAATACTTATCTAATTTTTTTAACTCTAGATTAGGTTACAAGCAAATTCCGTTAACAATTATTCTATACAGAATGGTGAATTGATCAATATAATGTTCTCACCGCGGCACCAGTGCCCGTGGTATTTAAAGATCTATATATCGTGTCGTAGCACAAATTTAAGCTGTGGCCAATACCCTAATATCTAGATCCGTGCGATTAACTGAAACACAGAAGAGACAAAACGAACTTAATATAATAGTGCTTTAAAGAAAATTGCCTACACAAATCGCACCATAGAGAAAGCTATTGATGCACAGGATTCCCGAACAACGAACAACAAAAATTATGAACCGGGAAGTCAACAAGTAGTCTTACCATATGTAAAAGACACAACAGACAGAATCGGAAGAATTCTTAGAAAACACAACATACAAACATTACACAAACCCTAAACAACTATAGCTAAACTACTTGGAAACCCAAAAGACAAAATCAAATTGGAATACCATGGAGTGTACAGCATCAGTGGCGTACTTCTGGGGGGAGAAGGGGTTAAGACTATGATATTTCAACAACAAAAAAAAAAGTCTTTATTTTTATGTAACTAAAACACATTAGCCCCCCCCCCACCTTAAATACGCCACTGTATGTATGTACGTGGGGCAAACTAACAGACGAATATCAGCAAGAGTAGAAGAATATAATCTTCTACCTCAAATTTTGCACAAAAATCAAGTATTACGTAGGAATAAACTGGTACGAATTCAAGATGGCAAAACAAAATGGCGGCTTAATAAAATATTTACAAAAATAGCCTGAACTGACCGAGCGACAATAGAAAATGGAATAGAACCTGTGCGGGCCGCTAGCTTCTCTGCAGCCAGTCCTATATGCTTGATTTCATGTGAATCGAGCCAGAGGTTATTGAACTTTCCACCAGGTGTTTGCAATTTTTGCATTTCAGCCTCGTGCTTTAAGTGGGGGCGGAAGCTATCGTTGGAGTAGGTTCTTTGTTTGAACGGCTATCCGTGTGTTGTGTGATACGTACGTCGCGTCGTGCATGGTGCAATATGGAAGACAATAATACGGACTTGGATATGCAAATACCGTCAACTTCGGCTGTCAGTAACAACGTTGAAAATGTTGGAGAATTTAGTAAAAAGAATGTGTGTAAATGTGTGGTGTGTGTCTTAATAATGAAGGGATTTTCAACATTAAACTTTGCTGATAAGCTTCCAATAATTTCCAAAGGAAGGGCAAAACCGCCTATGAAAAATTTAACCACAAAAATGAAAAACTGTATTATACATTTTTATCCAGAAAAACAATACGAACAATTTAATGGCTAACAGAGTGTGAAAATACAAGTAAATTATTTTGTTGTCCATGTTTACTTTTTGAAAATGAAAAAGGTGTCTGGAATAAAACTGGATTTTTTCGATTTAAACAATTTCCAAAAAGCTGTAAAAAGACACATTATGTCCAAAGCGCATTTGCCAAACCAGAATTGAACACGACCTTAATAAACAGTTGGAAATTAGTCACCGCCAACACAATGAACTAGTCGATAAAAATAGGCAAATATTAAGAAGACTTATCGATGTTGTTTGTTTTCTCCAACAGCGCGAATTGGGATTTAGAGGTCATGACGAAACAAGGGTTTCTTCAAATAGAGGAAATTTTCAAAATTTAGTTAGTTTAATGGCTAAATATGATGATTGCTTAAAAAATCATTTAGAGCAGTCTAGCGTTTTTCGCGGAACATCGAATCGAATCCAGAATGATTTAATTTCCGCTGTTGCAACCATTATTCTAAAAAGAATTAAGCAGGAGATTGGCGAGGCGCGGTTCATTGCTATTGTTCTGGACGAAACAACTGATATCACTCATTTTAGCCAATTATCTATAGTAATACGCTACGTTAAAACAGACGGAGTATTCAAGAGCGATTTTTAGGTTTTAAGAATGTGTCCGAAAATCGTACAGCAGATACATTATATACCGTAGTTTATAACGTTACTAAAGAAATTAAAGGAGAGAAAAAATTAGTTGCTTAAAGCTATGATGGAGCTGCAGTGATGGCAGGACAATTAGGGGGTCTGTAAGCTAAAGTTCGAGAAACTTTAACACATTAAAGAATGTAAAGTATTTTTCGTTACTTTAAGTGGCATGGCTGCTTTTTTTTCCAAGTCAACAAAACGTACATAAGCTTTGGACTCCATTGTCCACAAACGATTGCCCAAAGTAGCTCCTACTAGGTGGAACTATAATGGAAGACTTGTGTTAACAGTATCTGAAAATCGTGAATCACTGATTGAACTATTTGAGAATATAATAGAAAATAATGAAACGTGGGACTCAGAAGCAATAAATAGTTCGAGGGGGTTTTTGGACTGTTTGAAACAAGATTTTAATTTTAATTATTTGTTGAACATATTTTCAGAAATATTTCCGTTCTCGGACAATGTTTTTAATATA
Organism: Kuschelorhynchus macadamiae; assembly: GCA_030620095.1. Taxonomy (NCBI): domain Eukaryota; kingdom Metazoa; phylum Arthropoda; class Insecta; order Coleoptera; family Curculionidae; genus Kuschelorhynchus; species Kuschelorhynchus macadamiae. Next base: position 109,622 of record JAUTXW010004896.1, on the reverse strand, counting down.
TTACAAACTAAAACAAATGATATTGCTTTTTGCCTAAAAAAAGTAGATGATTTTAGTCCATGTTAAGCCAAAAAATGACTTTGACCTATTTTGGGAGAAAACGATGACGTTAAATGTAGAGCCACAAGCCAAGCGTCTTTGAATAGACACAGTGGGAGATGTTCAAACATCATACAGACGCCTCTTTTATGAAATAATCGATCAAATTCAGCAAAACAAATAAACTATAGATTTAACGGTTTAAATGATTTTAAATTCCTCGAGCTCTGTAATGTTGATGCATTTAAAGGAAAAACTTTTCCAGAAGATGCGTTTAAATCTCTTCTTCTTCATTATGGCCAGTTCTTCCACCGAGTGTTACTGCGATCTGAACTAAAAGTGATTTACGAAACTGATGACATTAGCGCAAAAAAAACGCTAAAGAACTAATGCAATTTTTAAAAGACAAAGAGCTGGAAGATGCCTACACCAAAGTGTCGAAATTGTGTGAATTAGTATTGACAATACCTGCCACAAGTTCATTAGTAGAACGCAATTTTTCAACACTTAAACGTATAAAAGATTTCGTGGGAAATTCAATGGGGCAGGAGAGCCTTTCGCATACATCGCTGTTGTCCATTGAAAATAAACTTCTCCAAAATATGTCGAAGCATCGACATTCGAATTACATTACAAATAGGTAAGTTTCTAAAAATTGCTTCTCTTTCTTAAAATTTCACCGCACGCCCCTGCCGTACAAACATTTTTAAAAACTCACCTTTATACACTATGTGCAATGAATATAATAATATTAGTCAAAATGTGGAAATCTTTCAGTGCAGTGTAAGCGACATTAAAAGATATTTTTTAGGAATGTGACCCGACTTTGTCATTTTTTACTTTATGACATAATTTGTCATTTTTTACTTATGATTACTAAACATTAATAATTAAGTTTACTTAGATAATTACATGCTTTTTTTCCTGTTCTGTAATTGGGTGTTTTGTACCTGTAGAACAGTGTATGTTAATAAATAAATAAAATAAATAAATAAATAAAATAAACATCAAATATGGCATAGAAGAAAACGAGTAAAACATTGGTAAATATTAAAATTATAAAAAAATTACAACAGTAAAATATTGGAACGAAAGACAGTATATGTGTTTTACAAAATAACTAAGTATGTACGGAACTAAATTGGGTCACACTTCACTATTTCTAATAAAAGGAAAGATTCATTACGAGGGAAGTTCCGGGTAAAGGAAATTTACCGATTTTTAACAACGTATAAAACGAATTCACAACAAACACAACATATGTAGTCAGTCATCCGCGTAAATTTTAGATAAGAAACGAAATGAATCCTACTTTTTAGAAAATAATAATTAACATACTCACAAAGAAATTTTCACACGTTTTTCTTGCTCTCACACCCTGTATATGTCGGCGAAATAAAGATAAAGATCAAGAAGATATGCTACAGGTTGCTGAACTCGAAAACAAATATCGCGGCCGCGAAAATCTCCCTCTTAGCATTGGAAATCCGCCCGATTTTCCGGTGATGGCGCATGACAGGGCCTTATCGATTTTTCCGATTGTTTTATTTTGCCGCCATAAAACAAAAACGAAGCGGCGCGCAATGCACTGGCCAATGACCGGTTTGAGGCGCGCGCTGTTGCCGGATTTCATTATGACAGTAATTTATACTTGAAAATAAAATACAAGGTTAAATCTATACATAAGATTGTGCTTTTAATCGTATTTTTTTTAAATACGTTGTACGGTATTAAGCATACGTGCTTACTTTAGTTTTATGTATTACTTATACTCAGCTTACGGTTTGTTTTTCTAATGGACTGCCCGTTATTTGAAAGCTACCTCTGGGCCGTTTTGCCTCATGTCCGTTTTCTTTTTATCAAAAGGGATTAGTTAAGATGGGTATCATTTATCATATGAGAGATTTTTTTATCCATCAGTTTATAGTTGCCTGTCGTACTTAGACTTCAAAGTGATGGGCTTTTTTGCTTAATAATGACTTAAATCACATACAGTTAAGTTTTTTTTAATTAACTTAACCTCAATATACTTATATAACCAAAAAATGTAGGTCAAGGTTTTTTGACAGTTTATTTTTGTTTAACCATTTGGTCTTTGTGGGAATTTGACGTGCAGTTAATTACACCAGGTGACTTACCAATTAAAATCCTCGGTTGAGACACATGACGTATTGACCAATCATAACGTAACTTGCGATTGTTCAGTTTTCCACCCGATCGGCCTTTTTATACAATGCTAATATCCAGGGTGTTTCCTAAATAAGAACAAAAAATTTAAGAGCATATTCTATAGCCAATTTTATATTTTTTTTATATGTGTGATATCACTGTAAATATTTTTGTGACATTTCGTACACACATTCTATGGATCCAGAGGCATTTTTCGATATACAACAACTTTTTTTTATTTTTACCAGTGGTGTTCGAAAGGGATTTGCTTTGAATATGTTGGAAGAAAAAATGGTACGCCACTGTTTTTTCTTAAAATAAAAATTTTTTTGGAATCCTCATTTACTTGTGAGCAAATTTTGTAACTTGCCTCCTTTTCGTCAGATATACAGTTTTTGCTTAATTAATTAATAATGAATTGATGTTTCAAAAATTGCTAATATTTGATGCGGTAATTAATGCTTAGAAATCCATACCCTACTAATTTAAATCCATTAGAAGTTTTCTGTGGGATCTTAGAAACCGGATAATTCAAGGACAGAATATGAAATTCTTTAGGTATTTTGCACATGTGCGAGAAACAGCCTCAAAAGAGAGCTGCAGCTTGTATCATGACTGATGGTGCCCATTTCCAGCAATTAATTTGATATAAAATGTGTTTAATAAAACAATAATAACTGTAAATGTTAATAAATCGGGATTTCATTTTCGAAACATCAATTCATTATCAATTAAATAAGCAAAAACTGTGAGTCTGACGAAAATAAGACAAGTTACAAAATTTGCTCAGAAATTAATGACGATTCCAAAAATGATGAAACAGTGACGTACCATTTTTTCCTTCCAACCTATTTAAAGCAAATCCCTTACAAACACCACTGGTAAAAATAAAAAAAGTTGTTGTACATCGAAAAATGCCTGTAGATCCATACAATGTGTGTAGCAAATTTCACAAAATTATTTACAGTAATATAACAGAACTTATAAAAAAAAGATTTTTTCTTAAAACTTTACCACCCTGTATCTTGAAAACGAAGCGTTCGAGGCCATATGTTCATATGAACTTTTTTTTCATAAAATTGGCTGAAGAATATGCTCTTAATTTGTACTTACTTAGGAAACAATCTGTTTAGTGTTATTTCGACGGAGTATAAACAAGGTCGTTAAAATTTTGTTGGGAAGCCTGCTAGCTCAGTGATATGGTACCCCATCCCGGCTCGGATTGGAACACGTGACTTTTTTTAGTTTTGTTTTTTTTAAGAAAACTTATAACTTTGTATGTAGTTTAGTTATGTTTTAAAATTCGGATTGTGTTTTAATTAGCCCTGCTTAGATTTTTTTTGTGAGGGAATGTAAAAGGGTAGGGTCGAGTGATCTTAATTTAAAGAGAATTAAATTGCCTTTCTAATGGGACTTTGCTCGTTAAAATTGAGTGAGGAGTTCCTGAGAAATAAAGTAAAAAAAAAAACAAAATGTTAAAGCCGCTAAATTTGTTATCACTTGCTTCAATCAAGTAAATGTTGAAAATGTTCACCTTCAATCTCCATGTAATTATAATGGCACTGTTCGAAATGTTCGCGAGCATTATAGAGCATTTTGGCTTTGGCACTTGTTGACTATCCGTTGTCACTCTCCTAAAAAATTGGGTTTGGTTGCATATATTTTAGATTTTAAATGTTCCCACAAGAAAAAGTCCAATGACTACTATCTAGAGATCTTGCAGGACATTCAATCAGAAATTGCCTTACAGGAAGCGCCTAATGTGAAGATATCTTGCTGAAAAATTACATCTGCTGGCCGATAACGGTCATCTTCTTCAATGTTGAATATGCCCACAAATTTAATTTACCGAATGTTGAATATGCATTTTTCTAAAAATCATCGGGTTGGAATCTGACAAATATCTACAATTATGTCAGTTTACAGCACCATAAAGGAAAAAAAGAGCATTCACCTGAGAAAAAAATATTAAAAATAAGTTGTGAATGGCGAACCAGTTTTATTTTGTAGGGATGAAACCTATTTTTTTTTAAAATTCGCTGGATGGTTCTACGCGAAACTCTCGATATTTCGGACACTTTCCTCGTACTCAGTGTGAGATCGATTGCAATATGACCCAAAACTGAAACTTTTATCACTTCATCTCTTACAAGATTACAAACATTTCTTTTTTTTTTTGTTTAGCACTGATCCTGTTTCCTGAAATATTGCCATTAATTCCCAAACGTAAGTATGAGACAAGTGTGCATTTGAATGTAATGCATCATAAAACAGCACGTCAGCTCTAGCACAATCGTTATTTCTAAAGAAAAGTGAAATAATATCAACCCCTTCTTAAAGAGTATACGTCATTTTAAGGCGTAGTTATTGAACGAAACGAAATGGATATCGAAATTTAAATCTCACTGTGAATTTGACCTTTGCGAAGAACAAACTGATAATAGCAGGTTCTTCGACAGAACAAGTGAAATTCCAGAGCACTATTGTTAACGAACATCCGCTTTTAGTACGGCTTTCACACTCAAGGACGAAAACCTTATGTGGGGCGTGTCTTTTTCTTTTTTATAAAAAAAAGTAAGCATCTGGTCAGAAAACTAAGTGCTTAAAAATCTACACAAATTGGGTTTAGGAATGGTCTTGGAATCTATACAGGGGTTGCAATTACGAGGGGTTTGCACAAAAAAACTGTTTTTTCCTTAACTTTTGAACTGCGTAATTTTTTTAAACACGGTTTTTAAAATTCGGTGTAACTTTTAGGGGAGTAATTTATTTTGAAAAAATATTGTGACAGCTCTCAAAAAAAATAATGTTTTTCCTGTAACTTCTGAACTACTTAATCCATGTATTCCATGTAACTTTTAGGGGCGTTATTTATTTAAAAAGTTTTTTGACATCTGCCCAAAATAAAAATATTTTCCCCATAATTTCCCCTTAAAATTTTTAGATAGGGTTTTCACAGTTTCTTGTAACTTTTAATGTCGTAATTTATTTTAGAGAAATATTTTTGCAGCTGTCCAAAAAAACGTCTAGTATTTCTAACTTTTAAATAGCTAATATTTTTTAATGGGAATTTATAGCATATATATCCGTAACCGGATGTATCGGAGTGGTGGGGGTATAGGACTAGTCACGCACAACGAATACACGCACCCGGAGTCTACAGGGTTAACCTGATAACCTGACATATTACTTGTTAAGATTAGCCTTTTTTACGTATTTATCATTTATTTGTTCACATTTATGTACACATTTATTTAACATTGAATTTCTCAGGAACTTCTCACTCGATTTTAACGAGCAAGGTCCCGTTAGAAAGTCAATTCAATTCCTTTAAAATATGATATCATTCTACTTCTCTTTCCATTTAAGATTTTAAGGGTGAAAGTAGCCCTGTCGTAGACGTTCGGGCAGGGGGGTGCAAATATCGAAAAAATATGACTGCCTGGCCCCAAAAGTTATAGATGCGGTACTGTGTATTGTACAAAGTGTATGTGTTTTTTGCGGTTTTAGCATTAATAAATTATATATATAGAGAGTTTATATATATATATATATATTCGTTCAAAGTGTAAAGTTGTGTTTTTTGCAAAGTGTTTGTTTTTAATAAATTATATATATATATATATATATATATATATATATATATATATAAACTCTCTATATATATAATTTATTAATGCTAAAACCGCAAAAAACACATACACTTTGTACAATACACAGTACCGCATCTATAACTTTTGGGGCCAGGCAGTCATATTTTTTCGATATTTGCACCCCCCTGCCCGAACGTCTACGACAGGGCTACTTTCACCCTTAAAATCTTAAATGGAAAGAGAAGTAGAATGATATCATATTTTAAAGGAATTGAATTGACTTTCTAACGGGACCTTGCTCGTTAAAATATATATATATATATATATATATATATATATATATATATATATTGGAATTTTTTGTATGTAAAAAATCCCACTTCTGACAAAATTTCGTCCAAAGCCCTGTGAAGAATTAGGTTAGATTTTAAGAAAGGGCGTGAGGGAATATATCCACTTTACCTCACCATAAGTACGCCAGAATCTTGAGACTCTGTGTACGCCTCCAAACATTCATAACGCATTTTTATTTCAAGTATAGGTTAGATTAGGTTAGGTTTTTTTAAGTTCAGTCACCAAAAATAAACCAAAGAACAAAAAGGGTCGCTCATGCTGGCTTTTCTGTTTTTGGGGTAATTCTGGCTCCCTGATATAGTGAAAGTAATAGAGTGGGTCTCGAACTCACAGTTAGGAAGCTCAGTGAGGGCACAGAGTTTTGTAATTTTTCTGGGTGAAAAATTTGGGTTTTGACTTCTGAAATATTGTATTGCCCTAATCGTTTTTAAGCTCAAGTGTTTGAGAACTATGATTAATAACAACGTTTGACAAGACTCAAATATATTGCTGTATTGGAGCAAGCCAACTTGACCTTTTTTTCCTATCATTATATCCCAGCATCTTTTACGTTGTTATTGTCCTTTCAAGATAATTTATTTTCACCGGGTTAACATTGGCTGAAAAATCGGATTTAAAATGATAAGCGGCAACGTCGCACATTGAGATACGCAAGCCTCATGACGTTAAAACGTCTGTCAATTAGTCTGACAGACATTTCTACCAGCACCACTGGTTAGAAAACAATTTTGCTAAACATTTTAAGCGATTTCTACATATTTCACGCGAAAATTTCAACTAAACCCGGAGACCTAATAATTCCCACGTGGAACGGAGCGGCCGTATCGGCTATTCCACCTTCCAAACAAAAGAAAATCTCCGTGTTACGTCACGCTGGCAAGGCCATTTTGATTTCGTACTAGCTCGTTGTGGATTTATAATTTTGCTACTGGGAAAATTCGGGATATTTTCCTGGAATTTGTGTGTTTTTTGTGAAGAAGCCAAGAGAAAATCTTCAAAATTCCGGTGCCTACGAGAAATAGGGATACCGTACACGGTAACGGTGAAATGAACAAGAGAAAAAACAGGGGAGGCTCTGTCAGGTATGTCTCAATTTTGTTTTTTTTTTTGTTTGGCAAGTAAACGTTCTATGTGTAAATTCCTTGAAATTTACAGTTTTCAATTCTCCCTAAAACGCGTTGTTTTGATTCCAGTTCGCTAGAAATTAAACGAAATATTTTCATTAAATATTTCCCGGAATTCAAGGTCTATCTCGTATATTTAGCAATTTTTTTAATGTCAAAAACGTAATGAAACTGGATCCATTGTTCTTCACTTTGGACTCGTAATGAATATTATTAATTTTTATTGTCTTTTATTGCCATATTTTGATGAATCAATGGCCGTTTTCCTACTTGGTAAATCTAATGACCTTTTAATAGTTCCGCTATTATCTTTTGTGTAAACTTTGACCTGGATGTCCGACGAAAAACCTCGAGGGTCGTTAATGGCATGCATTTGGTCAAAATATAGACTGAAAAATACTACAGGAACGTGTACAAAAAGGGTACATACTAAGTACTTTTTACCTGGTTTTGGGTCATTGTGAATTGCCTGTCTTACTCTGTGAACAGCCCAAATATATAATTTATAGTTTTATGACAGTTTAGGTACTTTTGCTTATTAAATAAGTACAAATATACCTATTTCTATTAAGATTTTTATTTATTGTGTTTCTTAACAGAGAAGAAGAAGAACCTACAGTGTTTTAATCGATAAAATGTTTTCTATTAAGAGGTAAATTTTATTTTTATGTTATCTTTTTACTCATACATACTTAGAATAATAAGCCCATGATAAAGTTTATAATAGGAAGTAAAAAACCAAACATCTATCAATATCAAGTAGTCTACTATTTCAAAACAGATGATGACTGATTAAAAATAATTTGACAGTTTATTTTAATTTAAAGGTTATGTTTCATAATTTTTTTACTGGTATACCTTTGTTATCTTAAAAGTAATGGTGTTTACAAAATATACAAAAAAGTACCGGAGGATGCTAAGAAGGTAAAATTTTACAATTTATATATTACTTTGTATTCTTGGTAATATACCAGAACTCTTTCTGTTTGGGTTATTACCTAAAAATCAGCTTTATTTCATCTGCAAGCCCTCAAAAATGCAGTTATCAATAGGAGACTTTAATATAATATGTTTATGCTTATATACCAATTAGATTCTATTTAAATTTTTGCAATGACCAATTTGTATATATATTTAAACAATTATCTGTTAAATAGAGTCCGACCAATTAATCGGGTCTGGCTATTATTTTCATGATTGGCAATATAATCGGCTTTGTTCAAAACTTTTCTGAAGTTGAAGCTGCATGCTCCCAAATAAGTATCAATATCATTAAATTTTGATGAATACTGGACATCTTATTTAAAGAGATTGAGAAATATATTTCTTTACTGGAAATTTAGCCCTTATGTATACAAGCCGTGAAAACATTTTTTCAACACCTTCCGTCTGTAGCTAGTGAATAGTTACTCCAGTCCAGCTAGCCAACTTTATGCTGACAGAAAGGCTATAATCTCGAAGCTAATCTGCCTGTGAAAACGCATGGTCTAGTTCAAAAAGTCACTCATAAACAATTTAAAAAAAAGAACTATGTTTTTTGCAAATAATTTGGAAACTAATAGTATCTAAGAAATAATAAAAAGTTAAAGAGGAAGACATTTCCAATAAAAAAGTCCTGACTTCCAGGATGCTATCTCTATTATTAATAATTTTAATTTAATATTGAAAATTGGGCTCCACGTGGCGAGTGTTAAGCCCTTACGGCACAGCAAAACCAGCCATACTTAGCAAGTAAAAAGTATTTTTAAATATTAATTCAAAAATTTTCAAAAATTATGATTTTTATCTACCTAAACACTAGAAAGAACAATATCCCACTAGATTTTCATGAAATAAGCCCATTGTTTTTTAACAAATTTTTTTAGTCACAAATATTTTTATTTGTCAGTTTTTCCATTACTTCCATCCAATACAAACTCAAACAAATTCTGCTTTTCATATTACAACTTACAACCACAAAAATGTGACAAATTTCAAGCTCAAATGTTAATATCAAAATAAAATATAACTGGGTAAAATGGTTAAAGAATAAGTCACTTAAGTCAGCCTTATTACAGAACCTGATTATGAATTGTATCAAAACCACATCAGATGAAACATCTATTCCTCTTTTTTTACTTTTGTTAAAATTGCTTTTTCTATATTTTGGTACCTTTCAAAATGTACTTTATTGTGAACAGTAAATACATTTCTGTTAACACAACATATTAAATCTAAAAAAACCTTTTTTTTTAAATAGGAAAAAAACATAAATAAGCAAAATGTGAGTTAAAATATCATTTCATACATGGTGTCTAATTATCAAAAAAAGAAAGACATCAAAATACAGTCAAAAGGTAAAAACCAAATAAAAGCAAAATATATAAAGGCACATATTAAAACACCTATATTCAACAAAAAGTAATAATAATAAAACAACTTAAGTTATATAATTAAGCTGAAGTAAAATCTAGAAATCAAAGCATAGATAACAAACCTAAACAGAAAACAATGGACAATTATTTCTGGTGATGGTGAAGCTGTGAATGGATTTTATGATTATTTAAAACACATTTTTGATCAGAGTTTCCCACTTTGTAAAATTAAGAAAAATAAAAAACAATGGTTTACTTGTGGATTATATATATGTCTTCCAAAAATATGTGGTGCTTACATATAAGGAAATATACTACAAATGCATATTTTCAATAATGGTGTTAGGAAAACAATCAAGTTCAGTTAGATCCAGATAAGCTTAATACATATTACGCAACCATTGCTGAAAAACTGAATGCTAATATTTAACACAGAATAAATCCTTTGATTTAGATGCTCAGAATTTCATTCATGAAACAAGTTTTTAATCCCTGATCTGCTAGTAGTGAATTAAAAACAACTTTTATTGATATAAAGAAAAAAGAATGATTCTGGGTCTGATGAAATGTTTGTAAGAGTTTTTGACAAACTACCAGAATCTACTCTTATAGCTCTACAAGAAGTTATTAATTGGTAATTTAATACTGGAACATTTTCCTCTGAATTAAAAAATACAGTGGTCATTTCCATATTCAAAGGTGGTAATCCTGAGAATACATCCAACTTTCGCCCTATCTCCTTTTCTACTGTTGGAAAAATAATAGAAAAACTTGTTAAGAGGAGGATGCTATTGTTTTTGGATTGCCATGGTATCCTCTCCAATGCACAGTTTGGCTTCCAGTGTGGAAAATTGACACACAATGCTCTCTTTGCCTTTTTGGAAAATGTTTACCTTGACCTGAATGAAGGTGAATTTGCTGTTGCTATCTCGTGCAACTTTTCAGAGGCTTTTGACTGCATAAATCATGAAATACATTTAAAATAATTAAACTTCTATGAATTTAGGTGGATTTCATAAAAGTAGCTTAATTCTTATCGCCAACTTGTAAAATTGTGGGATAGAATATCAAACAGGGTTTTCATCAAGCACGGGATAGTCGAGGGATCTGTGTTGGGCCCACTTTTGTTTCTAATGTATTTAAATGACTTGAGTAGTCTCAGGATTCAGGAGTGGTTCACAATATTTGCAGACGACACCACTTTGCTCTGGTGGGGAAGTGACAAGGGGATTTCAATGGACACATTAGGTCGCAATTTGGTAGACTCTTTAATAAATTTCAATCTATTTCAGAATAGTTCGGCTACCCAATTCCTAGGTCTACATATTGACAGAGATTTAAAATTCGTGAAACATATCATGCTGCTGAATAAAAAATTTGCATCCAGGTGTAGCCCGCATGCCTGTTTTGTACTGATTGAGCCCAAAATTCAATATGGTATTGCCTTTTGGCATACTGTAGTCAACAGCTACTATCGTATGTGTTTGTTTTGTAAAAGAATTCCTTGCACTATGTCTGTAATGTGGGTATGAGAGAACAATGTAACCGCTTTTTATGAGAGAAAAAATTTTTACACTTTGTTCGATTTCTATCCCGGAAAGCAGTATTCTTACTCATATAGAAATCAAATCCGATTTTCAGAATGACACTTACAGAGTATTTGCTCATGAAAGCATATATATATATATATATATATATATATATATATATATATATATATATATATATATATATATATATATTTTTTATATAAATTTTTAATTCATTAATCTGCGCTTTTATTTAAATTACAGTTAAGCTCTTTTGAAAGCAATATTGTGTATTGATGGAAATACCTTTTGCTATTTCATCTTTGCCAGTGCATATTGTAGTTTGTAGTGTTAAGAAATGCCAAACATTATAAGCATATTAGCTTTCCAAGGGTTCACATTTCATAAGATAAGAATACTAGTGACTAAGCATTACCAAGTGTTACATAAGTCATAAATCAGTTTCAGATAACCACTTTATTTGATATGTGGCTAATGTAAATATTATTTAGGGCTGTGTCAGCAATCTTAGATTTGATTTCATTTACATTCCTGAAAGAAGTTTTGAAGGTTACTGTTTGATAAACCTACTTCCTCTTATTTAAATTTGGTACTTTAGGTTGGTTATTTAGTAGATCATTTTGTTATGAATTTGTCATTAATAAATTCAATTTAAAGTTGATTTAAAAATGGAAAATTTGTAAACATGGTAATTTTTTTTATTGTAGCTTTTTATTAACTAACTATTTATCCTCTTCAAAAATAATATAATAATAATAATAATAAATAGCCTTTATTTAATAAATTCATATAAAAAATTGACAATAAATATTATAGCATGGGTGGTGAGATCTAGCATAGTTACCACCCTATGGAGAGACAAATTTAGCTAGAATTTAAATAACCTACTACTAAAATTAGTATTACAAAATTAGATACAGTATCAATATATAATATAAAATACATACCAAAGATTATGAAACTAGAAGAAAAAGCATAATCTACAAAAATTACCAAGGAGTTGTGTTGAACTGTGGTCCAGCAAGAATCAAGCCAACCAATAAGTAAAAAGAAAATAAAAATATAGAGATTAAAAAATAAATAACAATAACTAAATTTACGTGAATATTAAGAAAATCAATGCAATATTAAAAAAAAAACTCAATTAGTTAAAGATTTAATATGGAATTCAAATTTACATTTAAATGTTTCTACACTTGAGCATTTCTTTATATCAGTGGGAATGGAATTAAAATGTATAACAGCATTGTAGCTAAATAAACGTCAAAATGAAATGGATTTGTGATTAGGGGCAAAAAAAGATCTATATTACGCAGAGGTCTATCATGAACATCGGAGTTCTTAATAAGTTTTTCAAAGAGATATTTAGGTTGTTGAGTTTTATTTATTTTAAAAACTAGTGAACACAAATGCAAATTAAATCTTTGTTCAAGCTTTAGCCAGCCAGATTCTTGGTAAGCTTGAGTAACATCATCAAACTCTAAGACCATAACAAAATCTTAAACAGCTATTTTGTAGCCTCTGTAGACTCTCTCGATCGACAAGCAACAAAGCAGGCCAATATAAAACATCACAGTATGATAACAGAGACAAGATAATAGAATCACATAACTTAAGTTTAATTTGTGATGAAAGAAAATTTTTAAAAACAAAAAATGTTCTTAGTTTAGAATAGCTGCTCTGAAGTAAGTACAAAAAATGGTTTTTAGATCTTATGTCTGAGTCAAGAAATACTCCTAAATAAGTTTTTACAAGACTCAGGTACATTTACTTTTATATTATTTATCTCAATATCAAGGCATTGTGAGAGAACAGATTTAGACTTGCCATATAGTAATAGCTGTGTTTTAGACTGATTTAATAATAGTTTGTGCTGCTGATATTTTATTAATAATATCAGGTGGTTTTCAGCTCTCCTTACATCAATGAAAAAGAAGCTATAATATAACTGAAAATTGTCAGTGTACTGGTGTGATTTTAAGTATTTTAAGAAAGAAGCAATATCCGAAGTATATAATGAAAATAGCAAAGGGCCTAATGTGCTGCCTTGAGGCACACCACAACTTCAAGTTAAGGTATCAGAGACAGAACTACCTAACAATACTTTTTGCTGCCTATTGAGAAGAAATTTTTTAAAAATATTTAGCAGTAGTTATATACAAACCATAATAAAGAAGTTTACTACATAAGATACCATGATCTAATGTATCAAAAGTTTTAATGAAATCTAGTAAGAGAAGACAGGTTTCTTTTCTATCGTCAGTAGCTCTGATGATGTCATCAGTGACTTTTAAGAGGGCAGTTGTACTATCTTGTGTACGGAAACCAGACTAAGTTGAAGGAATAATGTTATTATGTAAAGCATAATCATTTAACTGTTCATATATAATTTTTTTCTAAAATTTTAGAGAATACTGGTAATAAACTAATAGGCCTGAAATGAGACAATTCAGATTATTATATTTGACAACAGGTGAAATATTCGCAATTTTCCACTGTGTAGGAAATTTGCCACTTGTGATTGACAGGTTTATAATATGAGTTATAGGAGGCAATATCCCAAAACACCTCCGCATCATGAACGGAATGAAGCGAAGAAGTAACAATAATATCTAAAAGTGAGCTACCATTTCTAGCAATGTGAGTAGGACGAGTAATAACCTGATGCAATCCATACAAATTATTTAAAGTTACAAAACTACCAAACTTTGACAAGCAATCCAATATGGATGGCAGAAATAGTATGTTTGCCAATATCTGCGAAAATATTGTAGAACTTAGAGCAGTTTTGTAAATATAAAAAATAGTTTTTCCTAAATATGAGATAAATCAATTGGAATCTATAGTTAATTTTGACATCAAATTAAATATCTGAAAGTTGTGAATTGTCTGGAAATCAAACTAAATTTTACTAAAAATTATTTATTTTATATTTAAAAATGAATTTGAAAGGAGAAATCCGAGTGTACAACAACTTTGCATTGGATTTATATTAAAAAAGTTTAACTGTTATAAGTCTGATAATCAGTTATTTTAATCATATACTCTATACTCCAGATTCTAGTTCTAAGGCTATTGGTTTGGGTCCTAATTATTGTTAATTTTAGTAAAGAATATTTTGTAGCTAATAGGTGGATTTACATAATTGTTTCCTCACATTCTTAATATGTGCATATTAGTAAGCACAATTAGTTTTAGAGAGCAGTTGTTAAATTATTTAGGTGATTAGATTATACAATAAGTTTTTATCTTTATATAAAAAAGAAGTCATCTATTTTGTTCTGTTTTGTAGATTGTATAATTATTTTCAATAAAGTTAATTTTCCTAGTCTCCTATAATTTATTCATGCCATGTAGCAGTTATAAATTGTAAATCTTTTTGATTATGTAATATTGACATGTATACTTTTTGTAAGTTTTTTTTAAACAAATAAAATAGAGAATTTGACAGTTACAGATATGAAAAGATAATAGACAATTAATCTTACAAATAGTAATTATACAGTAATAATAATAATAATAATCCTACCTGCCCTAAGTGGTCAGTCCAACACACATTTTTTTGTAAGGACCTTAGAAGTGCTGACAAATCAAACTGATTATTAAATGAGTTGAAGACTCTTTGTACCCTGGACATAGCTTCATGATAGTCATAGTTAGTGTTATGGAAAGGAATTTAGTGGGCATAACAGATTGGGCGTGTCCAACAGGTCATTCACCAACTTATTCAAAAACATAAAATTTTGTTTCCTTCTGCAAGACTCTATTGAATTAAACCTTATCAAATTACATTTCTCACAATGATATTTAGCCAGGTATGTCAATATCAACTTGATAAGCATATGCCTTAAGAAATGTCCTGAACTTTTTCAATTGAGTTAATATGGATCATGGATCTATAAACATGGTCCCATATAGTTGTCACATAATATTTGTAGGGTTGGGAGGGTGAAATCCTTACTTAGTTTAAAACTAAATTGTTTAAATGTCTAGCCAATAATTTTATTGCAAAGAGTAAGGAAATTCAAATTCGTGATTACTGAATATTTAGAAGCATTTAGATGGAGTCTGTTTAAACTAGAACATATTGCTAGCCTGTTAATGTCACACTGGAGGTCAAGTGAATCTGGATATTTTTATATAACCTTATTTGGTTTTAGATCATCAGAAATAGCAAGTGTTTTGATTGTTGTTAATGTTATTAGTAGAGCTTAAAAAAAGGTACCCTAATGACACCTGAAGCCCTTTGGAAAGCATATTGTTGATTTTCATGCCCAGTTTATAGATTGGGCAGATATACCTATCCTTTCAAAAGCTAGGAAAAATTCCTTAACTTACAGACAAATTGAATAATCTGAAAAGTGGATAAAAAAGTGTGTAAACACATTTTCTCAAAATGCATGCTCAATCTATAAACTTGAGAGGATTGGAAACAAATGCGACAGCTCAGAAAAAATGTCAATCAGTTTCATGAAACCTTATTTACATCAAGGGCTACAATATTATTATAAGGCAGAATCATATGATTCCATCTGAGTACACAGAAGCAAAGAATGTAGCCTTGTAGTTCAAAAACATCACCTCAGAAAAATCAGCAGATTTCCTGATATTACTCATATTCTTTCATGCACTATAACATTCATTCTGAATTTGTTTGCACTTTTCAAGAAGATCATGGAATGTAGTCCACTAGTGGGGGTGGTCTTGTGCTTTTATAAACTGCTATAAATCTCCTAAAATCCCGTGTAAATAATGAATTGTTTACAGAGGGTTAGTAAAACATTTTTATCTAATCCTGTCAATGTTGTTTTAGGGCCCAGAGACAGAGGTCCATAGTGACAGAGGGGGTCTATAACAATGCTGCCTTTATGCATGCAGCAACTGCTCAAGTTGGCAATGTTGCTCGTATTACCACTGCTTCAGGCCAAGTATGGGAAGGTAAGTTTTTTTTAATGAAATTAATTTAGGCTTTTTACTCATAAATTAGTAATATGAGTTACTTTAAAAGGACTGGAGTGTAATATGTAGTAAAACACCAAAATATTTGTAGGAGTCTTTAAGACATTTTCCCAGAACTTAGACATAGTTTTGGAGGTAGCACTTAGAGTAGAAAACCCAGATGGACCGGACAGTCGTTTGTTGACTGAAACTCACCAGGAACGACTAATATTTAAAGCATGTGATATTCTTAGTATGAGTTTGAAGAATGTTGATTTGGAGTTCCCTGTAAAAGATACTTTCCAGGTAATGTTTATATTTAAACCTTGTGTGGTAGTGTTATTAATATCATAAATTTTTCTAGACTGACACTGCAATCTCCGCTAGACTTAATGGCAATAAGAATGAAGAGAAGGAATTGGAACCTTGGGATGCTGGACAGGTGAATGGAAATGACAATCTGAGTTTAGATCTTGATGCATCTAATGGTTGGGATGTTCAAGATATGTTTAGAAAAAATGAACAAGAGTATGGGGTAAGATATAGTTAATTTTCAGTTGGATTTATATAAATATTTTAATATGTGAATTCACTTGCCAGCTATTATTATTTTTTTTTATTTAAGGTACAATCAACATTTGACCACTCACTAAGAGGCTATACTGTTGCGTTACAGACTAGTGATTCTGCAGACTATCGGGAGGCCCAAGCAAAGGCAGAACAAATTGCTAATGAAATTGGTAAGTTAAAAATCCTGAACAAAATTGTTGCAAAGAAGAAACTTCTGAATTTTCAAGAAATTTGCTTAGATTTTTCTTTTTTGGTAATAATATATTCATTTATATTTTGAGTTGACACTTTGAAAACCAAATACCCTTCATAAAAGAGGTATGTGTATATATTTATAAAAATCAACATAAATATTTTTTTGGCTAAGAGTACTCAATCAGTCACGTAGAAACTTAAATATATATATTATTTTGTCGAGTGATTTATTTTTTTTATGAGTAATGAGTAATGCAGGTTAATACCTACCTTAATAGTTAATGAAATGTATGTCAAGTTTAGGTACAGCCATTCACAAAAAAAAAAATTTGAACTTCAAATATTTGTATATAAAGATGATATAGAAGCAGGGCTGGAAATGGACCAGAATTCAGAATGTTTCATGAAAAATATCAAAAAAATAGTAAATATCACCTGGAACTATATATTAGGTTTTCCAAAGAAAAATATTGATAATTTTGAAAACAAAGTTTATGGCATAGTCAGTAAAATTGACTTTTTTCTTGAATGCCACTTGAAGAAAAACGTTTTTCTTTTTATAATAAAGAATATGATCTTAAACAAGCTGAAAAGAAACAAATCAAAAAAATGTAATGTCATGTTAACACTTTGTTTCTACAGAAAGTCAACCAGCATACAAAGCTCGATTAGAGTTGGAAAATGGAGATGAGGAAGCAGCATTTGCCGCTGTTGTGAGGCCAAATCAACTACAAGAATCTTCTAATGGTAAGATAAATAGTAAGATATTTCAGACAATGTTTTTTCCAAATTTCTGGAAGTTCGTTAACTCTAAAAAGACTGGAATTCTTGTGGAAATGTATTACAGGGATCTAGAGACCTCTTCGGGTGAGGAGATTGTTGATCCGTTTTCTGAGTATTTTTCTCAAATTTATATGAAAATAGGCCATGTAATAACACACTCTCAATGGCACCATACCCATAAATTGCCTAAATAATGTTAAGTTTTCTCACTATCAAAGTTAAATACAAATAAGGGTCCTAGGCTAGCGATGGTTTGCCCCCCAATTTTTTCGAAAATTTTTAGTTTAATACTGTCAGGCTCACTCTTTTACATCCTTAATTTGTCCCTTGCTACTGAAGTGTTTCCCTCGTTTTACAAAGAAAGTTTTACCACCCCACTCCTGAAGTGAGGTCCGTCACCTGACTCACTGCTGGTCTGATGGGCCAGTTGATAGATAATAAATAATAGATAAACTATTTGGTTTCTTATCTCACAGACTTAGTGAGTTTTTCAGATTTTCTGTCAGAGATCTTAGAGGGTGTTGGGCAGGTTTATGCCTTGTACAGCGACTTCTCCAAGGCTTTTGACGGAGACATTAAATCATAGGGTGTTGTTTAAACTGGAGAGAGGGGGGTGCACGAACCACTTCTTCTATAGCTTCATACCTCTCTTACTGATAGAACCCAGGGACTAAGAATCCATAACTTTAAATCCCAAACAGTTAATGTACCTTGGAATTCTCTTTAAACTATATATAAATGATATCAATAGTTGCTTTTAACATTGTCAATTTTTTTTTGCATTTGAAGTTTTTCGTAAGCTGATGACTACAATAAACTTTAAGATGATTTGGACAGAGTAGGGAAATGATGTACAAATATCGGAATGGACCTGAATGTTACCAAATGTTGCTCACTCAGTGATATTCAGTCTTAGTAGATATCCACCTTTAACCAAATCTATTTTATCAATAACACTCCAATGAGATCTCCTTCCCAAATTAAAGATCTGGGTGTAATACTTGATCCTCAACTAAGTAAGTTCAATTCCACACATTTCATCAATAACTTCAAATGTTATGCAGATGTTTGGTTTTATCAAGAGATTTTCAGGATGCAGCATCAGTCAAGCTTATTTATTCTTCCATTGTATTACCATATCTGAAATAATGCCTCTTGTGTCTGGTCTCCATTCAAACAGAATCTTAAGAACCAGTTAACTATATAGGAATATAGAAACCTTTCTGAATCTTGCAAGCTTGAAGACTTGCCATTTGCACAGAGATTTACTGGTTCTTCTATGTTCTTCATTGCAATTATTTTTGCCCTGGCTTGCCCAGTAAATTGGGACTTCACACTCATCACAGTCAGACCAGGCAGGCTGTAATTGGCTTTAGCTCTTTGGAATAATTAAATAAATTTGAGAAAATTTAAAATATTTTTTTTATTTTAGATTTTAAATACAACAATAAACATTAGAGTCGACAGTACTGATTCTGTTAACATTATTTAATTTAAAAGTTAAAATAAGAAATTTATTGGCTTCCTTTTTTTTAATAATAAGTAGGTTTGCTTATTTGTCTATTACAGAAGGAACCAATTAAATTAATAATCTTTACAGGTCATTGAAATTATTTGTGTATTTTTTCTAGGTAAATACATCCCTCCTGCAAAACGAAAGGGTCAGAATAATGGTAAATTAGTTCGTAGTACTCCTCCCCCATCTAGCGGCTCGAGTAGTCAGAATTCTCCATCTCCTAAAGAAACCAGACCGCCAATGCAATACCCACCTCATGCTAATCAACATCCTGTACACCAGAACAATATTCATCAAGTTCCAAGTAAGCTTGCTCTTAGTTTTATCATTTTGTGAAATATAATAGATTTTAACCATTATAAATTGTACTAGAAAACACAAACTTTAACTAAAATATGTAATAGAAACTTCAAAGTGAATACAAGTGTTAACAGAAAGCACTCAATTTCATTTTTTTCCAGATCCTCATACTCCACCTCAACAGCCTCATCCACAACAGCCCCCTCAGCAGATGCAGCATGTAATTCCTCCCCCACATATGCACAATGCAATGCCACCACAGGTTGGACCACCCCAGATGCAAAATTTGCCTCCACCAGTTCATCAACCACCTATGGTAAATGTGGTTATTCTTTATTTATATTTTTTATTTAGCAAAACAAAAAGTTTTTGCTTTGTCGGTATCTACAACAAATTTACAAGTATATTATCTGTGTTTAAAGAGTTTTTTTTTTATATAGCCCATGCCTCAACATGTACCATTACCAAACAACCCTCCTCCTCGTCCCAACTCGCACACCCCTCCCCACCAGTACCAGCAAGGACCGCCTCCACCAAGGCAAGGCATGCCCCATGGAGTGATTCATACCGGTGCACCACCACATGCCAAACCTCAGTTGAATGGTGAACTCAAATCAGGTCCCCAACAGCGCCAGCAAAGACATCAGCAGCAGTATCAACAACAGCCTCAACTACAGGAGAGAGTGACGCAAGTGGTTCCCCCTGGACATCCACAGGGTCCGCCACCACAACAAGTGTATCAGGATATGAAACCGGTAAGTTAAGTAAAAGCTTATTGGGTTTTTGCTAATTAGTATTTTACCATTCTGACTACAGAGAACATCAAACAAAATCTTGTTGTTAGGAGATTTTATTGCAAGAGGAGATAATTCAATAATAACATGCACAAAATATGTTCAGACAAAAAAATTAATATAATTAAAAACTTAACAATTTTTTTTCAAACCCAGCTTTTGTACTTTAGACATTGGGCTAGACAGGCATTGTTAATACTTTCATTTATTTATTCGTTACAAACAGGATCTAGGACCCAATCGTACAAAGTATAAATCTAAGACCAATACTAGTACTAAAATTAATTAAAATATATAATTCTAAGTCATAAATAAAACATAACATAACAATAACAATACTAAATGACAATCAAATACATATTTTTAATTACAACCTAATTTGAGTAGCAACAAGTCTTGTAATTTTACTTTTAGCTTTAGTGAGTTTAATGACAGTGCAGATTTTATAAAAGGTCAATCGTGTCTAGATAATGTCTTCACTAATCTCCCTAAGACTTCCTCCAGGACAAGAAATCCCGCGTTATCTGACCATTTTGGCATAACATTTCGCCAGAGCATGAGGGTATGTGTAAAATGCATCGACACGTGGGTTCCCT
This sequence comes from Kuschelorhynchus macadamiae, assembly GCA_030620095.1. Classification (NCBI taxonomy): domain Eukaryota; kingdom Metazoa; phylum Arthropoda; class Insecta; order Coleoptera; family Curculionidae; genus Kuschelorhynchus; species Kuschelorhynchus macadamiae. The sequence goes on along the minus strand of JAUTXW010004896.1, from coordinate 88,747 downwards.
GGATTTTTCATTTGTGAACAGCCATGAGTTAGCTCCAGGCGAAAAGTTTAAACATTTTTTGCAGTTGGCTGCAGATGCTTGTGGAGAATGTTTTTAGGAGAAATCTAAAATGATTAGATCAAGCAAAAATAAACAATTTAAAATCCATTGGTTTTGAATTAAGACAAGTGTGTGAAACACTTTTTCATTATTCTGGAAATTGGTGAATTTTGCGCATATGTGGTTCAGTGAAATTTTATTTCAAAGGTTCTGTTATCACTCAATAATCTAGATGGAATCTGTAATTGTAATTTGGATAACAGTTCAGGACAATCAGTTTATAGTGAAAAATAATATTGAAACTGGTTTGTCAGTTTGCTATGCTTTGAATGTTAAAGTGATTTTGTAATAAATTATAGTTTATGTTGTTATCGAATTGAAAATATGATTTAAAGGCAGGGTAATGAAGAAATTTTCTTTTTATTCTGTCGAGTTTGTCAATATAGGTTTTAAAATGTGGATTCCAAACCACTGAGCAATTCTCTAAGTGTGCTCTCACTAATGATGTATAAAGAAATATTTATGGAATTGGTATTTTTAAAGTCTCGTGTTTCTTTTTATGAAACCCAAGATTTTCATTTCAGAGTCATATTAGAATTGTTTTAAAAAGTATGTAGTATACACCAGACAAAGCTACAGTGTTAACGAAACGCGTTGCGCAAACATTCATTATATGGAGTTTTCTAATTAATATATTAATTAGTATTTTACTTCAAGAAGCTTTCACTTTATTATAGATTTTCATTTTAATTTGTCTATTGTAAATGGAGGTAAAAATATGAATTTCCATCATTTTTGGAATGAACTGACATCACTATGGCAACCACTGTATCACCAGGCAGCTACTAGAAATCATAAAATATTGGCCCTTAAAACAGGCCATATATAAATTCTGTATACCAAGATTTTTTGTACAATTTTAAATATATTTAATGAAAAAAATTAAATCAAGAAAATCTGTTAAATATTGGTTTCAAAATTTTATTCCAGGACTCCCCTCAACCTCATCCTATTCCACAACAGCAGCCGCCTCAACAACCTATGCCCCAACCTCGTCCTCAACCTCCTCTCCACCAACAACCTCGCCATGAGAGTCCGCCTACGCCACAGGGCCAGGAGGGCCTCAAGGAACTTCACGTGTTCTCCCAAGACTTCAAGCTGGCCCCCATGCCGCCCCACACTAGCCCCACGTTGCCTCCCGTGGTGCCTCAACAGCATATGCCTCCGCAAGCTCACATGCCTCATATGTCGGGAGCTGAATCTCCCCAGTTGGTGCCTCACATGGGTCCTCCCGTGCAAGGACATCATAGCGCTGGAACGTCGCCAAATAGCAGCAGTAGCAACCTTAGCACCATTAATAGGTAGGTTTAGTTTCTGATTGAATTTATTGATTGTACTTAATAATTATTAGTGTTTCTAATAATATAATTTTACATAATAACACTCTTGGCCACTGAAAATGATATGTGACTGAGTTACCAATTTTCTGAAACTGAATAATTTTTTATTTTATCTTTGTTAACTTATCCATTGAACTTTTTTTATTTTCCAAACAATCCTCAGTATTATTCTTCTGGCAAATTATGTGGGTGTCTTTAAGAGATTAGAGGAAAAGAAATTAAATGAAATTATCGGCCTTTCGTTAAATTTATTATCTTCTTTAGGGCTTTTTAAATTTGATTTCTTCTGTCATATGCAAAACTTGATGCACATTGTATAACAGTGAACATTGAAAAACAACATTTAAAAAACCTAGTACAGAAATAGGGCACAAAAATGTATTTATGTAGAAGAATACAGCCCTTGGAGTAGTTGTTTCTGTGATTTCATTTTGTGCCTTTATCCTACATGGGACTCGCTAGTCTATGGTGGCCTGATGAGCTTTAAAAAGAGCGAAATGGTATACAATGGTATCCTTGTTGTGCAGTTGGTGTAACATTAAATATAAATATATTAACATGATATATCACAAGTTAATTTTTGCTTTCAAAACGGCAACTAGACAACCATTTCTGAGAATTGCTATTGCCACTTTATGAAAAATGCAGTCTCTTTTTACAAAACAAATTTGTTTTAAGCAGTTCAAAATAAGCTTATTTGTAATTTTTTAGAACACTTTAATTTAAATTTTGGGCAATAATAGAATTTTTCATTTTTTGTTCTTGTTTACCAAAATAGCAATTTACTCCAAAATTTTTATTGTCACCTTGTATATTTTTTGCACAGTCGGTGTCGTCGCCGTAAAATTACTTTTTTAAAGATTACATGTTAACTTTTATTTTCAAGATAACCGTAAAATAATAAAAGTTCAAGTAGTTAATACTAACAACTTTGGTGATACCTATTAAATTCATTGGTTTACTGATGAATTAAAAGAAATAAGAGACAAATTAAATTGTCTAACTCTTCTAAACTCATTTTTTAACTAGTTTTATTAGCACTGTTATGTTGAATTCTGCTTTTAATTTTAATGAAATAAGTTTTAACACTGTAAGAGATGTAATTTCAAATTTAAAAAACAGTTCAAGTACAGATTGTTTCTCAATAAATGTTAAAATTCTAAAAACTGTATCCTATGCAGCTAAAGTGCGGGACACGAAAGAAAACCGGGCGGAGTCAATCGGTTTAGGAAGGTCGGCCAAGAAATCTCTTTAAACTTTTTGACCAAACGCACTTCAGATAATTAAAAACGCACTTCAGATAATTAAAAAATCTAACTATGCTTAATGAACCTTTATCTATATTTGTCTGTTTTCTTTCGTGTACCGCACTTCTATATCTCTTTTGTGTTGCAAAAACGGCGAACTTTCAAATTTGAAAATGATTTAATTTTGATTTTTCTTGATCGATTTACCTATAAATATATTTTTTCTTCAGTTCTGTCATTAACGGTTCTCGTGCTACTGCCTACGTCCACTATTATTGGATCACCCAGTATAGTGATACACGATTTACAAGTCCAGATTTTACAAGGGCAGCCAGCATCAGATCCAGTGAACGAGATTTATCAAAATTTTAATTTATGAAGTTCGACTTTGGGCTACTCGGGTATGCCAAAAGTGGCCGTCTGTCTCCGTTTGTCATATTACTTTGTACAGGGGCCGTCATTGCGAAGTACTATACAGGGCGTTTCCAAATTGCGTGCTGATGTTAAAGGGGGTGTTTTTATCACCCAAAAGTCTTAACTTTTGAGATACAGGATGGTAAAGTTTAAAAAGAAAACATCTTTTTTCATCCCAATTCTGATGCTATTGTAGATAACTGCATGAAATTTGATACACGTCTTCTATGCATTAAGGAGCATACGGATTTACCCAGGTTAATTACATATGCACGCCACTGGTAGAAATTTCAAAAATGGATTGTTAATAAAAAATGCCCTTTTATACATAAAAGACGTGTATCAAATTTCACACAGTTATTTATCTATACTAGCATCAGAATTAGGATTTAAAAAAAATGTTTTTTTAAAACCCTGTATCTCCAAAGTTAAGACTTTTAGGTTCATATTAAACTTTTTTCTTAAAAAGGTCCAAGAATCACCCTGTATAACATTAGCACGCAATTAGGAAACTCCCTTTAAGGTTTTATATCCGTACGGAAAATCTATTTTGTTCTTTACAGCACGAAGTAGGGGTTTGCAGGTCGGAACCTTCTTCAAGTTTATATAAAAATCCTCTATTGTTCATGGAATTACTTGAAAATCACCATCGTCAATTTTATCTTTGTATGATAATCGGGGTCTTTTTTTACCAGGTGATTTTATAGGTGAAGTAGAACATAAGGGATCATTATGTTCTCTTTGAATTTTTTTTACAATACTTTTCGAAACACCAGTGTAAAATGCAGCGCGTTCTGTTCGATTTTGAATTGGAATAGTCAAACTATTCAGCTTCTCTAATACAGGCCTCTCCAATGTTCGCAATAACTTCACGTGCACCGCTTCGAATTGTTTTTCCTCTTTTGCTCGCCATCGTTACTTCGAAATAATATTTCAAATTCAAAGCAAAGTATTTATATAGAAATGAAAACAAATGCTCGAAATGTATAGGCAGGCGCCACTGGAAATAGCTAGAACCTTCTAGCGGCAAGTGCATGTAGACTCTAGGCACATCCCAATTACAAGCGAACCAGTGCGAAATTTACTAAATCCTCGATTCATTTTCTGTACCGCTTAGCTGGCGCACTTTATAGGTGAAGCGGCAAACTATTGCAACAAATAAAATTTATTTGCGTACACAAATTTTACTTTTCCGCTTGCTTAAGACGATGAACCTTTATTTTAAGGACCGCCCGGTTTTCTTTCGTGTCCCGCACTTTATCTTGAAGGCAAATCCATGTTTAACCCTTGCCAGTTTGGCTTCCGTACAGATATGTCAACAACGTCAGCAATCAATTTTTTTTACGTCCTAAATTCAAGAGTGTTTTTAACAAAAAATTTATGCAAGGGCATATTTCTATGACCTTACAAAGGCTTTTGATTGTGTTTCATACAACTTGCTAGTTCAAAAGTTTTGTAAGTACAATTTCTGTATTGTTAGTGTCAATCTGATAAGATCGTACTTATCAAACCGAATGCAATATGTAACATTCAGTGGGATAGTGTCAAACAAAAGCCGTGTCCGGGAGTGTCCCAACGCTCGATTTTGGGGCCAATTTTATTCCTTACATTTATCAATGATATTAATGCCGGTAAGCACTTGTAAAATCGGATGATTTAACATTGATTGATCAACGAAGTATTAATGCACAATCTATTGATTTTTGCCTAAAACCTCAAATCTCTATTAATAAACAAGTTAAGTTATTCAGAGTCAACTGTAAGTTAACCTAGGAATCACACATCGAATATCTTCCCAGCCTAATAAGTAGAAACACTTTTATTATTTTTAAGTGCCACTCTCACCTCATTTTATGCTGGGGTCATTCATCGCATGCAGCCAGGGTATTTGCATTACAGCGACGTTGTCTACGGGTAATGTCTGGACTTAAATTCAGGGAATGCTGCAAACATATCTATTTTTACTTGTCTAATGTACATAAAAAGAAATACCACTGACTACGCCGACAGAGACGGCAGTAACCATTACGGTGTAAAAATATCTGATATTTTACCTGATAGTGTGAAGGACCTCAGTCTTAGACAGTTCGAATGTAATGTTCAAAACTTTAAAAAAAAAGCTTTTTACAGCACTGAAGAGTATATATTATATAGTTTTCAGGACATTGCTTAGATTTTGCATTTGTTTTTTATTTCCTGATATAATTTTGACAATAAACCAAGACAGTGGAGGCTCAAGTCTGACTCTAGTGCACAGTTTGTGTTGTATTTTCTTTCATTTTTTGTATTATGTTTTAATTTGTATTTTAATGAATTTTATATTTATTGATAATAACACTGTACTTGTATAGGTTTTTAACCTATGAAAATATCTTTATACATCACTAATAATTATAAAGAAAAGGTTTTATTTCTTTTCCTCTAATACAAAGGTAGCCACATTTACCAGAAGACTTATCTATTGTCCTGAAAGATCAATATAATGTCATCATTAATACAATTTAAAAAGGAGTTCTTTAAATTTAAAACTTTTGAATTAATATTGCCTTTCAAACTAGTGTTGTCCTGTCCACAACAGAGACTATAGTTACTCAAATTCCTCTTAACATAGACTAGGCAATTCAGGATATACACCTCTGAAATAGTAAGTATGTTTAATTTAATAAAAGTTCTCCAGATATTGGCTCCTCTATCTGTCTGGTTTGTTTAAATATTTTTAACCGCGTGAGGAAACACGTATTTACATGCATATCTGATTTACTATTCTAGTAGTGTAGCGGACCAGAGTCAATCCTCAGTAGGATCACAAAAGCAACCCAGTCCCGCCCAAAGTCCGCAAAGCATTGAAAGCGAGAAGATGCAGAACACTGTGGCTAAGTCTAAGCTGAACCCAAATGCAAAGGAGTTTGTGTTTCCCACCGCTAAACCTTTTCAACCTAGGTATGTATAAAGTTCTTCATATATATAAATCAGGAAACAAGATTCTATTTAAAGATTATTGCTTTAATAGTTGACATTTTTTATAACATCACATTACGTGCCCTATACCACCTACAAAGTTGGTCGAAATTTCGCTTAAAAATCCATTTTTTGATCTTCAGAACTTGTTTTAAAACGGCTGTAAATAGACGGATGAATTTTAGCGTGTTCTTGGGTTTGTAACGATGTAAATTTTACTTTCAATAGATATATTTGCAATGCTTTTGCATTATTTTTCCAATCATGCTACAAGTGTTACGATGCTGTTGACCTTGATGGGATTTATGCTGATGAGTCTGGAAGGCTGCTTGTTCGACATTCCTTCTATGAGGATGAAGTCAAAGCTAAAGTTATAGGCCTGGATCCTTTGAAGGGTGCTGGACCTGATGGTGTTCCTGTGGTATTGAAGATATGCAGTTCGCTCGCCTATCCACTTGCGAAACTGTTTGAGGGATCTTTTGATGCTGGATATTTTCCCATTGTTTAGAAATTTTCCAACCTAATTCCAATACACAAATCTGGAGATCGGTCCGATATCTCTAACTACCGAGGTGTGTGCATCCTATCAGCGTTCCCAAAGATCTTCGAAGCTATATTATCATAAGAAATCAACAATAAACTTAGGCAACTATCAGAATTTTATAGTTGAAGATCTCGAGTCGGGTAAAGAGGTTGATGCAGTGTATACCGAATTTTCGAAGGCCTTCAATAGTGCCAATCGCGAGATACAAGGGCCATTATCTGTCTATACAATGCCCTTGTTAGAAGTATTTTTGAGTATTGTTCTGTTGTTTGGTATCCTTCTTATTATTTCTACATCAACCTAATAGAAAGAGTGCAGAACAAGTTTGCAAAGTATCAGTTATACAAACATCATTTCCCCTCTCATGACCTCCCATATGACACCAAACTTCTGCTTTGTGGCATTAGGAGCTTGGAGTATCGTAGGAGAGTTGCCATGGTGGTATTCCTTTACAAGATTCTGAATGGATATATGGACTGTGAAGTACTTACCGAGTCTGTCCTCTGTCATGCACCGATCCGACGTACGAAACAGTCCCGGCTTTTCTTGGAGATTCCACTTAGGACTAATTACGGTTTCAATGCATTTATAGATCGACTTCTGAGTGTCGGTGGTTTTAGCAGAAGTTTGCTATAATGAATAATATTCTTATATTGTTAAAAAGCTTTGTTTGTTATTTTTATTTCTTTTTTTTTCTGTTTTTTTTTTTGTAGACTTTTATCTATATTTATACATCTTTATATTTTTTTGTTTCGAGTTAGTGGATAGGTTTAATGAGAGACTTGACTTTGTATTTTGTACTTTGTATTTTGACAGACTGTTTTTTTAAAGCTTATTTTAATTTTGCTTTTAACCATACCATTTGGAGGTTGACTCTGTAGAGTATGTTATTTGAAATGAATAAACAAATATATTTTCCTCTTTCGCAATTCTAAATATACAGGTTTTTAATACCTTTATCTTATAAAAATAAACCAAAAAATAAAAAAAGCTGTGCCATAAAACTAACGTGTGTGACAAATATTCTCTTTCTCGTTTCACCAGATTACTCTTATGGCAAAGTTCGTTTCTATTTTCTGCTTTATTGTTAAAGATAAAATAATCAAACTGTATATTTAGAACTTGAAACATGAGACCTATCTATTGAATGTAAAATATACAGGGTGTCTCATTTAAAAAGAGTTAATTTTACAACATCTTGAAAAATATGAAAGTTATAGTAAGCAAATTGTAGACAAGTTAAAATGACCATGCTGTGCCTATGTAACTGAAATTATTACAAACTGCCAGCATGTAAGTATTTAATTACTAAAAATTAACTGTGTGTCTCCTTATTGAAATTATCTGATTGCCTCAGAGTATCAATTCGATCAAATTCTAAAGAAGAGAAGAAAATAAACAATTTTGTCTTTGACATTTGACACTGCTTTAAAAATAAAGAAATAAGTATTATAAAAATAAATTTCAAAAATAGAACAGTTACATTCATTTCATCGACAAAAGTACCTGTATGAAATATAACTATACAGTAAAAGAAAAGGTACTTAAATGTAAATGAGCCATTTCTTTCCATAACTGACAAAAAGCATTAGAAATAGAAAATAACAAATACAAGTTAATTAAAAACAAGGTTATATACACACCACTACTTCTCCTTCTTGGGGTCTACCAGTAGTTGCCAACAACTACGAAGCGACGTTAAGCGATTATTTTTATATTTATTTATTTAACGTTTTCACATTTACAAGCATTATATTATAATATATAGCTATTTATTCTAATATAATATGTTTTACATCCAACTTAAATTCAATTAAGGACACATCAAAAAACCTCAATTGCTCATAATAAGTGTTAACATTATGTGCCATTCTGTTCATTGGATTAAACAACAAATAAAATATTCTGCAGTGAGGTATATGAAGGAGTGGAGTATTGCGTGTTCTATGAGCTGAAACATGTACCTGCAGGCAAGAAAGGCATTCTGGACTCCTTATGTAATTATTTAAAATTTTAAAGATTCCTATTATCACTGTAAATGAATATGATTTCCTGATTGTTGAAGGAAAGTTTGAATTTTGTGTTGTATATAGTAAGACTTATAATGTTTTCTTAATTTGTATATATCGACCGCCTAATGGTAGCATTGGGGAGTTTTTGGAATCACTTGAAATGCTTGTTTCCAGTATTCAGATGAATTCCAGAATAATTCTTTGTGGAGATTTTAACATCAATTACATGGCGGATTCAAATGAAACTCAAAATTTAAAAAACTTATTTTTGTCATTTAACTTTTCAATGGTAGTACAGCAGCCAACAAGAATTTCGTCCCACTCTTGTACTTTAATAGATTATTTCTGTTTGAACTTTATTTCTGAAATTAAATGGGAGTCATCAGTTATTCCTTCGGGATTGTCCGACCATGAGTCTGTCTTACTAAGAGTTGGTTTATTTAAAGAAAAAGGGAAAAAATTCAGGTATGGTAGAATATATAGTTCCACTAACTTTCATAATTTTCGAATGTACAGTATGGGTGTTAACTGGCATCGGGTAGGTGAGTCTTGTGATCCATTGCATTACTTTAACGAGCTTGTTTAGGAATTTTTAATAAAAGTTTCCCAATTTGCAAATTAAAAAAGAAATCAGGAAAACCTTGGGTAACTTCTGGAATAAGAACTTCATCAATAAATTTGAGGGCATTACATACCTTCAGAAAATATGCCACAAATCTTTATTTTCACAATTATTTTTTAAACTACAGAAAGATCTACAGAAAGGTAATTAGTACTGCGAAGCAAATGTATTATAGAAATAGAATAGAGAGGGCAAGTAACAAAACTAAAGAAAACTGGAGTATTATTAATGACTTGACTGGTAGAACAGCGGATGTAAATCGGATTCCTATTGATGTGAATTTACTTAATGAGTTTTATTGTACAATAGCTGAAAAAATTACAAAGAACTTAAGACCCCAAATCAATCCACTGTCTTACATTCAGAATGTGTCTATTCGCGACTCTTTCTACTTGGCTCACACTGATATTGATGAGATAAAAATTATTTTTAAATCAATAAAGAATAAGAAGTCCTGTGGCATTGATGAGATATCCCTCAGGGTTCTCGAGAATCTCCCCGATGAAGCTCTCAGTGGGTTGGTTCAGTCTATAAATATGTCATTTGATTGTGGCAAATTTCCATCATGTCTGAAGTTGGCTGTAGTTAATCCATTATTCAAAGGGGGCGAGCTGGATGATCCAACAAATTTCCGGCCCATTTCTCTCTTGCCCTGTTTATCTAAGGTCGTGGAATCGTTGGTTAAGAGGAGAATGAATTCTTTTTTGAAGCGGCATAATGTTTTGAGCAGGAATCAGTTTGGGTTTCAGGAATCGAAAGGCGTTAATGACGCAATATTTGCTTTTCTTGAAGGGTTATATACAAGCTTAAATATGGGAGACGTGGCTGCAGCGGTGTTCTGTGACTTTTCCAAGGCATTTGATTGTGTAAATCACAGAATACTGCTGGATAAACTCTCTAACTATGGCTTTAGAGGCAATACACTTAAATGGTTCGAGTCCTTTTTGACTGGGAGAAGACAGATTGTAAAGTCATTGGGTGTTATGTCTGAGACTTGCAATGTGAATCATGGAGTTCCACAGGGATCGGTGCTTGGCCCAATACTTTTTCTGCTCTATATCAATGATCTTGCCTCTCTTGACATAAGGGGTTCTTTTACTGTATTCGCAGATAATACAACTATTTTATGGGCACACCCACAGCAGGATGAACTTATATATAATATTGTTTCTGAAGACATGGTGAAGGTAAAACAATGGTGCGACTCCAACTTACTGTGTTTTAATGTTAAGAAAACAAGCGTACTTAGCTTTAAGTTTGCCTTTTCTGGTTTAAATTTGGATGGTTATGAATTAGAAAATAGACGAGTAAATAAATTCCTAGGCATTATGATCGACGACAGGCTTAAGTTTCAAAACCATATTGTGGCACTCAACAAAAAAATTGCAAGTGGGTGTTAACTGGGACTGTCTGTTGCTAGATCTGTTTATTTCTCCCTTGTAGAGAGTCATCTGCGTTATGGTATTGCTTTTTGGGGCTTTTGTAGCCGGTACCTTTTTAATTCTACTTTTGTCCTGCAAAAAAGAGCAATAAGGTATATTTGCCAGGTAAATACAAGAGAATCATGTAGACCATTATTTGTAAAATTGAAAATTTTGACTCTTCCCTGTATTTTTATATTGGAAACAGTATGTCTTATATTTAAAAAATACCATTATATTATTAGTTTATCTGGATCTAGTAATTACAATACTAGACTGGTTAATAATGTACAAGTACCAATTCCCCGAAGCGCTCTTACTAAGAATTCGCTAATTTATGAAAGCATACAAATTTTCAACCACCTGCCAAATAGTATAAAATTATCACCCACATTAAAAGTGTTTAAAAAGTTAGTTTCAGCACGACTTAGGGAAAAAGCCTATTATAGTTTGCTAGATTATTTTAATGATAATTGGACATAAACTAATGATATTTTAAATATGTGTTACGTCCTCAAACTTTTAGTGTTTAGCTATATCTTAAATTATGTGTAGTTACATTATAGTATTTTGACCATTTTTTGTTTTTTATTGTAGGTATGTTTTATTTATTAGGCAATTTAATTTATGATTTTTGTCAGAGCTTTGTCAACAAGTACTTTGTATTTAGCACAATAAAGCATATTTTGAATTTGAATTTTGAATTTGAAGCAAACATCATAATACTTCCTCCTACTTTTTAGCGAACCCAAATTTAAATAAGATAACGTCTGATTAGCAGTTAGATAGATATCACTCCTGTTCAGCTTGAATGATGCTGTTTTACTAAATTTATATTGAATATTCTCAAGACGGTCTATGTGGACATTATAATAAAGGGACCAAACATACAATATTCCATTATTGATCATACAAAACTAATATACAGGGTTTTAAATGCCCGAATATCTGTAAAGTCATGACATATCCTTTTGATAAAACCCAGCATTCTGCTTGCTCGCCTAATAACATTCTCATAATGATTGGTAAAAGTAAGTTTATTATCGAAATAGACGCCTAAATCTGTAATTACAGGTAGCTCTTTTAAAGGAATGTCATTTAGTTTATAGGTTGTAACAAGCTCTGATGAACTTAGTCTGCTAAAACGAACTAAAAAGCATTTATCTACATTTAAGGACATCTTATTATGACAGCACCATTTGCTAATTTCATTCAAATCATACTGAAATAGATCCATATCTATAGGAGAAGAGACCTTAGAAAAAATTTTGAGGTCATCTGCAAACAATAAAAAATTACTCTTCAGATAGACACCAATATCATTAATAAAGAGATTAAACAGTAGAGGCCCAAGATGGGACCCTTGAGGAACCCCTGAAGTGACACAGATTTTATCAGATAAAAAACCTTCAACCTTTAATTTTAACCATAGTAGTAAAGTACCCGATACTCCATATTGGTATAACTTGGATAATAATAGATCGTAGTCCACTTTGTCGAAGGCTTTGCTGAAGTCTGTGTAAATAGCATGTACTTCTGCCCCTGTCGACATGATGAATAACATACGATTGTTTCTATATTTCTGGAAAATGTCCCGTTTGTAATGATTGATTAAAGATTATGTTAAGTGGAATGAATAAAGTAGAGGAACAATGTTTAGGAATGGAAGGAGGAACACCATCAGGACCCATTGATTTAGTTAGATCCAATTCAGCTAGTCCTCTCTCAATATCAGTAACAGGAATATATATATATTATTAAAAGGATAGTTAATTACTAGAAGAACAGAAGGCAAGTTAAATTCATATGGGGCACAAGAAGGGCGACTATAAACAGATGCAAAATATTTGCAAAACAGATTGGAAATTCCTCGACTACTTTCAGCTATAACTGCGTCCAATTTCATCCCAGTAGGACAGATGCCAGTATTATTTTTAGATCTTACAAAACTCCAAAAATTACTAGGTTTATCTATAATAGAATTCTCAATGTTATTAATATGAGTAGTATAATCATGTTCTGTCAAATTTCTACACTGACTCCTTAAGTTAGAAAAAAGTTCGTAATCGGTGTTCTGACCAGATTTTTTAAAACTTCTGTTGGCTTGCTTTTTTTTTTCTAAAAACAAAACAAGTTCTTTTAATGTGTCCGAAAACTAGAAGGGAAAACAACTCTTAATTGTACGCTTTACAGGAACAAATTGATGAAACACTACCGATAACAGATAATAAAAGTTATCAACATTGCTTTCCAAGTAACTATTTAAAAAAGTGTTCCAATCTACAGACAAAAAATAATTATTAATAGAGACCAAGTCTACATTTTTAAAATCATAAGTTAAACTGTCAACATGATCCAAATATAAAATTTTATTAAGGTTAAATGAGAGTTGTAATGGTGGGTGCTTCAGATCGCAAGGCACTAGGCCAACACTCTTTTTAACTAAGTAAAGATCAAAATTTGCAATATGTACGCTGTTTCAATTTACCGTCATTAAAACTTCGTTATTTTACTAGTAGTTTCAATCAACAAACAAGCGACGTTTCCACGACATTAAGGGTTTACTTTTTTAACACGTCAGAAAACTTGTTTCATTGATATCATTTATAGGACGTTATTAATGGATCCAAAATGTATACCTAAGCTCATGCTTCTATAGACGCCGGATTAACGTTTTTAAAACGTTTCTGTTTTACCTCTAGTAGGAAATAATGTAACTAATCTGATTCTCGGGAGGAACGTTAATATTTAGTGCAGATGTAGTTGCAAATCGAAAAAATGCTGCTAGGGACATTCTATAAAAATTGTTTTGAATAAAACATAATGATTTTTAAAATTTTAGATACTTTTTATCAAGATAAATTTGCATGTCATGAAGTTTTTGCAGATCGCCAAGTACTCCCTCAGCGAGTAGACCGCATACCCCTCAGACTCCTTCTCATAGTCCCTACATCACGGCCGTGAGCGGACCTGGAGGTCCCCCAATGCCGGTTATGATGCCGACGATGCACTATATGGCCATAAGTCAGCCTCAGTATCAGCCACCACCACCTCAGCCTAATAGGATTAGAAAAAGTGAGTATACAGATCCCAACTTCCCGTATATTGTTTTAAAACCATCCAGTCAGAATCCCATCCCTAAAAGTTGACAGGCTGAAATGAATTCATAAATGCGAAAGGCTAGAGCTCCCCATCCATCCTAAACTTTTGATGATGAAATTGTTTTTAATTTATTTACCAGTTCCATTCAAATTCCTTTGTGAAATTTTTGCTTCCATAGATATCAACCTTACCAAACACCAAAACGTTCTCGACGATATGGAATCCATCATCCTAAACAAAGTATCCTTCTGACTACCTCCTATTCCTTTAAACTTATTCTGAATATCTTTCCCATCAAATAGAAACTTCATTCGGTTCCATAAAAAGTGAAGCACTAGATTTTTAAAGTAACTTGATGACCTCAAACTCCTCATAGAGGTGATAAATGCCCATGACTGTGATTCTTTACAGGAGAATATAAGTAGTGTCGTTGACTAGTGCAAGTTAAAAGGTTTTAATCTTAATGTCGAAAAATGCTCAGCAATGTTTTTTACACTTAAAAAATATATTTTGAGCAAAGAATATTATATTGATGAGATGACACTTGAGCAGACCTCTACCCATGAGGTTTGGCAGTGTTATTAGATACTCATTTAAACTTTTCAGAACACGTGAATTAAATTGATGAATCTTATCGAAACATGGGTTTCATCATCCGATCTAAATAAAGTTTTAAAATTTTTGACTGTCTTGTGTTACCTTAATTAGAATATGCAAGTTTAATTTGGTCTCCACAGTATGATGTACGGAGTAAAAGTATACTTATAGTAAAACCAAGTTTTTTAAAAAATTTGGTTATTATCCAAGACAGGGTTATAACTATTTTATTTGTTAAATATTTTTGAAAGCCTATCTCTTGAAAATTGACGAATAAAAACATGCCTCTTGTATATGTTCAAGATCTTAACAAATAGAATAGACTGTCAGGTTATTATCTCTCAGCTTCCGTTTTTAATAAACAAAAGACAGAAAAAACGTGGACTTTCCTAGAATAAATGTATAAAAATTCAACAATATATAGAATGTGTAGCTATTTTAATATTTATGCTAATGATATGACAATATTAGTATTATTTATTTATTTAACACATAGATACATTATAGGCAATGCCCAAGTAGTACAAAAGTCATATTAACATAAAATTTAAAATCAATTTAAAAAAAAAAGAGAAAAAGCTATTACTAATTGATATAATAGTCTGTGTAATCTTACACAGGAATCTGGTAATATTCTGTCACTACTTCAGCCGCCGTCACTGCTATTCAGACGGTACATAACTTTTTCTTAAAGCTTTTGGTGTAACATTCTAACGTCACAGTTGGAGGGAACTTATTAAATAGGGATATAATTCTGTTTATGGGCTCGTTTCTAGCCATGTCAGTTCTACCCCGATTTAGTGAGAAAGTTTCTGTTAGCCTTGTTGGACGAGAGACTAAAGTTAAATAGTTCGAGCACTTGTGGGCAGTTAAGGTTCACCGTTAAGGACTCTGTGACCGAAAGACATAGCAAGCAGTTTACGATGGGTTTTTAGATCTGAGAGGCCCATCAGTTCAGAACGTTCTTCCTTTAAGGTTTGAGCTGTCAATGTCTAGTCTATGCAGAAGAAACTTTGAGAATTTGGATTGTCTATCCTTTTAATATGTGTGTTGTATAAGGGGGACCAAACTACGCAGAAGTACTCAAGCTGACTTCGGACTAATGCATAATACAATGATTTCAGTGTTTCGACATCCTTGATATCCCAGCACTGTCTGATAACAAACCCAGCCATCGTATATGCTTTGGAGACAATGTTATCAATGTGGTGCACAAACCTAGGTTCACAATCGAAAATTACGCCCAGGTCACGCACAAACTCCACTCTGCTCAGTTCATGACCATCCACGAAGTAAGCATGATTGACAGGGTTCTTTTTCCTGGTAAATGATATTGTTTGACATTTTTTGATGTTAAGTTCCATTTGGTTTTTGTCACACCATGCAACCAAGGCATCAATGTCATTTTGCAGTGAATGGCAATCATGAACAGACGAGATTCGACGATACATCTTCATGTCATCTGCATACAACAATGCTCGAGAGTACTTAAATACCTGGCACAAATCATTCACAAAGATTATGAAAAGTATTGGTCTTATGTGGGACCCTTGAGGGACCCCAGAGTGCACTTTTATCTCCTCAGATACACAATTGCAGAATTTTACTATTTGCTTTTGGTCGCTCAAGTAACTGTCCAGCCAAGAAATCAACGGGTTATCTATTCCACAGTCTCTAAGTTTGTCAATCAGGATAGAATGATTTAATAAAATCAAAGTATACTGAGTCCGCCTGGAGGGAATTGTCCATTGTGCTACTTAGAAAGTTAGCATATACAAGTAAATTTGTTTGGCATGATCTACCTTGAAAGAAGCCATGTTAAGCGGGGTAAATGGTATTCCGAAACTCGTTGAAAGTTGCATCTGAGACAATCGATTCGAAGACCTTAGCCATACTGTTTAATCCAGATATTGGGTGATAGATATCATCATCTTTAAATATCAGTGCTATTGTGGAAAATTTCCACTTTTTTGGAAAAACGCCCATTGAGATTGATAAACTGAAAATGTAACTCAAAGGAAAAGCAAGTGTAGGGCTACACAATTTTGATTTGATCCAATAGTAATTTGCTTGTCCCGAGAATATACAGACTGGAATAAATCAGCAAATAAATTAGCAATCTCATTTGGGTTGGATGTCATGCTGTTGTTATACATCATTTGGGCAGGATATCCAGTGATACACCGTTTGACTCTTAAATATCCCCAAAAAGATCTGTTGTTCTGCAAATTTCGTTGTTGGGAGGATTGAAGGAAAGCATCATAATCGTTTGTTATAGCAGCTTTGGACTGCGTTCGGAGTTGTCTGTATCTGCTTTCAAGAGAAAGAGACGTTTCCTTTCGCAATTTTGTAAATACTCTGTTTTTATTTTTGATCAGGTTGACGGTTGTCTGCGAAAAGTAGCATGGGAATTTCAATGATGTTATTTTTTTTGTTGGAACCAAGAAGTTGACTGCTGTATTTATGGTGTAGTACGAGAACTCCACAGCATCTTCAATATCCAGCCCTTGTAGAATATTCCAATCTACATTTGCAAAATATTCATTTATTGCATTGTAGTCTGCATTATTAGAATTGAGGTTACAGTCATTTTCACTAGGGGGATGCTGGAAATTTTCTCAATATAAATTATGATGTCCAAGGACGGATGATGACCATCAATGCGAGATAGTGGAGAATCAGAGGCTTTGACCTTCACATTAGGAAGATTAGAAAATACCAAGTCGAGAATAGTGGAGTTATGATTCTCAATGTTATTTAGTTGTACATCATGAAAGGAAACACAGTCAAACAATGCAGCCTCAGTAAAATATAAAAATTAAATTGTTAGAATTATTAAAAAGACTTGATAAAGGAATTGGGTCATTATTAAACTCCATGCGAGGACCATTCCTGTATGATTTTACAGTATTAATAAGTTTATTGACGTTATTAATCAAAAATTGTTGGCTTCTTAGGCTCAAGATGGATCTGCTTAGTATAATTATGGCACTGTTTAGTTCATTATAATCGAGGTATCTGTAACTGGCTTAAATGCTGTAGATGCTATGTTCAATAAATAAATAAACATATGTCAAGTTGCAGGTTTTAATTTGTTGTCAACTTGTCAAGTAATATATTGTAATCAATATTTGCTAGATAAAAATTTATTTGTTGGAAGTGGGAAGTTCTTTTAGGGACATCAATGTCCCGGCGCCCGTTGGTAGTGTCGGACTCCCGCAGAACAACAACTTATTGTGCCAGTGTGGATACCCAGACTTAAAATAGTTTTTCCAAATTTAAGCTCTGAGCAAATTTGCTCAGATCTAGAACAGCAAAGTCGAGAACCTCTGAGTCCACATTCAGTTGCCCGAGGAATAAATGCCTTTTGCGATCTAGTGCCTCACACTAGGACACCACCTGCATGTTAGGTCACCAGCGTGTACCTTTAACTTACTCAGGTGGTCCTTGACAGCTCTGTGTCCTGTAAGGATGCCTGTAATTGCTCATCACCGATTTCTGCTCAGAAGGAACAAATTTCCAGCAAGTACAGCATCAGTTTCCTTAATAAAGGTTTTGCTGTGTGTATGTCCCTGTCTTATTTGCCAGTGGACCTTGTGCCTATTCATCACCCATTTGTGTACCCAGCCTCGTACTGTTCTCTTTGATAATATAAGGACGGGCTCTATCTCTTCAGCTTTCTCATTACCTTCGACGCCATTATGGCCTGGAACCCAGAACAACTTGACTGTTTTATTCAGCCAGCGCCCATAGTTCGTCTAGGCATTCCAACACCAGTCTAGATGTTACTTTTGGACACTGAAGTGCCTTTAGAGCTGTCTGAGCAGATGTAGATGCGCTGATCTACATAAGTCTTTTTTCTAATTAATGGCAGCATTAACTTAAAAAGCCATAATTCACACTGAATTGAGGGACAGGGTACCTGTTAGATATACTGTTGCGGAAGTGAGATTAAGCCAAGAATACAATATCAAGCTTGACATAGGATAAAGATGGAGATACTGAGTTTGTAAACTTCCTTGGAGAACAACCTTTTAAGACATCTTTAAATGCAAAAGATAATTAATTTCCCCAGATCTCCAGAACAGCAAGCATATAAGCAATCGATGTGC
Source organism: Kuschelorhynchus macadamiae (assembly GCA_030620095.1). NCBI lineage: Eukaryota > Metazoa > Arthropoda > Insecta > Coleoptera > Curculionidae > Kuschelorhynchus > Kuschelorhynchus macadamiae. The sequence goes on along the minus strand of JAUTXW010004896.1, from coordinate 70,279 downwards.
TGCTAAAAAAATATTTTTGACTGATGAAAACAATCAGAGATAATTTATGGGAAAGAGTAATAGTTCCCGCCGAAAAAACATTTCAATCGTGCAACAATGGAAACATTTGTATATATAGACCCAGAAACATAAGGTGGTGAGAGATATAGCCAAGAATAATCATACTGGGCGTTTTTCTGTTAATATGTGTTCGTGTTCTCTCTTGAAGATATTAATATGCCTCTATTGACAGCATAGCATTGACAGAAGTTTTGCAGATAATACATTATTTAAACGCTTAGTTCTATAAAAGGTTATAATTTAGGTAATTGGAACCCTTATATTATTCTACTTGTAGGTATTTTAAGAGTTATATTGTTACAAAAACATTGCAGACACTTAAGAATAAAATTAACAGAAACATCACAATGCCACTTCTCATCCACCTACCCTTTAATTGTAGAAAAAGTTAATTCAAATATTTTAGCTTTAACTCGGAGTTACAGGAACATCAAATACAGTCTTTAGGGGAAACTTAGCAGTATTATTTTGACTCTTTATACAAATATTTATTGTTACAGTTCCGATGGGCCAGATTCGAACGGACATGGCGTCCCAGATGCAGCACGCGGCTGCTGTCACTGGACAACCGTTGTTGGCGCCAGCGCCTATTCCTCAGTTCATTTACAATCCAGGGGCGGCAGCGGCTGCGGCGGCGCACAACATGAATCAGGCCGCGGCGGCCTATCAACCCGCCACGATGGCAGCCATGCATGCGGCTACGATTAGGATGTACGATGCTGCTGCCGCCGCGGCGGCTCCTACGCAGGTAAGCGAATTTAAAATATTCATAATTTTTATAAAAGTACTTTTTGAAATTGTTGAGATTATTGATTGCAAGTCTATTTCTAATATCAGAATAAACAAATTCGTATGTAGAAAACATTCTTTCCAAGCCGGAAGAAAATGCACAGGCATAATATATATTATATAATGGGAACAATTATATACAGGGTTCTTAGCGACCTGGAAAACCTGGAACAGTCAGGTAAATAATAGAAATTCAGGGGATTTTGTACTAAACCTGGAAAAATAATAAAATTAATCAGCGTAGCTTGATTGTATTTAGCCAAAATTATTTCGTCGCGTTTATATAACTATAATTATATTTATATATATTATATAACTATAATTTATTTAACATCCCTTGTATTACTTAAAATTATTTTGCGGCTCTTACATAAGAAATTTATTTAACATCACCCGTATATTCAGACTTGCCCGCCGGCGCCATTCACAATAACAATAACTTGGACGACTAGAAAATCGACTTAAGTAATGTGACTTTCTAGTGGGAGCATATTATGTTTTCAGGCGAGCTAGTTTACGGCTCTTACAAATTGTGACAAATTTCCCAATAAATTTTGTAAAATTAGATGGGTACAAAAAATGTTCGAGACTGTGAGAGGGTTTTGGGTATTCTATCTCACCTTAAAATTTGGATGGAAGATAAAGCCACTAAGCTTCCATCAAATGTTTCAGTTACTAAGACAAAAAAGGTTTTTAAACGATATACGTTTTTAAGACCAAGATCTCATTTTTTCACACATTGCCGCCATTCTAAAACCATTTTTAAAAAATCAGAGTGATAAACCTATGGTTCGTTTTTGGTATGATGATTTTAGAAATACTAAACGAATTAATCAAAAAAATCTTAAAAATACACAAAAAAAGTTTTGGATAAAGGTCTCCAACAAATTTTAAAATTAAATTTTGATCATAAAGATATTCTTTTACCAACTAATAAGACTCGTTGGTTTTGCCACAAAAAAAACATTAAAAGAACTAAATGTTCCTGAAAAGGACAATCTTATTTTTTGTCGGAATGTCAGACATTTTTGATAAATCAAATATAGAAGTTAATAGAACGTTGTTATCTTAAATATAAGTTTATTAAATATGTAACATGCTTAAAACCAAACATTATGATTGATCAAAGAGTTTCACATATAAGAGTCCAAATTATCTTAAACTATTCGTACGAAAAAGAAATAATTTCCGCAGAAATTGCAGAAAAGATTGGTCAACAGCCAGCATCTAATGGATACCGAATTTATAAATTTTTGCATATTTGCAACATATAATCAAACTACTCGATTGGATACATTCTTCTACAATTTCTTGGGACAAAGTGACTACTTAAAAAATTGTAGTATTAAGTTAATTTTGATCCTTTCCCAAGGAAATGCCACCGTTCAGTCGGGGCTTTCTATAAATAAACATATTTTAGTTGAAAATCTGTTGGAGGAGTCATTATCTGCCAAAGTATATGACGCAATTTATCAGTCAGTTTCCACACACCAAAGTAGGTGGTGCATTAAATGTTAATATTTCCTACAAAATGAGGGTATGTGTTAAGAATGCTTAGAAAAGTTATCAATATGCCCTTGACGACTAAAATAGCCCAAAAAACTAGAAAAGGAAGCAGCATCTATTTTTTGTTTGTAAATGCTTTGTATAACTGCATTTTTTTTACTTAATTTTAAATAGAACAGAATATCCTTTTAAAAATGTGTACCTCTTCCAGTTAAAGTAACCCTGGTTGCTCTAATACTATAGCATTTTCTTTAATATTTTAAATTTTTTATAAAATTACATTTAGGTTTAGTTTCATTACTTTTGTTGGCTTTTTTATAAGTAATATAAATTCTCAAAATATGACTTGGAATTTCCGTGAAATTGTCAGGCAAAACCTGGAAAAGGCAGGGAATTTTATAATTCAAAATTGCCAAGAACCTTGATGTATAGTACCTTATTGATTTCTGTCATGGCTTCTTGAGTTCTCCACTACTGTAGTGTGGTCACATTTTGTACTACTTCACTAGAAAACGTGGTTGTCGAAACAGGGGTCTGATTTGCCTTCTAATTTAATGGTATTAGTATTAATCCTATATTTGGGAAATGTTTACCAGCAATGTCTAAAGCAGCATTTTTTCCTTTGTTTGATAGAGGGTGTTCATTTTTATTTCTGATAGGACCCAATAAGTATGCCAAAAAGTGAAAAGGTGTTAAGGCTTGATTATATCCTGTTATGAGGAGCTTATATTGATGTAAATTTGTATCCTCATTTTCGACATAAAAACAGCCTTATGTTTTATCAAAGCCTCAACTGCATTTGACAAGGAATCAACTTTTTGCTGAATCATGTCAAGTGACACAGGAATTGGTTTAAGAATTTTTAAAAAATTACCAGTCATATAGGGATGACCAAAAGTATCAACACTTTCTAGAAGACCACTACTTCCATCTTCCGTTGTCAAAACTCCACACATTATAGGCTTGTTATGGATGTTGGACTAACCATCAATAGAGAAACAAAGAGACTGACCAACACTTCAAACACATCGTTTAGCAGGATTGACAACTAAAATCTTGAAGGTGGTTTGTAGCCTAGTCTTAATATTTCAATAGCCTTAAGAACATTTGTATGTTCAATTGACCTGAAACTGCAATTTGTGGCAAAAATTGTTCTTGCTAGTTGCTTATCTAGTTCCTTCTTATCTTGACATGTTCTTACTACAAAGGAAGACAAGGTGGTTAAACTTCCGCTGCTTTCACTAGCCTGGTCTCCTAAATATCAAGAGATCAATAAGTTTGGCTTTGGCTTTGGTGTGATTATGTTCTCAGGTTCAGAGAAAGATCTAGAGCTGTTTTTATTAAACATTTCACTGAAAATAACCATTTGCCTGAGGTGACTGAACCTTCAAATTTTGGAGCGCAGTCGCCAAATTTCTTATTTATAATATGTGTATAGGTTGGTTTATGGGGGCATTGATTGCCCCTACAAACTATTCCTAACCCCATTTAATGTTTCTTCTCGGAATCTCCATAGCAGTCATTTGTCTTTGTCGCTCTTTGATATCGCTCCACAAGTTAATACTTTAAAGCAATAGATATGCGCAAGGTTTTAAATCAAAGCTCGATACTCTTGATTTCTAGTCTTTGTGTGTGTGTGTGTTGATTATAGATAATGCTTATAAGCTTTATTATGTGAGTTGTTTAACTATGTCTATTTTTTAATCGCCATCTATGCAAATTATTTGTTGCTTTTTTTGTAAGGAAAAAAAATGGGGCCTCTCTGTTACATTTGTAGTAAATAAATATTATTAATTTACTATGGTATGTTTTTTCTGTAAATAGAACTTCTGAATCTCAAATTTTCGGTGGCAAATGGAGATTCGACTTACAGAATTAATTAGGTATAAATAAATATATCTTCAGTTAGATTCATATGCATTTTTTTTAGATTCCATACTTACCACCTCAGCCTAGTGGAACACCTTCTCCCGCTCAACAATACAATCCAGCCGCTGTTCAACAACAACAGGGTCCTCCACAAGGATATCAGGTAATTCTTTTTAGTTTTAGAAATGAAACTCAGATAAACCAAATAGTGATATAAAATAGGCAGTTCACATTATTTTTATTTATTTAATATAAAGATAGTGTTCATATTAGGCATGCAGCTCATCTTTATTTTTGTACCTCGACCCCAAATTTTCTTGTACTGAACCATTCCTTCACAAATCACTTTTAAATGCCAAACAAATTTATTGTTAACTCAAGTATAAATAAGATTCATGTTTTAAAATTTAAATATCAAGTTTAATTTTATTATTAACCAAAAGACTTCAACGATTTTGTTCGATCAAGTATTATTTATTAAAGTACAGACGAGATTCGCGATTTAAAGTTAAAATGTCAAGTTCAATCACTAACCAAAGGACATCAAGAACTTTATATAGGGAATCTGGTATTCAACCATTTTTTTTTATTTTGTTAAATAAAACTAGAAGCCTAATAAACGAGAATTTTTTTAAAATAAGAAGATTTTTCAATAATACAATACATTTTTCGCTCCATAAAAATCCGGCAACATAGTCAGTAATAATGCTCTTTTTTAGATTATATTAACTATTAACATAGTAAGTAATAAATATCTTTTTTAGATTATTCTTTTGTTAAATATGGGTTTATTTAAATGTGTGTAGAAGCGGTTTTTTGACATAATTCTTTACTAGTCTTTTCAAAGCGACTTGTGAAAGAACGGTCCGGATCCGAGAAAATTTTTCACGAAAATTTTCCATAGACTGACACTACTATATAGAAAAAAATCTTTATTTTTTTAACTTCTAAATTTAGTTATATGAGTTTCTTTTACCACAAACTACATACATTAAATCGACACTTAATACTTTATTAAAATTTATTTCTCATCTCAAAATAGTATCCTCACTTGCAGACGGTCCCCCCGCAGCAAGCACCCCCTCAAATCCCCATGTTCTGCATACCCACGCAGCCTCACATGTTGCCAAACGTACCTTACCTACAGCAAGCTCCTCCACCAGGACCCCCCCACCAACATGTACAGGTAAGTTTTAATTTTTTTTAGAAAAAATTATTTTTTTTTCTTGTAATGGTTGAAAGATTGTATTCTTTTTATTTTATATTAAAAAATTGTCAAATTCGATGGGACATATAGTACAAGTGTAGGAAAGTTCCTAAAATTTTCAGCAAGTGGGAATTTTCTCCATCATTAGTTATTAATCAAGTTAATTGAACTAATTAAATATATTACAAGTTTTTATTGGAAGAATTCGTTTATGTTTAAATAAAAAAAAACTATTCTTTTTCAGGTACTAGTACAGCATCAGCACCCTTCGCAGGGAGGGAACCCGCACGGGCCTAACCCTTAACGCTGCAGTGTTCAACAGCAGACTCGGGTTTGATTTTAATAGAGAAATTTAATTTTATTTAGATAGTAAGAACCCATCGTGGTTTTTTCCGCGCGTACAGTCGCAGGTAGAATTCGTGACACAATATGAAGAGACGAGAATGTACAGCGAAGCGATAAAAGTTAGTCGGCCTGGCAGTTATGTTGTAGAAATTGACTCGTTCTCGGCTAATTGATCTATACTGAAAAAGGTTTGAACCAAGAAAGGTTAACCTTTGATTGTAACGTATGTCGGCATATTTTATGAATTACATATACGTTCTTAAGAGATTGATACTAAAACGAATATGGCGCAGTCTTTGTAGGATGAAATTCTGATTTAACAGGGTAATTACTATATGATAAAGATTAACATTTAACTTATAATTAGGACCAAGTTCCTATGTGTGTAGGGTTATTCTAATAGAGCTCAGCAAGTTGAAGTTGAAATCTCAACTCGACAATGTCATTGTCTTTGCAGAATATGTTTTTACCTGTAATTTGTTGGCCCTCAAAGAAATGATTCGCGAAAGTTAAAAAAATTAAAGCAGAGTAAATATAATTAATAAAATATATTTTCGAGGTGCTTGATTATTGTATAGACCATAATATTGGCTAAAAGATTAAGGGTATTTGATGATTATTGAAAACTTATCCAGATGAGTGGTATTTAATAAAAACTGACCCAGCATTGATGCAGTATCTACTATTTGGACTGAAATGCTCTGTACAGATTAAATGAGATTCTCTCAAAGTACGAATATTTTCTGAAATTACACACATATAAAAGCTATTGAATTTGTTCATAAATGTAGAAATATTATTTGCTTTTTTAATCTAATTAAATTATATAATATTTAATAAGTCCCAAGTTTCACAACATAACTGGTTAAATCCTTACTGACAAATATATTTTTGATAGGCTGGAAATAGGATCGTATAGTTTCAAGAGTTTTGCCTATGACTGTACTAATTTCATGTTAGGTCATCGTCATAATATGATTTTAAAAAAAAAATCTGTTGGAGAACAAGCGAGTGACTAGAGTTTCGTTCTGATTTTTGTAGCCGAAATTCTAAATTGTAGGAGATATCTCTATATACATTATATTCAAATGGGTATGAGGTCAAAGATAATTAATAATAACTACGGGTGGTTCAGTAGTGCGTTTAAGTCCAAAACCTTCCTTATATTCTGTTTTAGAAAGTTAAGATGGGATATCGACCTATCTCAAAGAGTTTTCGCTTTGCACCTAACTAAAATGCTTAACTTCACTTTCTCAAACCTATGAAACTAATTACCCTAGATAATAATAATTTTACAGAGAATGCGAAAATATACAGGGTCTTGTGGTTAAAAATATAAAATGGTTTTGCCCCTCTTTTTGAAACGCCTTATATATTTGAAAATATTTTTAAAATGTGGCTCTTGTATCCACAACTTTTGTATTTACCAGTTTGTTCTGGTCAAGATAGCTGTTGGGTGTGAATGCTCTAATAGACCATCTTATATGAATAAAAAAAATTATAAAATCCAGGTTTATGCTTGGAACGCAATGGACCTCCCGTAAACGTTTAACGTAAAAACTAACCTACAAAAAACGAAACTTAAAAAGGAAAGTCCACATTTGTGGTACAAAAATGGCTGATAATTTTGATATTGGAACTAAATATAACCGTTTATAAACTATATTACATAATAGTATCTATTAAAACACCAAAAAACACACAAAGAAAAATAAACTTTGAAGTAAATGGACGGAAGCGAATGACGTATTTCCTTTGCGTTGAAGTTTGATGGATAATATTAACAAATTAAGTCCATCTATATATTAGGGAGAACTAGGAATAACATCCTCTTAATTTAAGAAGAGCATTTATTTTACTTTAAGTTCATAGTCACGCCCGATCCTGTTTTAAAAAATATGGTGCAGTCTTTGTAGGACTAATTTTATAGATGATGCCAATGGCAACCTGAGAAAATTTAAGGTTTTGTGTTTATTGAGATGAACATCTATATTTACCAATGTAGGTAGTGCTCTTCGTATTTTTGGAGAATTGGTTTTGCAGACATCCAGTTACACTTTGGAATAAACATGACAGTCACCTACTATATGTATATAAAAAGCTTCAAGAAATCATAATAACAGAAATATAAATAGTTCAATGTAACGACACCAGGTAATTTATTAAAATAAACTAAAAAGGAATTAAATAGAAATAGCCATTTTGTTTTTTAAAGCCAGTTTTGCGAACTCTGACACCAAACATTTAAAAATAAACCACAAAAAAAAAATTAGAAGTCACATTATCAGGAGAATCCACGAAACAATTTCTTTCCCAGTTCTTCTGTAATATTTAACAGTCAGTGATTGCAAAATATGTCTCGAGTCACTTGTTTTTTCGCCAACATCATTCTGATTAAAGTAAGTATTTAAAACTTTTAAAAATGTAACAGTTTTAAAAGTGAATATCGCAAAAAATATACAATTTTATTTCCCTATTTTTCCGTTGTCGTTTGGTAGGTCGACTATGTGAAATGACGTATAAAAATACATTTTAAACTTTATTATTGAACTGATATTAGTAGAACCTTCTGAACATACTTGATCTAATATACCTATAATAAATGTAGTAGTTTTGTAACTGTAAACAAAAGAAAATTGACCTTTTCGGCATGTTTAATACATTCAAAGTAAAAACAGAAGAGATAAGACAGATTGCAATTTGGGCAGGTACCATCTCCCAACCGATGAGAGCATTAAAAGCATTTTTTAAATTTAGTATATCAGCAACTAACTTTTTCCTATCTCTTGCTTCTTTATCTTATTATAGATTGAAAAATATTCTACAAAACTAATTATAAACATTCAAAACTTTAGAAATAACTTTTGCATTTATCTTTTTTTTAGTATCATCATTCCTCCAAAAGGCATACTGTGCACAGATATATTTGTTTAATACTGTGAAATAAATGATGAAGTAAAATATACAAATTGGTTAAACTGCATTTTTTTACGTCGTTTATACATGTATCTTGGTTTATATTCCATTGCATTACGGTTTCAAATCAGTATTAGAGTAAAATACATTTTTCTTACAATAATTGTATCAAAGCCATACACAGCGGCTAAATGTAATTTCCCAAATTCAGAAACATTAATGGGGACAATTTGGCATTAATTTTTCCAAAACGGATTTTAGAGGATGACTGTTATTTGGGTAACTAATAAATGTATTTTAGTGTTACTTGAAGGGCTGGTTGAATTTTTTCCCAATATAGACATTTTGGATAATATTTTCTGAATAAAAATAATTATACTTTCTTACTGATTGAAATTGTTGCAGTATAATTTCCGAGTTTGTCTATAGTCCTATGATGCGTCTTATATTTTATAGTGTGATTACTCTATGGGAAAAAAGATATCAATATACCTACATAAAAGGCAGATTTTCTTGAAACATCAATTACAAGCATTTAAACTAATTAACACATTTGTTCCGTTAAAGAAACAGTAGAATGTACAACATTTTTGATTAATATATAGTTTTGTCTGTCACTAGTGGACCTATGTTAATATAATTAATCAGTTTCGTCACTCTCTAGATTATCAGTTTGATTACTCTGTTTGGACATAATTCTTTTCAAAATTAATGTCGCCTTTTCTTTATAACGCAAACCCCTAGACCCTGTCATCTCTCAGGTTACGGTTCAGCCTCTAGTGTTTCAAGTGACCTACTAGATTATGTGTCTGCACCAACTTCCCCTACTTACACCACCTTCCCCTATTGGTTTCTAATCAGCGTGGATATGACATTTTTACACTTTATAAACGCAGTTTGAGGCCGAATATTTTCGGTGGGATTTGAACGCATTGCCTGTTGTCAAGCAACAAGGCGAAGCTGTCAGACTGTCTCTTTATTTTTTTTTCAATTTTATACTGATTATGAACTAAAACAATACTTTTTTATTAGTATAAACAGTTGTAACATTCTGGCTGAATATTAAAACAAATTTTAGAGTAATTTGCAAGAGATGTTTGTTTTAACAAATCAAAAAATTAAATACAAATTCAAAAAATCACTGAAACTATAAGACGCATTACAGGCACACTGTCTTTTTATCCGATTTCCCCAAAAAAATTGTTAAGTTACTTTTTAGATAGTTATATTTTTGTTATTGCATTTTTTTGTTGTAATTTTGAAAAGTCTCTCATTGTCAGTTTCTGTCGTTGGTTAAATTTTTCTTTTTAATGATCAACTTTTTTTCATTATTAGATTTGATAGTAATTTAGGGTTTAGGTGTTAAATGGTTTTTGGTATTTCTAGACTTATCGAAGTCTAAAATATTATAGAGGTTTTTAACTCGTTTTTCGCTTTTATTTGGCGTATTTATTATTTATTGAATGGAATTCGTTTTCAAGTAGACCTTTATAACTTTAAGTTAAAAATTCAATATTTTAATGGTCAGAACTCATTTTTTTTTATACATATATCAAAGGTTTGCTCAAATGAAAACTTGTATATGAGGTACATCAATATAGATAAAACTATGTAATACATTTTTATTGAGGTCTCCTTTATTCTTAATGTGTTGGATTCAAAGATTGAGATGACAAATTATCTATCAAATTCCTATCTAAAGTTACACTGAGAAATACTTAAAAATAACTTGCAAGGAAATCTTCATATAACACTCAAATGTAACTCCAAGAATGAGTTGTTTCAAGTGATATCAAATAAAAAAATATCCAGCACTATTTTTGTATGGGTTACTGATAGAAGTCATCGATATAAAATAATAGTTTATGAAGAAAATCGAACAACATAAACGACAGATGAGGTCTGAAGTTATTAACTATATATATATATATATATATATATATATATATATATATATATATATATATATATATATATAGACCTAAAAATAATTTGGAACCTGTACTCACATAGTTATTCAAGAATTGACTAATTTTTATGTTTTGTTTTTCCTTAAATCTGATGCTGTCTAATTTACTTAAAACCTATAAATGTAGTTTTACGCGACCTCTACAAGTTTTCGAACCGGCTTTAAAACAAAGTCCTTTTCTAGGGGCCACCTACTTTTATATTTTTAGGTAAAATGGAAACTGTCAGATACTAAAGAAGTTCAGTGAGTTGTTCAAATATTTGTAACATGTTTAGAGATACCAAATATTATTTGTAAAAAAATTAACCACAACATTTGTGGTTGCACGAATTTTTGTAACGTCTTTTTTTCGTTTAAAAAGGCGTTAGGCTAGAAAAATTCGACGAAAAGAATAATATCAAATGTAGTTTTGACGCAACGCTAAATTTCCGCGAATTACTGGCATGGAAATTGTTTTCCCGGATATTTTTCTTTGCGTCAAAAAATAATAAGTTTCTCGATGAAAACAGTAGGAAGTGCATATTGTTTTTTGGGTCATTGTTGAACCTACAAGCTGGTAAGCTTAAGCGCGTGAAAATATCCTTTTTAGATATTCAGGTGTATTCCTCAAAATTAAGAAGTATAAATACATTGTGCTCCAAAAGTATTCTTCAAAAATTAAAATACTTTAAATTATTTTTATTGTGATTGGTCAAATTTGATTGACAACAATCCTTTTTACATTTTTTACACATGAAATGCATTAGTATTCCTTTTTACATAACAGTTTGCTAATTGCAACAAGAACCAAGAACTTGAATATGTATACAGTTGTAAGATATGTAAACTTTTTTTCTAGTTTTTTATTCTAGGCTCTCATTTATATGCTTCATTAGTTATTGTAGATGTTTAAAAGGTACTTCTTACCCCACACTGTATTTTAATACTTCAACAGCAATCCAGATATCAATATTATTGAAATCCTAAGTTATTTCTCTATTTTAATAAATTGAAATGCTTAAAAAAAAAAACGAATAAATTCAATAAAAGCCCAAAAACAAAATTTATTTAAATAGGTTTTCAAAAATAAATTCATTGTACATGCGCAAGAGGGAGATTCGAGCTTCTCCTGAACGTTGCGCGTGAATGTAAAGGTGCCTTAGTTATACAGGGTGGCTTCAAAAAGTAATTTATGTTTCGCATAGGACAGCAAGCAAAATGTATAGCAATAAAAACAACCTCATTCGGGTTATGTAAAGCACCCTGTATATCTTCTATGATATAATGTTTGTTAAATGTAATTTGTTTTTATTTTATTTTTTAACTAAAAGGATTTTGGCACCCGTAATTTTTTAATTTTTTTATTTGAAAAAATATATTAATTCTTTTTATAACATATGTTATATAATTAATTTGTAATATTTGAAAATTTTGAAATATTACACAGAAAGTTTATATGATCTTTCATAAAATTTTGTTACGATTTTTTCACATTTTCTAATAAAAATCTTTACTGATCCTTTGAAACTATAAAAAATGTTGTTATACGTCCCGGCGTATTCCACAATGTTGGTTGAAAACTTGAGCAAAGTATTGTCGTACTTTGTTTTTCCTTTTGAAAAATGAGAATAAGCAAGAAAAAAATAAAGAATATCGATTTTATATTAATTTTTTTTTTATTTTTTATTACAAATAAAAGTAACTTGGTTTTATTTGTAAAATATGTATTTTTTATTATTCCTATCCAAAAAAAGTCCTCTCATTCGACAATATATTTATATGTACAGGGTTATTTTTTTATAATTTGCCACCCCCTGATAGGTTTATTTTTTCAAGATTCAAAGAAATGGTTCCTACAAAAGTTATAGGGAATTTCCTAAAGATTTACATGGCGGCAATTTTAAAAACAAAGGACGATCGGAAAATCACTAAATCACCATCAACTATGTTATTTTAAAAGGGACACCCTGTATTTCTTAACATTTTTGGATTTCCCTCATTTTCCCCTTTCCAAAAATATATAATTTGTCTATTTCCGGAATATATTGTATTAGTATATATATAATTATATACTAATACAACGATAACAAACAAATCAAGAACTAGAAATAAGTATTTTTACAGCCTATTTACGTGACCCCCCTCCATTATCCAAGCAATTTTGAAATACTTTCAATTGCTTGGGTACATTCTGTATTTGAAACCCTAATTTCATTCACTCTTTTTTGTCGCAACTCGTCAACACTGTCCGTTCTATTATGATACCCTTTATCCTTTAGGTATCCCCACAAAAAGTTGTTCAAAGGTGTAAAGTCGGGACTGTTCGCGGGCCAATGAACATGGCCATATTTGCCAATCCACAAATTATATCGAGCATTTAAAAAATCTGTGACCTCTCGAATGTTGTGTGGTGGTGCGCTATCTTGGTGCCAAATTATTTGGTTATAAGTATTTAAAGGAAGCTGCTCCAAAAAAATGCTCATTTTCGTTACTTAATAAATTTAAATATCGTTCGCCCGTTAGTATACCCTCAATAAATATCAGACCAATAATGATACCGCACCACACATTTATTGACTTCCGCTCTTCATTTATATGTGGATTTCTTTTTGCAAGACCACAAAATCCTGAATAACAGCATATCTTAACTCAGTCTGGTCAGAATATCCTCACAGAAGTAGAGGCGTTGGTTAATAGTTGCACTGGTCTAATTTTATATGGGCGGTATCCTTAGAGTAAGAATTAAAGTAGAGATCACAACTCATTCATAAATCAAGTTAGGGGTATGCGCCAACATGGTTCCCCTATTTTTCACATTCTATAGACCAATGTTGACCATAAAACAAGAAGTGGGGATAAGCCATGGCCATTTGTTGACGAATGCCAGTGACGGCGTGAGTTTTCACTTCCCACATAAGGAAATATCCTCAAACGTGAAAAAATTATCATTCCGGGTTTTTACAGATCCTCATGTTTTGCCATTACTGTCGGTCGATCGGTCTGTTCCGGTATAGCTAAAAAATCCGCTTACTCGATTAACTTTAGTTTTATTTAATTTTCCACAAAAATTTGGTCTGATATATAAAAAAAACTGGTAAAATATTGGTATGAATTAAATTTGGCGAAACAAAATGACGACCTGTTAAAATATTTGATGTACGAAAATGAAGAAATGGGCTATGCTTCGTTATCGTTGACAAAAAGAAGGATTCTTACCTATTCCTTAATGAGGCAAATAGGTATTTTTACAAATTTCAAAGAAATAATCGTTCTCTACCTCACTATCTAAAATCAAACCATTAAGTTAGGTAAGTTCAAAAGGAAATTAGTTATTTATATATTATTAAACTTTAGTTTTTAGTTATTTTTGCCTTATGTCACTATCACAGTGGCGGCTCGTCAGGGTAGGCCTCTGAGGCCGCGCCTCACCCCCAAAATAAAGAAAAAGAAAATTTTTTTATATAACTTTTTATCTATTACCAATTAGAAATATACTTTTTAACAGTTTTACAACATAATAACATTAAAAAAAAAACAAAATATAATCCCATAATAAATATTTTAGAAAATAAATTCTGACCACATCAAAAAACCGACCGTGCAATCCGTGCAAACCCATTCCTAAAGAAAGTGCTCTCGAATGAGGCGAAATAATTTTAGCTTGGAAAGTTTCGACTTCTGACCTATTTATCAACGGCCGGTGCCGATGCCGGCGAGTCACCTGATTACGACAGAGCGGGATGGCGATTGCCGATGCACGCGTTTTCTATTGCATTCTTGAGGCGATAAATCTGTAGCTTGGATATGCTTTTATTGGTTATTTAAATCACATGACTAGCGAAATATTCCAACGGCTTCTTTTTACGTGGTGCGTGCGGCTGAGAAAGAAATAGGAAATAGATTGCGATAATCGCTGATTGAGGGCGTTCTGTCTTTTAAGGTGAATAAATACGCGTGAGTAAGTTTTTGTTTTGTTTTGATTTGGTAAGTTGGACCGTTCCATTTTTTGTATTTGCTTTTTGCTTTTGAAATGAATCCTATTCACGACATTATTGCTTCATTAATTGAAACGCCTTTTTTAAGAAGAAGCGAAACTGAAAAGAAACAGATATTAGGTAGCCGTCCGACGCCGAAAATTTTAGCAATATTTAACGATAAGAGGCAAGGTAAAAAATATTCAAGAACTTTTCAAATATCTTGGTACGAAACTTATAGGTGGCTATGCTGAAGTATTTATAAAGAAAGCTTATATTGTTGGCCTTGTATTTTATTAGGTTGCGTCAAAAATAATTGGAGTTCAGGGGGCGGATATTCGGATTTAAAAAATTTTTCACGAGCAGTAAAATCGCATGAAAGTTCAAGAGAGCATATTAAAAATTCGGTAGCACTTACAAGACTGGAGCAAAATAGGGCGACTATTGCGGTTGCACTACAAGAAAATGCAAGTCTTAATAAAATTGTTTATAATGAAAATATTCGAAAAAACCGTTTATTATTAAATTATTTAATTGATGTTACTATTACTTTGGGTAAACAGGACTTGGCATTTCGAGGTCATAATGAAACAACAGATTCTTTTAACCGTGGCAATTTTAAGGAAATATTTGCATGTTTAATAAAAAGAAATGCCAAACTTACTGAACATTGTGCTAAATTTAGTAATATTTTTACGGGACAATCTAAGACTATACAAAATGAACTAATTGGTTGCATACATGACTATATTCAAGAATATATAAAAAAAGAAATCAATGACACCGATTGTTGTTTTTTTGGCGTAATTGCGGATGATAGTACTGATATAACAGAAAAATCACAGTGTTCGATAACAGTTAGGTATGTGACCAACGGATTTTTAAAAGAAAGATTTTTAGGATTTTTTGACGTTAGCGATAATAGAACAGCAGAGAGCCTTTTTCATTTAATACAAAACAGCTTAGAGCCTTATGACTTTAAAAATAAGTTGGTCGCGCAGTGTTACGATGGTGCTAGTGTTATGGCAGGTGAAATAAATGGGCTTCAAACAAAAGTTAGATCTATTGCTCCTTTAGCTATGTTTACTCATTGTTGCGCCCACAGATTAAATCTAGTTTTACAACAGGGAACAAAACTGATTACCCAAAGTCGTATATTTTTTGCCACTTTATTAGGAATACCAAATTATTGCCACCAATCACCAAAACGGTCTTTTGTGCTTAATCAGAGAGTAGGTAAAAGAATTCGCGAGCTGTAGAAACGCGATGGTATACACGGTCTAAAATTTTAAACTTAGTGGCTAATGAATGGGACAATTTAATTATAGTATTTGAAACTATTATTAATGACTTAAGTTCTAGAACAGAATCTATTAATGGTGCAAAAGGATTTCTAAAGCATTTTAATGATTTCGAATTTTGCCTTTTAACGCATATATATAAACAAATTTTTAGTTGCACTGATGTACTGTTTCAAATATTACAGTTAAAGCATTTAGATATAAATTACTGCATTTCGCAAATAAACCTTGCCAAGCAACGAATTATTGAATTTAGAAACGGGGACCATTTCAAAGAACTTTTCAATATTGCTAAAAAAGCCACTATTCTGCCAACTAACACACGTCGAGGGCAATGTTCTAGCGACTTTGATATTTTTACTAAATATAAAATATTATATTTCGAAATAATAGATTGTATAATTCTTCAATTAGGGACGCGGTTTGAAAATTTAAATAATTTAAATTTCTTTGCTTTAGTCGATTGCACAAAATATTCGGAATATGTTAAATGCTTTCCAGACGACTTATTAAATAATTTATTAAAAAATTATCCAAACATTTTTGACAGAGATAGATTAAAGAATGAGCTTTCTGTATTGTAGAGGGATGAACAATTTTCAAATTTAGATGTCGAAAAAAGTCTAGCTTTGTTATTTAAAGATTTTAAAGCAATTTTTGCGGAAGCATATAAGCTTTTTAATTTAGTTTTAACTATTCCCGCAACAAGTGTATCGGCCGAACGAAATTTTTCATGTCTTAAACGGATCAAAACCTACCTAAGAAACACAATGACACAAGAACGGCTTTCGGGTTTAGCAATGATGTCAATAGAGCAGGAATTACTGTCAGAACTTAGTGAAGACCAAAACTTTTACGACCAAATTATAGATAAATTTGCAACCTTAAAAGACAGACGTATAGATTTAATGTACAAAAAGTAGTTTTTTTATCTTATTTCATACAACTATTTATTTTAAGTTTTAATAAACTAAATTATGTTTTTATTATCGCAATCACCGCTATATTTTAGTGATAGGTGTACATATTTTACTTGTTTTGTTTACTTTTTATTTACTTTTTTTAGTTTTTAATGGTTTAGTAGGGTTATTGGCGATGACCTCCATTAAAAAAAAAGGTCAACGCGTCGCAGAATAATACCTCATGGATGACGTGGAAATTTATTCACATTTAAACAAAATTAACCTCATGTAGCCTCACCCTTCAATATACTCACGAGCCGCCACTGCACTATCATTGTTGTAATTTTGACATTTAGAAAAATTATTTGTTCAGTTGTTGAAAATGTCATCTTAAACCTGTAACTGTCAAGTTAGACCTTGTCTAAAGTTAAACCACTTTATTGAATACGCGTGTTAGAGTTTTAAACTAAAATCAATGCTTTTATTGGCTTCCTATTCGTTTGATTGTATGTTTGTATATCTGGTTCAAATCTTGTATTGGATTTTTCAGCACGTTCATTACCGATTATTTTCAAATTTGACATGCATACACTTTCGGATATAAAAAATCCGAATTTTTTTAATCAACGTTTAGAAATCTAAAATGGCGGCGCCAATACGGCCGACGAATTTTGTTACTTGTGTAGCTAAAACTGAAATTCGGTACCTAGGAAAATTTAAAAGTGTCAGCATTTAAAAATTCAAAATAGCGGTGTCAAAAATTCAAAATAGCAATGTCAACAGGTCGGACGGATGATTTCAACATTTGTGGGGATTATTTAAGAATACACAACAAAAATCAAAATGGTGGTGCCAATATAGCGAACGAATTTTGTCATTTGTACAGATTCGGCTGAAATATCAGTATCTAGAAGTATTTAAGAATAAAAGTTATGAAATTTTAGTCAATATTTGAGAATTAAAAATGGCGGCCCCACCATAGCATACTAATTTTTAAATTTTTGCAGATATGATTAAAATTCGGCATTTAGGGGTATTATGTATTTATATACACTTTAAAAATAAAGATTGTAATACCAACATGGCGGCGGAATTTTAACATGTGTGTAGATTTGGCAGAAAGAAAGTAGGCATCTGGGGGTATTTGAAAATACATATCATACATTTTTAGTAAATATTTAAAAAATAAGAGTAGGAACGCCTAGAATGCGAGCGAATTTTAATATTTATACAGATTTTGTTAAAAATGGATATTAAGTGGGCAATTCATACATGTTTAGTAATAAATATTTAAAATGGGGATGTCATCAATCAATCCGATAAGTACTTTTTTCAGATATTTTTAAACATTTGATTAGGCCACCGTTTTGTTCCCCCATTTTGAATCTGTCTCAACATTTTTACCAGTTCATCCCTATGTAATATTTGATTTTTGAGCAAAATTTGAACATAATCGATGTAGTAGTTTTCTGCATTGACACACAACGTTTTATTAGGCCGCCATTTTGGATTTGTAGTAAAACTTATCAGTTGATGGTCGTGTCACACCTAATTTTTCTGCAAAATTTGGATAAAATGGATAAGCAGTTTTTTAGTAATAATTTTTTAACATTTCAATAGGCCGCCATTTTGTTCTGCCATATTGGATTTTTACCAAAATGATACTACGTCATCCATCATATGACTTTTAATTTTTAACCAAAACTTGAAGAAAATATGACAAGCAGTTCTTGATCTTTGCCGCGGACAGACATACAGACTAACCGACGGAACTACGAAAACTGTTTTTTTTTGCAACTAGAATACTTTCCCGTTGCAAGGAAAGTAAGAAAAAGCGAGCGCTATAAGATAAAAATAGAATAGCCAATTGTCATATTGTTATTCCATGTTAATAGCTAAAATGTAAAAAATAAAAGATATTTTAATTTTCAATATTCTAAATCTTAAATTCTGACTAGAAAATGTTTACGAACACATTTTTACTTTTAATTACACCAAGAATCACCATTTAAATTCCTTTACCTCACAACACTTATATAAAAAACTGGCCCAACTCAAGTGAAAATTAAAAAAAAAGGACCGAAATCATCTGAAACTTTATTATTTCCCCAGATTTCATCCAAAAATCTAGTGAATTTCGAAATTGCAGTACGTTTTTTTGAGCGAGAGACGCCCTTTGACTGTTTTAATTCTCTGGTAGGAAAAACTATTGTAATCGTCAAAATAATCACCTTCTGAGGAATCTTACATGACCCCCGACGAAATAAACGTTCTATTGTCCTGAACCGGATTGGTCAATACGTCATGTGACCCAAAATAAGTGATAAGGGTATCTTCCATTAGACATAACAAGTCTCCTGAAAAAGGAAATCTAGCTGTTTACTTAATGATTAAAAGACAATTCCAAACTTAAACGGCCATTAATAATTAATTAAACTCACATTGCCGCACCATAGTTAGGTCGACGAAAGCTCCTGGTTTCGCAATGTCCAAGATAAAGTAAATAAAACTTATTTATTAAATATATAAAAAATCAATGTTCTAATGTCACTGCACCTTTAGAACGCTGCTTCTTGAAGTAAGGCAACATATAATTAGAAGATTTGAACCGTATTAACAAATACAAAATAATACATTAAGACACATGCAGTAGTGAAGCTAAGAAAAGCTTAGTATTTTTTTTCAGCAAATTAATTTCTTTAATGTTCTATTGTAGTTCCACGACCTGCTATTGATTTTTAAGCCACGCCGGTCACGTGACCCTGTAGTAATCTTTACTGTAGCCTACTATACTTTTTTAGTATAAGCAAAGTTTACTGAATATAATATAAGTTCCCGGACGCATATTCGTATCGGACGTACGTTATTGCACAACCGGAAATAAACGAACTTATGCGACCCAGGTTACTTAACGGACATACGTGATTGCACATTGTGTGCAAAATCAGTCGTCCGATAAGGATACTTCGTGTTCTTTCTGTCTTGAAACAAGGTAGAAGTAGATGTCAGCGTGTTATTGATTTGTATTAATTTGTATTATAAAAGTATAAAATGTGTAGTATACTTCCAGAAAATTATGATTACCACCATGTTAGCAGCGACACAATAAGAACTAAATTTAATGCTAAAAAAGAAATCGATGTAAGTATTCAAGTATTATATCATGCCGTCAAGTATAAAATGTTTGAGGTTAGTTATCGTGTTGTATTTTCGAAACGGATTCGATTCAGATAGTTTCTCGATATTTATTCCCGACTTGTATTCACCTTAAAAACAAAAAAGCTGCCTGCATAGAAATCAATAGTAAGATGTTTAAGATTAATAAGCCCTGTATCAAAGTGGCAGTGTGTTAGGTATCCAAAGCCGCGATAGAATAAATCAAAACAAATTACGGCGCGTGTGCACCATGCAGCAGGCGCATAAATCGATTCCTATTGGCGTCAGTCGCGTCACCGTCGAATTAACCAGTACCCAAAGCAGTACCTCATTCAGTCGCTCTCGGTGCATCGCCGCATTTTCTGATTTACCTAATATCTTCAATTTGCCGTATTTTGTAATCATGCAATTTATCATTTATTTTTATTTTTTACTGTCGAATATATTTTTAAATGAATTATAATATTCATACTTAATTATAATGTATAGGGTCATTTAATGGTTGTGGCTACACTTTAGGTCCATCGATACCCTACAACAGATTACAATCAATCAATGCAGGTCGTTTTTCTTTTAGATGACTCAAGTCGAGATGGCATATTGGCTCAGTGGTCAAGTAGGTATTCGACTTTTGTGCGGACGGTTCTAGGTTCATATCGATAATAGTTATTTATGCTACAAGTGTGTAAAGTGATTCTTTCTTGATGAATATGAATATTTACGCACGAGCCGTAGGCGAAAATCATATGCGTCAAAAAAGGTACTTTACACACTAGTGGCATACAATTTTTTTTCTAAAACCAAAAAAACTATTGCAAAATATCAAAATTTACCAATTACTTTACGCCCTAGTGTGTAAAGAAAATTACTTTACGCACTAGTTCGTAAAGTAATTTGAAAATTTTGATATTTTGACAAATGTCAGTTCAGGATAAAAAGGCAGAAGTGAGTACTTTACGCACGGTTGTAGAAAAAGTTGTAGTCTGTGATTTTGAAAGCTACTATAAGCAGCGACTTTTAGATTTAGTTTTTGATAGAGTAAATAATATGACTTTAAAAAGGTTATATCCAAATTCTAAAGATGTAAGCTAGGATCAGGTGAAACAATTAGCTGCCATGCAATATTCTGTAAAGTCTTCTAGTGGATCTCAAGAATATTTGGTCGATATGAGCGATGGAATTTGCAGTTGCCCCATAGGAGAAAATGGAAAAATATGTAAGCAAAAGACAGATGCAATGTATTAACTGTCGGAAACAAAATTGTATTATACGAAATTGCAACTGGTACACAACCACCCGAAGGGCTTTTTTGTCCATTAAGACTTACTGGGAGTCTTGAAGCAGCAGCTATTTCAAGGAAAACTGAAGAATGTACACCCATAGTGTCGAATGAGCCGTAGATTTCATTATATTAGATGAAGAGCACGCTCAACTTAATATAAATGAAATAATATGTAACGCCGAAGAGAAATGGTCCAACTTTCTTTCCATACTAGACAGAGACGTTAAAGCTAGATTGAGAGATGACCCACACGGATTTTCTGGGGCAATTCATTCGTGTGTCGCAACTTACGATAAAAACGTAAATTCTTCATCGACCCTTATGAGTGCTTTATTTCAAATGTCCAAAGTTCTGCAATCCTTATCTTTGAGACCATGCAAGAAAACGCAAAGAAAAGGAAAAAAGATAAGTGTACAGCCAGCATCAGTGGCGCGTAGAAAAACGACTTCAAAAGGAAAATGGAGGTTACAAGCAGGCAGAAAAATCAAGTCCCTTGTATATAAGAAGAAAGCATCGCACGCTTTAAATAAATGTGTGGAACTCAATATTGCGCTAGCAGACAACAAGTTTTCCAAATAAACATTTTTTTGTATTTACTTTAGTTTTCAAAAGTTAACATTTTACTTTTAAACAAATGTTCATTTTATTCATTTTTATTTTTTGAACTTTATTCATTTCCAATAAAAATAATAGTATGTATACAGGGTGTTAAAAAAGTACGCTGCCAAACTTCAAGGGACGATTCCTCGCATTATTCTAAGACAAAAAGTTTATATAAACATAGTTCTGAAAACGAATAGTTTTCAAGATACAGGGTGTTAAAGTTCTAAGAAAAAACTTGTTTTTCTATTATAGCTTTTATAACACTCTAGGTATGTTTATCAAATTTGGTGTGCATCTTTTACCCATTAAAGGACAGTGTTTGATGCAAAAGGTTTTTTTTTATTTCTTCCAGTGGCGTCCCTACGGGGTTTGAAATTAATATTTTTTAAGAAAAAAAAGATACGCCACTGCTTCTTTTGAAAACAAAAATTATTTTTGAAATCTCCGTTTAATTTAAAGAAAATTTGGTCTCCAGACTTACTTTTGTACGACACACGGTTTTCGCGTAAAAAAATAAAAATCATTGCAATCCAAATGCAATTTTGCAATGGTAATTTTATGTAAAATCCGCTTCTGTTTATTTTTATTAAACATATTATTTAAAAGTTGGCACGCGTAATGCTGTTAGTAGTACCCATAAAAAGAAATAATTATAAATTTGGAATAATCTACTGAGTGACTCTGGGTCATGTCCCCTTTTATCTCCCAAACTTTTTTGCGCCAACACTTGTGATTTGTATTTGCCATTCGCGAGCTTAATTTTCCTTTTTTTAATTTATTACAATTCACTATTAAACCCTCATTTCTAAATGTATTTTTTTTAATAGAACTAACAATTTGGTAGGAAAATTTAAGAAACAAACTGCAATTTAATTCAGTAGTCAAAGAAACCTAAATTGTCAAGGTGGGATTTGCTTTGCTAAACGACAGTTCTTCGTTTGTTTATAACAATAACATGACAGTTGTCAAAACTATTAATAAAGGTGCACTTGTGTAATTTTTAAAAGTTTATTTAATTTTCTTTCGGTAAAAATGGTTCAGTTTACAAACCGTGAAATGGCAGACATGCATTTCGTGTATGGAATGGCTGATGGTAACGCTCGCGCCGCTAGACGGATGTATCAAGAAAGATATCCTGACCGTCCACTACCTAACAGACAATTTTTTGCAAATATTCACTCCAAACTTTGTGAAACGGGTAGTTTTAAGAAGTCTGCTGCCCTTATAGGGAGACCAAGAACAGTAAGAACGGTTCAGATAGAGGAAGCTGTCCTAAATGCAATTGATGAAAACCCAGAAACTAGTACGAGAAAAATTGTGACTGAATTAAACATTACTCACGTATTAGTATGGCAAATTTTAAAGGATCAACAACTTTATCCATATCATTCGCAACGTGTCCAAGCTCTTTTGCCAAGAGATTTTCCGCTAAGAGTGGCTTTTTGTAGATGGGTAGGAAATAAGTTAATGCAAAATCCAAGGTTTTTATCTCAGGTGTTGTTTACGGACGAGGCATGTTTTTCCCGTAACGCAATCATAAACTTTCATAACAATCATGTGTGGGCCGATGAAAATCCTCACGCCATAATTGAAAATCATTTCCAAGAGCAGTTTTCTGTAAATGTTTGGATTGGAGTTGTAGGAGATTTCCCTATCGGGCCTCACTTTCTGCCTAGCAGGCTTACTGGTGAGGAGTATAGACAATTTATTGAACATGTTTTACCTGAACTTTTGGAAGATGTTCCACTAAGGCAAAGGCGTTCTATGTGGTTTATGCATGACGGTGCTCCACCGCACTTCAGTTTAGTGGCACGTCAGTACCTACATCAAAATTATACCGATCGCTGGATTGGGCGTGCAGGACCACAATTTTGGCCACCCAGGTCACCTGATATTAATCCGATAGATTTCTTTCTCTGGGGACACCTTAAAGCATTAGTTTACACAACACCAGTTCGAAGCGAAGACGATCTACGAAATCGGATAGAAGAGTCCTGTGAAATTATTAGGAACACTCCTGGTATTTTCGAAAGGGTTCGCCAGTCGCTAATAAGGCGTACAAACGCATGTATTGAAGTCGGGGAGGCCATTTCCAGCAGTTACTTTAAAATTAAATTCTGTGAAATTATTATTTGTAAGGTTGGTTAAGTTATGTTTGGTTTACAATTATTTTATTAATAAACGTCTTGGTGTTGTTTAGTTTTTTTTTATTTATTTAATGTTTTATTCTAACCACAGCATTACGCGTGCCCACTTCCAAATAGGTATGTTTCATAAAAATTAAACAGTACCGGATTTTACAAAAAATTATCCTTGCAAATTGGATTCGGATTGCAGTAGATGTATGAAAATTGTTTTTATTTTTTTACATAAAAATTGTGCGTCGTACGAAGGTAAGTCTAGAGACCAAATTTGCTTAAAATTAAATGGGAATTTCAAAAATAGTTTTTGTTTTTAGAAAAAGCAGTGGCGTATCATTTTTTTCTTAATAAACATTCTGTCCAAACTCCGTACCAACGCCACTGGTAGAAATTTAAAAAATACTTTTGCATCAAAAACTGCTCTTTAATAGGTAAAAGATGTACACCAAATTTAATAAAAATATCTAGAGTGGTATAAAAGTTATGATAGAAAAACATTTTTTTTCATAGAAATTTAACACCCTGTATCTTGAAAACTATTCGTTTTCAGAACTATGTTTATATAGACTTTTTGTCTTAGAATAATGCGAGGAATCGTCCCTTGAAGTTTGGCTGCGTACTTTTTTAACACCCTGTATGTATAAAGGGTATACAGGGGAAAAACCAACAGAGTTGAAAAATGGGATTATCATTCAATACATTCGATCTGCCATATGTTTCGCTAAAAATACTACGAAAGTGTCGAGTTTCTATTGCTTTAAGCTTTGTTTTCTTTGTACTGAAAATTATACTTTTTGGCCTTAATTGCTATTCCCCTGTACTTTTCATATAAAATGGCGTTTCTATTTTTAACCACATTGTAATAGGTTTTTTTATTTTAAATATATAATAGACTCAATGTTGATGCAGCTAATTGCCAATCGTATCGGACGAACGATATCGCACAGCTCAGTGCAATCACTCTCGTCCTTTATGAACCGTAGTTCGGCATCTTCAAATGTGCAATTACTTACGTCCGATACGAATATGCTTCCCGGACTGCGACGAAAATTCCTATCTACCTATACCATTCCCCTCGCCGGAGCTGGTTCTCGCCAGTCCCCCGTTTCCAGTTGTGCGAGGCGCTGGTGTGTACATAGTAGATTTTGTTTACGATTAACATATTGTCGGTTGTTTGTACGTGGTAGACCAATAAAATGCCCGTCGAATATTGTTCTGTGGATAGTTGTTTTTCAAAACGTGTGGATTATCGTTCTTTCGCTGTCCAAAGGATGAACCAAGGTAGGCACCTACCTATTTTGAATATAAAATTATAACATTATAATTTTTGTGCAATTTTAAAAATATTAAAAAATATAAGAATATCTCTGCAGATGTCAAGCTTGGAAGTCGCATTTAGGGTTTACTGGGGACCACAATTATGCAGACATTAATTCTGAGTTGTCCTATCAAAAAAAAATTAGGATTTGCAGCCGTTATTTTACGGAAGAAAGCTTTATGTCACCTTTGAAGCAACGCCTCCAGTACAATGCGATTCCCACATTATACCTATCCAAAAAGTAGCTAAAATTTGGGGGGTAATATCTCCAGTGTGTCTGATTTTTCCGGAAAAAATCCGAAAAACTAGTTTCTAAGGAATTTGTTTCATAAATAGTGTATGAGCGCTACTGGTTTTAAAAATCCGAGCCGAAGACTAGGATTTTTACTTCCCTTGTAAAAGGGAAGTATTGTAATAGTGAAAAATCACTCTCCGAGATTTTTTCAGATATTTACGTTTCAGGAAGTCTCTAGATACCGACAAACATGTTTTCTCCATTCCGTCGGTCTCTGTCCGTTCCCGGTATAAGCAGCAAGAACAAAAAAATTGCAAGAGTCTTATAGTCATCTACATATGCAACTTAAGTCCAATTTGAAAAAAATGTCTATCAGCAAAATTCAAACCACATCAACTTGAAATGGTGAATATACAGGGTATTCCATGAAATTTTGACTAGGGAATATCTCAGTTGATGTACAAAATAGAATAAAGTGTCATTCATAAGATACATGGTCTTAGCATAGCTTTGATCATACACTTCAGCTCACAATTGACAAAGCCATAGCAAACCAAACTTCTTTTCTTTTTTAATCAGACACCCAGTGCATTTGTTGAATTTTGGAAAGTTTATTCGAAAAGCGGTTGGATAATATCATATTTTATCCTATATTTACTTATACATGGTTTCATTGGTTTCCAAGTTGTCCATGCATACTTCAGAATGTGTACTCTTTAGCACCCTGTATAAGCTAAACCAAAAAATATGGTGTTTTCGAATTGGCCTTTAAATAAGCTTAACAAAATAAAACGAATATACTCTGTGTCTTATTAAAAATAGAAAGATTGGTTTGCTACCGTTTTGTGAGCTACCCTGTATGATCAAAGTTATGTTTAAATTATGCACCTCATGGATCGCATAGAAAGTCCTTAAGACACTATGTCCATTTTCGCACACCAACCGGGATGTACTCTGTTATAAACAAATAATATTAAGAACTCATTTCTTACACTGTTATAACTTTTATAGTTTACCAATAAAAAAACTTAAAACAAAAAGGAACATGCTTTTGTATTACCAGCTTAATTTAGCTAAAACTTCTACTCCCCATTAAAAATCAATATTCCAGGAAGGGAAATATTTACGTATTCGGACACCAGAAAGTACCTTTCGTAAACGTTAGAAAAATCCCGGCTATTGCATTATGACATGGCAATGCTTGTTATAAACATATAATATTATACCATTTATAAATAAAAAAATGTAAAAAATGGTGATGCTTTTCGACTGTGATATTTTTCTTTTCTCCATCTCGTACGAATAGGCACGTCCATAGAACGGATTTTTTAAACATCAAATTAATTTCCTTAAATTTTTATTTAAATTAATGACTGTCGGATACTAGTAATAAATATTAAACTTTATTACTATTATTATTTTACAATCGAACACCGCCTGAGTTCGCCTTCCCCACAATATGCAACTGAGGAGAAAACGCTTACATTTTTTATTTTATTACTCTAATCTCCCCTGGAAGTTTTTTGTTCAAGGCGGCACGGGCTTTGTCCCAGTCGGCAGGCTTGTCTAGCTCGTTCGACAAAGTTCCGACCCGGAGTGAAGGAACTTATATATTATATTCCTTAGACAAGGAAAGAGAGAGGACGCGTAACACCCGTTTACGGCGCTGGCGCAAATTGAAGCAGAAATTCATTAGGACGCCATTTTATGGTGCCAGACAATCGAGGTGTCACCACAGTTTCTTTTGTGGATTATTCAGCGGAAAGTGTGTTAAAAACTATAAATTTTGTGTTAGAAAAATGGTGGTTTGTTGTGCTTACAACTGTAAAAGTCGGAGTGACAGAAAGGAACCTGAAGTTACGTTTCACAGGTGAGAAATAATAAAGTAATTTCTCAATTGCATTTAAAAAACCATTTATCTCATGTTCTAAGTAGTTATTTGGTATAATATTTTAATATGATCTAACAGCTGACTGATTTCACGATACTGCGCAGTGTGGGACATAAACATGACTATTTTCATTCATGATTACCTAATTAAGTATTCATAATTGGGTTAATCTCCTCGAGTAAATGTCATTTGAGCAGTGGTGGCGTTCATATATATTTTAATAATTACGCTTATGAAAAATTGTTTATTACTATATTTTTGAACCATAATGTTAATATTGTTATTATTAACTTTGTTTAATATTATTTTATCTAATTACTATTAGTTCTGCAATAGGAAAATTGGTTTATTTTGATAATAAAACATATTCTTTTGAAGTTTCACATAAGTTTTTTTTTAAGATTTCCTACAAATCTGGTAAGGCGAGAACTTTGGGTTCAGAATCTGAAACTTGCAGACTGGTCTCCAACAAAGAATCACAGACTTTGTTCCAAGCATTTTGAAAAAAAATTCTTTTAACGCATTGGCGAAAGAAATTGTCTTTTGGATGAAGCCGTACCGACAATATTTCCAGAACTGCCCAAATATATGCAACCAAAAAAGGTAAAGTATAGTTTTTGTAACTATCCAAATAACATTGTTTGATTAGTAGAAGTAATTGCTATATTTTTTTTACTTTATTATATAATTTATAAGGTATTTAATATAATATTTATTGTTATTTACTATTACTATAGTTAATTTCTCTTTAATGGTAGGCAAAATTTAATGATTGTTCATGTTTAAACAGTTACACAGTAATACCTCTCTGATATGGAAATTAGAGTATATTTGATTGATAAAACAATATATATGCCTTTAAACCACAATTTCTAAACCATCTAGTTATTTATGCCTAAAGTGATATATAAAGTATGCTAATTACAAATCATAACTATTTATAGATGTTCAAGATATAAACCTATTATAAACCAAATGTTGAGTTAAAGTGGCACAAAAAACTACTATAACATTTATATAACACACATTTTTTAAAGAAATATTAAAATCAAATTGTTGCAGACAACAAAGAGATCTCATGAACAAAATATTCAGAATACTGCCTCCACATCAGCAGTAGCTTCTACATCAAGTAGTACCCTGGAAGATATCCATCCAGAGACTCCTAGGAAAAAAAAACTACGTCAACAGCTATTTAGGGAAAGGGTAAAAAGTCAGCAAAAAACAAAGAAGATAAAAATCTTGTCGCAGAAAGTACGAAGGTATAAAAAGAAGGTTTTGTCATTGAAGCAAATCATAAAACATTTAGCTAGTAAAAATTTGATAAGCTCAGAAAATTAATTAATTACTTTCCAACATGTCTGGAATAACCAAAGAACTGCAAAAACGTAAATTGAAAAAAAATGCTAAATATTCTCCAGAATTAAGAAAGTTTGCAATAACGGTCAGTTTTTTTTCACCTAAAGCTTATGATTACATTCGAAAAGTTTTTGATACTTGTTTACCCCATAGGAGTACCATAGGAAAGTGGTTTAAAAATATAAAGGCGGAACCAGGTTTTACCAAAGAGTGTTTTGACACTTTAAGAAAATATGTCCAAATATCTGATAGACCTACTCTCATTGCACTTGTTATTGACGAAATTTCAATTCGAAAACAAGTGGAATGGGATGGGAGAAAGTTTCATGGATATGTTTACTATGGGGTAGACTTGGACGATGATCAAAATGCAGTAGCAAAAGAAGCTTTTGTTTTAATGGCTGTTTGCATAAATGGTACATGGAAAATACCAGTAGGGTATTTTTTGTAGACGGGTTAACTGGCATGCAAAAAAGTTCCCTTGTGTCTCAATGCATAGAATTAATTAAAGAAACTGGTGCCCATGTATTATCATTAACTTTTGACGGTGCTCCTTCGAATGTCGCAATGGCAAATCTTTTAGGCTGTGTCACAGAACTGCAAAATATGAAAACATATTTTACAATTCGTAACAGCAATATTTTTGTTTTTTATGATCCATGTCATATGCTTAAACTAGTTAGAAATACATTCGGAGAGAGCAAACAATTAGTAGATGGTCAGGGGAATTTAATTAAGGGGGAGTACATAGAAAAATTAGAAAATTTACAACAATCTGAAGGACTTCATTTAGGGAACGAACTTAGAAAAGCCCACATCAAGTTTTTTAAGCAAAAAATGAAAGTTAGATTAGCTGTCCAATTATTAAGCGAATCAGTAGCAGATGCTCTAACTTTTTGTGAGGAAACTTTAGGCCTTAAAGAATTTCGTGGTTGTAAGGCTACAGTTAATTTTATTAAAATGTTAAATAATATTTTTGATGTATTAAACAGCCGAACCCTTGCTGCACCAAGATATAAAAAACCCATTTTTAACAAAAATATATTCCAAACTAGGAAGTTTATTTCTGAAGCAATTGATTATATTTCAACATTAAAATTTACAAACAATCAATTACTAATACATTCCAAAAGGAAAACGGGCTTTCTAGGTTTTATAATATCTTTAAAAAGTGCCTTGCTGATGTGTGATGAAGCAATTTCAAAAAATTATCTTGTTTACCTTCCATGTTATAAAATTAGTCAAGACCATCTTGAACTATTTTTTTCATCCATAAGATCAAGGGGTGGTTGGAATAATAATCCTACCTGTAGACAATTTACGGCTGCTTACAAACGACTTTTAGTCCGAGCAGAAATTCGTGAAGGGGGAATGGGGAATTGTATTCCCTTAGATGACATACCTATACTAGTGGGATCAAGCAGGTTTGAAAAACCAGAATTCAATATTGCACCACCTGATTTTCTCCCAGAGGTATCTGAAAAGTATCCAATGTTGCAAAGCATTTGGGAAGATCATGAATATATAATGAATACCCATGTAATTAGTAAATGTTCAAAAGAAATTATAGTTTATATAGCGGGTTTTGTATCACGTAGGTTACAATCATTAATTAAATGTGAAATGTGCATACAATCTTTAATTGGGGAAAAAGAAAATTATTTAAACTCCTTAATTTCCCAAAAAAATCGAGGTGGATTAACATATCCCTCTAAAGACGTAATAGAAATTTGTAAATTAAGGGAACATTTTTTGCGAATTTATGAGCACGATATCAAAAAGAAGAATTTTTTAAGTATCTTAAAAAGCAAAATTATGTTTAGCTGCATACAATCAAAATATTTTAATTATTTAAAAGAACATGCATCAGAAGGTACTACAAACCACTTATATTGACTTCTGATGGGATCTATCATTTTACAGTATTTAAATATTCGTTTGCATTTTATAAGTAAAAGGCAACCTGAAGTAGTAGATCCCATCAGAAGTCAATATACCAAGCTAATTTTGTTTAAGGGACAATAACATTTATTGTATTGGTTTAGCTTTAGTATTTATAATAATGTATATAATTTGTTTAGTTTTAAGTTTTTTGTAATTGTATTTAGTATGTAGAAACCCTGTAAAATATTTCAGCTATATGAAATAAAATATAACGTAATTAAATTATATACCTAGTTTTATTTCAGTATTAAGAAGGTCCATAAATACATAAAAAGCAGAATAGCGAAATACTAATTTTTCCAAGATAATTTACATTACAAAAATTTAAAGCTAACAGGCGCTCGGTAAAAGTTTAAGCAGATTTTAATTTTGCACATGGTTTTCATTTTGATAGAAAATAAATTGCATTTTCGTCTTAAGTCCTCTTACTTATCACCTCTTTTCATATATGCGTCGGTGAACCAAAACGTTAAATAAGTTACATCACAAAAAATTTACATTTATTTCTAATATCAATCATGTGATATGCCACTGAGCAAACATGCGTGGTGCCAGTTGGCCTTCAGTAAAACAGCTGGCGTTATCCGTCCCCTCTCTTTCCTTGTCTAAGTTATATTCAGTAAACTTTGCTATAAGGATCCCTTGTCAATGAAAGTGGGATAGTCTAATACGATAGTGGGATGGTCTAATACGTAGAGTTGTCGTTCGGGGTTGCCATATTTAACTAAAACTCTTGTTATTGGTGTAATCTAATCTAAGGCAAGAATTTTAACTTGTATTTTACTATTTTGCAATAAAAGTAGTTTCTTTATGCTGCTTAGAAACTAATACTGGAAAAACATTACTATTTTTTGTATGAAAATTTGATTGCATCATGTTTAAACATATTCACCGTAATATAAATTGGTATAAACATTGGTGTTCCTGGCTAGGCTTGGCATCGTCGTACGATCGATCTTATACTGTGAGGTAATCTTGGCAGTGGCTAAATATGTAAATAATGAACTCTATTTTTATTCTTACTCTAAGGCGGTACCGATTTTTTTTTAGCACTGAACGGATGTAGAACCTTGATTTTCCAGTTATCCGAGAGACGTCCGGAATCGATCTGCTTGGATGTTCTAAAAATTTTTAATTTTAACTTTTAGACTACCTAAAGAAAGAATTTGTTACCTTCAAAATATAATAATATGGATAATTCCTCGTCCAATATATGCAACAGTTTTTCTTGAGGGAACACTTGCACCAGGATATAGCAGCCTGTATTGTCTCATTATTAGCATTTGGGAAATAAAGTTGAAGAATTTTTAGTTTTTCTTCTTCGGTAAATTGCATTTTAGATTTTATTAATTTTGCTTTCTGTAAAATCAATAAAATATGTTAATCTGAAATTGGTGTGGTAACTTTAAAGGTGACTAAGTCAAAAACTATTGTTCCGAATATATACAAATTATATATTTTTGGACAGGGGAGAATGAGGAGAATCCAAAAATGTCAAAAAATACAGGGTGTCCCATTTAAAATAACAAGGTTGATAGTGATTTTCCGACCGTCTTTTGTTTTTCAAATTGCCGCCATGTACATCTTTAGAAAATTCCCTATAACTTTCGTAGGAACCATTTCTTTGTATCTTGAAAAAAGTCTCTCAGGGGTGGCAAATTATAAAACATAACCCAGTACAGCATTTAATGTTGCCCTACATAATATTTTTTGAACCGGTCATGATAAAAAAATTCAAATTTAGTACGTTTCAATAGCAGACTAAATACATACTTCTTTTTTGTGATTGAACATTTCAAAATGGCTGCTGGGTGCTATTTAAACAAAAAAATTAAATGAAAAGAGGGGTCGAATGGCACATATTTTAGAAGATCTTTTCAACCATAATTAGTCCCCAAAAATGTGGACAACAAATTTACCAATTTTAAATTATTCGAAAATATGACAGAACCTAAATATTGGGAAATAAAAATTGTTGAACGCTTACAAATCTCAAGTATTTTATGGCTCAAGTAATCCTTAATTGAACCTCTTTTATGAGCATGGGGGCTAAATCTTTCATACTCTAAGGGGTAAATACTTCAGTTTTCTGTTTACAGAGTAATATTAGATTTAAATTTATTACAGTATTGTTACAATTATTACGTTACATTGTTTGACTTCAATTAAGTAAAATCTTGTACTTTTAGATTTTATAGTGCACCTAGAGGTGTAAACCAGGTTTAAAATTCGATTTATATTGTGTCTTGGCAGAGTTCTCTCACCGCCAGAGATTTCCCTGGTTACAAGCCTGCCTGAAGAGGGTAAAGGCTCGGATCATGATTGCAATTAGTTATTGTAGATGTTTAAAGAGTGCTTCTTACACTAACAGCAATCCAAATATCAATATTATTGAAATTCTAAGTTGTTACAGTATTTTAATAAGTTAAAATGCTTAAATTAAATAACTAAAAAAATCAGGCTCCCTGAAAATTCCAACAGGCACAAAGTACAATAATAAAGCAATTTCAATTTACAGGACACTTCAGCTTACAAAGCAGGTATATCTAAATCTACAGATAATTTTTGGGAAGCCCCATGTAACTTGGCAATCGGTGAAGAAAAAACATAACTTCACGTCTTACTTTTTATATACTAACAGAACACGGACGAATATAAAACATCAGGAAAAATTTTAGGCTAAGAATTGATGTACAGGGTGTCTAAAATAAGATGTCTTTTCCCCGTTCTATAGAAACATAAAAGATATATGAAACATTTAAAAACATATTTTTTAGTTCTTTTTGAAGTTCTGTTTCATTTTGTTTTTATATCTACCTGGGCTAGTGAGTTTAAAAAGAGTTTAACAATATATAATAATACAGGTCTTAGTGCAACGTTTCGGATTTATTCACATTTTTCTTCAGTTTTTTATCTATTTTCAAATTAATAGAATTAAACAAATTTTTATATTTTACTAGAGCCACAAAATAAGTTGAAGGTTCATTCTATTTACTGTTTTGTATTCAAGTTTCAAAACGTCAAAAAAGTTACAATGTTGCCAGGTTTCGCGCATCGTATTTTTTTATTTTTTTTAAAATGCAACCACTTGTATAGTCTATTAAATTTAAATAGAGCATTGAACAACGATATATAACAATATGCGTCAGCGACTCACAGTTTCAGACTTATTGACCATCATCTTCAGCATGTAACTTATTTTTCATAGCAAAGCTCTCAATTTGTGTAATTTAAAAAAAATATATTTCCGCTCTAGTAGTTATTACAGAAACACTTTATTTACCCTTCATCGTTATCTTAATAAAAAATTTGTTATCCAGAATCATGTCCAAAAACTATAAACTTTTTTAGATTAAAGATATAAAAAACCTAAGAAAGCCAGGGAACCTTTACATTGGGTCCAATAAATTTAAAAGATAAAGTGTACAGAAATAGATGCCAAGATATTAGAAAACGTAAACAAAAAATAACTGAAGAAATTCAATTACTGAATCAAACTGTTTTTTTTTGTAACAGAAGCGGTAAAAAAACTTGTGGAAAAGTAAACTCATGCATGTATTGATAACGGATGTTTCGCTCATTATATTGAGCTTTCTCAAGATATTTATTTTCTACAATAAAACATGTATAATTAATATTTAAATTTTAAAATAGTTAAAAA
Source organism: Kuschelorhynchus macadamiae (assembly GCA_030620095.1). Classification (NCBI taxonomy): domain Eukaryota; kingdom Metazoa; phylum Arthropoda; class Insecta; order Coleoptera; family Curculionidae; genus Kuschelorhynchus; species Kuschelorhynchus macadamiae. The sequence continues at coordinate 35,872 of JAUTXW010004896.1, read as the reverse complement.
CATTACTGAATAAACATCACTCAAAAAACATATCATGTAAAACAAACAATGATCATAAAAACTTTTTACATATAAAACAAAATTGTTTTTATTATCATTGTTTGTTTTAAATGTAATGTTTTTAACCATTTTAAAATTTAAATATTAATTATACATGTTTTTATTGTAGAAAATAAATATCTTGAGAAAGCTCAATATAATCTATGCCCAAGAAAATAATTAACAAAATATTTATATATGGTTAAAGAAAAAAAATATATATATATATATATATATATATATATATATATATATATATATATATATATATATATATATATATATATATATATATAGGTTGCATTCAAAAAGAATTAAAAAAAATTACAACACGCGAATCTTGGCAATTTTGTATTTTTTTAAGTTTTAATACTTTAATAATAGAGGGTAAATAGAATAAACTTTTAGCTTTTCTTTTGGGCTCTAGTAAAATTTGAAAAAGTTAAAACTACTTTAATTCTATTAATTTGGAAATAGATAAAAACTGAAGGAAAATGTCAATAAATCTGTAACTTTCCATTAGAAACCCATATTATTATATATCGTAGAACTCGTCTTTAAACGCACTATCATATTCTGTAATAATATATAAGGTGTTATATTTAAAAAAAGAAAGTTCATATCAGCCCACGAAAAACGCAACTCGTCAAAAACAAAATCAGGTGTCCGGAAACTAGCAAACATTTTTGGCAATATTTCGGTAGTCGGACAAGTGTCCGACTACTAGAAAGTCGCATCCGGATATGTTTTTTCTTTTTCTAATAAATTGCAGTAAGAGTATTAGATTGCTTTAAAATATTTTCTAGTGGACGGACACCAATAGGGGAAGGGTGTACAAAATGACATAGTGGGGTCAAATGACATAGAGTGTTTTTCCGACTTGTCGCGAACTCTTCCGATCTAAACATTCGTAACAAAGTTCGCCGTGTTACTTATTAGCGCTTCAGAACCAGTGTTGCCATTGGCAGGGAAATTTCCCTATATCTAGGGAAAAAATGGAACCTGTAGGGAAAAAGGAAATTTTTTAGTAATTTAGGGAATTTTTTGAAAACCTTGTTTGAATAATTTTTGAGGTAAAAGCTTCATTCACTTTACTTAAATCAATGCCAATAGTTCGTTTTTTAAACACAAGTAAATAATCAATAATCATGCATTTATAATTTTACCTACAGTCGCTTAATATAATATATTAAGCCACTGTTTAAATTTATGTTTTTCTGTGCCACTGTACATTTACCAATTTACCTTTAAGATGCTGCTATCTATGATAACCACACGAAAGTTTTGTTTACAGAATGGATTAGTTACCGTAGATTCCTTTTAATGGGATGTTGTAAGTTCTGTAATTCCTCGGTTTTTGTAATTGGAAGTCGACATAAATGGTTTCGGAGAAATACCGGTACCGAGAGAGTTTCAGGTTTCTGGGAAATACTGAATTTTAGTTTATTTTATGTTTATGTGAATGTGTCTGTTGTTTTCGACTCGATGCTACGTTAGGCGTTAGTTGAGGCGTTAATCGATATTAGGGTGTTGTGTAAAAGATCCGTACGCTGATGCAATTGGCTTTATTAGTTACAGTTACCTATCAATTAAGTATTAAAGACATCTAGAGTTACATATTATCTTATAGGCTGAAACTTAAAAAAGGTAGGTATGTATTTTTATTTTATCGGAAATAATTTTCCCTATTTTCGAAAACTTTGTGAATCTATCGGGAGTATTTAACTAGATATTTGCTAGACTAAAATTATATATCTTTGTAGATAAAACAACATGGCTTCAAGTTCAACGTCTTCTAAACCACAGTCATCATCAAGTTCTGAAGAGGCCGAAGAACCGCAAAGTTTGGGGAAAAGGAAAAGAAGCTATGTTCAAAAGTACAACTCAAAGTGGGAGCAAGATATCACATTTAAAGGATGGCTAACAAAAAGCAAGAAAGGCGAAACCTACTGTTATTGTAAAGCTTGCAATAAGGACTTCTTATGCGGTAAGTCTGAAATTGAAAAGCATTCCAAGGGAAAAAAGCATATTTCCAATGCAAAGGGAATAAGTCGACAACAAACATTAATTGATATGCCCACAATGCAGCAACGAGCAGCCACTCAGCGAAAAGTGAAAGAAGCAGAAATACGATTAGCTATTTTTGCAGTAGAACATAATATTTCATTTAGTTGTCTAGATCATCTGTCAAAATTAAATAGAGAAATTTATAGTGATTCTGAAATTGCCAAAAATGTAACTTGCGGGAGAACTAAAGCCACAGCAATTGTCAAAAATGTAACCGGAAAATATAACTTTGAAAAGGTATTAACTTTGTTACGTAAAAGCAAATTTTCACTTATAGTGGATGAATCTACAGATAAAGGGGATATTAAACATTTGGCAATGGTAGCTAGGACATTTGACAATGAAACATACAAGGTTGTAGATTTGTTTCTAGGCTTATTACAGGTGCCTTCAGCAACAGCTGAGGCTCTTTACACGGGTATACAAACATTTTTTTTCAGAAAATAATATTCCTTATAAAAATAATATGATAGGTTTTGCGGCCGATGGAGCAAGTGTAATGATGGGTGTGCGCCATTCTTTATCCGTTTTGCTAAAAAAAGACATTCCAAATTTATTCGTTATGAAGTGCATATGCCACTCGTTTGCTTTATGTGAAAGTTATGCTTGCGAAAAACTACCCTCTACCATTAAGGAAACTGCTAGGGATATTTATTCGTTTTTAAAGTACAGCTGCAAAAGACAGTCCGACTTAACCGAATTTCAAAATTATCTTGAAATAAAACCACACAAAATTTTACATCCCAGCCAAACTAGATGGTTATCGCTACTCGCTGTAGTAAAAAGATTTTTAGAACAATATAATGCGCTAGTTTTATATTTCACTAACGCTCACTTACTTGATAAAATACCAACTGCTGAGAATATTCTTACTAAACTTGTAGATCCACCTTTTCGCCTTTATTTAGAACTTTTAGATTTCTCTTTGCCGCTATTTAATAGCTTGACCCTAGAAATGCAATCGGAAAATGTAAAAATACATATTCTTCACGCACGAGTGATAAATATTTTGAAAACCATGTTGCGTTGTTATATGAAAGAGGACTATATTGATTCAACCGCTATTGACAATATTGAATTTCAAAATCCACGTAACTTCTTACAAATTGAAAATATTTATCTAGGGGCAATAGTGGAGGGGAAAATTCAAAACAACATGCACAACCTAAATAATGACGAATTATTAGACTTTCGGAAACGATGTTTAGAATTTTTTATCGAAGGCTGTCTACAAATTAGCAAACGGTTTAATTTTAAAGATTCGTCGCAGAAAATTTTAAAACAAATAAATTTACTTGATCCTACTTCAGTTGTACAAAAGAAACACAATTCTATTGCACCTTTGGCCATACTATTTCCTAATTTGGTAAAACAAGAAAAACTTAACGACGTAGATCGAGAGTGGCGTGAAATACAAAACATTGATTTTAGTGAATTTCAAGATAGAAATATTTCAGAATTTTGGGTAAAAATGAGCAAATTAAAAGCAGGTGACGACTCATTCCTATATCCAAATATTTGCGATTTTGTGTTCCAACTGTTTTGTTTACCACATTCCAGTGCAACGGTGAAAAAGATATTTTCGCAAATCAATTTAAATAAAACAAAAATTAGAAATCGGCTATCAACAAAAACCCTAAGTGGCATCATGTACACAAAAAATTTAACAAAAAGTAGTAATTGCTTTGACTTTCAAATAGATCAGGATTTAGTTGCAAAACTAAATGAAAATATTTACAATAATTAATTCTGTTCTTGCGTGCTCTATAATATTGGGCTTTAGTTTTCTCGCATTTTTAAACCATAATTTAAATGTTTATACTTATATTTTATGATTTAGATTTTTGTATCTATATCTTTTATTATACTCTGTATTTTAGTTTGATTGAAGAATATAATACATAACATAACATACAGACTGCACTGTCTTTGTTAGATCATTCCCTGTTTTATTCAAAGTCCCAACAAAATTATTTCATAAATATTATATAAAAATTATAAAGCAAACAACAAAATTCTTTTTTGTGAAATTTTAGGGAAAATCCCGTTTTTTTAGAGAAATTCTAGGGAATTTCGGAACTGAGGGAAATTCTAGGGAATTTTTTGAGATTTTGCTAGAGAAATTAAAATTTTTGACCTGGCAACACTGTTCAGAACGTTTAGTATACATTTAGCAAGCTAAGAGATGGTTCGTTGCTCTCAATTTATTTTTGGATCGGAAAAGTAGTAGTAGGCTAATTTAAATTATGTCTTACTGATGTCTGCCCAGTAAATTACATCTTTTATAATATTTAAAATATTTAGTTTGTTTACAAAAAAACAAGTTTTATAAATTGTGTTATAGTCGGGTAAAATAGCATAGCCTACAGGTGGCTAAAATGACATAGTATGTCATTTTACCCGATTGATTTTTTTAATATGTTATTTAATTTTTTATTTGCAGAACAATGCCACGTGTCTACATTAGAAAAACGAACAGGCAATCATGGTCCTCAGCTTCGATGGAAAGGGCTATAGAAGCTGTTGCGAGTAATGAAATGGGATGGCTTAGGGCATCTAAAGTGTATGGTATCTCTCAAGCGACACTTAGAAAGCATGCTCAAAACAAAAATAAATCTATAAAAACAGGAGAAATTGATTTAAATCAATTTTCTCGGAGAATGTAGAACGGGAGTTAGTTGAACACCTGAAGTTAATGGAATCTAGATTTTTTGGGTTAAGAAGAAAGGAGGTTTTAGAGCTGGCTTATCAATTAGCTGTTAAAAATAGGATTCAGCACACCTTTAATGACGAAAAGAAGAGCGCTGGCAAAGATTGGTTACGAGAGTTTAGAAGAAGAAATCCTGACATTTCCTTACGCAAGCCAGAGGCAACAAGTTGTCCAGTTTTTCACTCTTCTGGAGGATATTATCAAGAAGGAAAATATCGACTACATGAGGATATATAATGTTGACGAGTCTGCTTTTTCTACCGTACAGCGTCCTCAAAAAGTGTTTGCAACTTCTGGCAGGAAGCAAGTTGGTGCCATTACTAGCGCCGAAAGAGGATCGCATGTTACCTTAGTTTGCTGCATGTGTACTAATGGCAGTTACATTCCACCTGCCCTAATATTTGCGCGTAAAAACATGAAAAATGAGTTGTTGGATTACGCCCCACCCGGAGCAATTGGCATTGCTCAGGAATCAGGATGGATGACGGGACCAGTATTTGTACAGTGGTTAAATCACTTTCATCAGTTCTTTTGATTGTGGATGGCCATTCAAGCCATAAGCACTTGGATGCCCTTATTTATGCAAAAGAACATGGAATTGTGCTTCTTTGCTTACCACCCCACTGTACGCATCGACTGCAGCCCTTGGATGTATCCTTTTTGGACCCTTGAAAACATATTTTCATCAAGAAATTACCAAGTGGCTTAAAAGTCATCCGGGAAGGGTAATAACACAATTTCAAATAAGTGCTTTGCTCCATGAAGCATATGGAAAAGCCGCAACGGTTCAAAACGGTTTTGCAAAAACTGGAATTTTTCCATTAAACGCAGATATTTTCCCGGACTATATGTATGAAGCATCTGAAACAACCAATATTTCAATTAGTGATGACAATCTGCCTACTACATGCAAAGAAAATAATAAAACAGGAATTAGTGAACAAAGTGCTGAAAATCAAACGCAACAACAACTTCAAAGAAAACAAACAACGTGCTTAACACGACTGTAGCTGATTTAAGTCCGCTTCCAATAGGTCCCTTTGTTTCTGGACAAGGAAAAAGAAAACAAAGGAAGAGGAACAGAACTACGGTGCTAAATTCCACACCAAATATAGAAGAAGCAAAAGAAAAAAACCAATACAAAAATTGTACCTGAGAAAAGAAAAAGGAGAGTAACTAGAAAAATACAAATCGAAACTGACACTGAAGAAGAAGAAGACCTTTTCGCAAACGACGACGAAGACGACTGTACGTGCATTTATTGCACTGAGCAATATAGGATGTCAAAATCTGGAGAAGTTTGGTTGAAATGCTCCACCTGTAAAAACTGGGCCCATGTCGAGTGCGCAGGTGTGGACAAAAAGACCAAATTTTTTATATTTTTATACCTGGGATGTGTCATTTTACCCACCTGGGTGGGTAAAATGACCTTTTTGTAGTTTTTTGTTTAGGTTTAAGCTTCATAAATATGGTTATTTTTTCATTATTTCTTTCTATGAATGCAGACGTAGGATTGAATGGTATTGCAATTCTATATGTTATTTATAAAAAAGAAAAATTTTTTCAATAAAAAAAATCACTTTTCAAAACCCTATGTCATTTTGTACACCCTTCCCCTACTATATTTTTAGTGCCAAAATCCGTCCGGCCAGTAGCCTTTATTAATTTTATTGGGCTTTTAAAACACAGGTCTTTTTTCTACGTATTTCGAAACGAAAATTCTATATATTTTTATTTCTTTACATTCTAACATGGATTTGCAAAAAAAAAGTGAATAAAATTCCACTATACGACTCTAAAAAACTCGAATCTCGAAGTGGCAGTCAAGGAAGTTAAAAATGGCGGTAAATTAAGAGAAGTTCGCCGCCAGTATGGGGTACCGAAGACGACGGTACAGGACCGGATTAAAGGAAAAGTTACTGATATTTCTTTGACTATGGGTAATGGGACCACAACCTTTCTTGACCATTGTTTGTGAGTCAAAAATATTTGAATGGATTGTAGACCTCGCCAAATGCGATACAAAAAATTGTAAAAACAGAAAATTAGAAAACAAAATTTAAAGACGACAGGCCTGGCGGAACTTGGTACAGGAGTTTTATGAAAAGGAATCAAAAATTGTCTTTAAAAAATTCAGAGGCACTGGAAAAATACCGGTCAAAAATCACAGAAGAATATATCCGATTGTGGTTTACAGACTTAGAAACTTTTTTATTGGATATAAACGCAGTAGACATTTTGGACCATCCAAGTCGGCTTTTGAATGCAGACGAAAGTCTGCTATGGCAAGGTTCTGGGTATAAAAGGGAAAGACCTTAATATTGTTAAATTCAGAACTAGAAAAAAGATATCTTTTTAAATATCAAATAATATATAAGGTTTTTCATAAAAAAAAAGTTATATAATTTTTCGATTTTTGGAAATAGTCTATTTAAATTACAAGACATTTAGAAGATAATAGCCAAAAAAACCTGCAATTTTTGTATTTAAAGTTTTTTTATAAAACCTGTAGGTATATAGCTGTAGGTGGGTGACAAAATAATGGATCACCCTGTATCTATATAGGACAACAATTAATAAAAATGTTTGCATAACATATTGTTTTATATTTTTCCCATGTCTCGTTTAAATAATAAACATTTTAATAAATGCGGATCTGATGAAAATTAACCAATAACAAGAAGTCCGACTATTAGTATCTGTCTGGTCGGCTACTAAACAACACTGTCCAAATGGTTCGATGTATTTGGCCCTAAACTTCACTTGCCCAAACCTACATTGCACATAACCGTCACTGGCGCTAACAGTCGAAATCCCGACACATTAAAATGCATGGAATTCGTCGTTGGCCTTAACCGTCGAAATACATAAACATGCACGCCAATGACATAAGAAACTTCTGTCGCTGTTGCCAAAGTGCATTATTGTTCAAATGAAGTACATATTTCCGACAATATTAGTAATATTGTTTTTTTTATTTATATTTAATAACATGTTATTAATATTCCTGAATAATAAGTTTTAAATGTTCTCAAAGAAATACCTAGTTTATAAAAATAGCAAATAGCTACGTATTAATTCTACTGCGACCGTACCAGTGTTAGGATACAATAAAATAAGTTTTACTAACATGATGAAAAATGCCTGTAAATTGTTAGTTGGTTCGGTTGTGAAACGTGCAGAAATAATATGCAAGCTTTTACTGTATTCCCGATATGTCCTGAATCCTCAGTTTTTCGCCCATTTAAATGCAATTTCAAGAACGATATTACTAGAAAGTTAGATTCAGCAATTTGAAGGGGCTATCAATATTAAGTCAGCAGAAAGTATATTGTAATGTACAAATTTTATATTGGTAAGCCATCTAGATTCTTTTTTTGCGTATACATCTATTTTCTTAAATGTTCCTCTTCGGATTTTCTACAATCTATCGGTTTTTTAATGTATAATGCACACTAAATGTTAGTTAAAAGAAAAACCTCGACAAAAACATTTGTATTCGGTTGATAACATGATTCTGATATATAGTTGTGTTTGCATTTTTAGGAAAACCAAGTAAATTCATGGATGTATCATCCACAGTGGGCTTCATCTTGGCAAATCGGGGTATGAATCTCAGGCAATAAAATCAGCTTTGCGTATAAAATTATGAGTAGACAGACAAAGCAGTGAAGAATGGTTCGATGGTCCATCTGAGAATAAATATAGAACTGCTGAGGTAATTCATATATCACAATAATTAGATATTTTAATAATCAGGCATTTTTCCTTTCCAAAATATTTTCTTCTTACAAAGATAACTTTTAGAAACATTTGTTAAATAGGTAGCAAAATAAAGTGCTTTGAAGATTTATTTCACATGAAGAGATCCATATACTTATCATTTTTAAAAAGATAACTATTACTCTCATACAGGGCCGTGCTTACCCTAGACTTGGCCTGGGACAAATTTATTTGGGTCAGTATTTTCAAAAAAGGCAACCTATTTTGTTAATGTTTACAAAATTTTAAACACTTGTGTCTTCGATGTTGCAATACAAGGTATTTTGATGTTCTCTATTTCTTGAGTGATTTAAATGAACAGTTCATTCATACTAGGCTCTACACATAGGCAGGACGTAATCTGTATATAAAAGTTAACATAATCATCTGGGGAACAGAATTCTCTTTCAATAAGAATTTTTTGTGTTACTTTTATGCTTTGAATACATTTTATTTTTAATGGTAATATATATAATTTTATACATCTGACTAGACGACCCTTATGAAATAAAGAAATTTGGTGAAGTGTCATAACCAAATCATTCCTACCCCTGTGTTGATATTTTTGGAATATCCCTATTTCTAGAAATTAGGTTTCCGTTGTTTAAAAAATACATTATTTATACACTGAACGAAAGCATCTTGAAAAGAGTTGATACTGTTGAAGACTTGGGAGTGCTATTGAATTCCAAATTTACTTTTGTCAAACACATAGATAATATCACGAATAGGGCAATAAAACTATTAGGCTTTATTTTAAGATCCTTTGACCTTTCAGCAATGTGTATGTTCTAATAGAGTATTTTGTACTGTGCCATCTGGACTCGTGTAATTTATTTAAAATTCTTAACAATTTTATTAAGTCACCTTCTCTCTTATGTAAAATAAACTTTCATGTTTCTGTCAGATCAACAAGACAGGAGTCATTATTTCAGACTAAGTTCCACAGAATTTGATAGGTTGCACTTTGATTTTGTAATTTGTTAAGTTTAAAAATGTTAATGGCTATTTTCTGTTCATACATTTTTATTTATTTGAAAAAAAGCAAACATTGTTTCTAACAAAAGCAGAAGAAAATACACAAACAAAAAGGAAGTGTTATGATAATTAAAATCATTTAAATTTTCCTCTACATTCTACAAGGTTTTCTATGAGATGCATAAGAATTTATTTATGGCACAAATATAATTGAAATTTTAATGTACCTTAAATTCTTTATTGTCTAAGAATTGTATCTTATTGAAAAATCTGATTTAGATATTGAATTAAATTTGCTTATATAAGTAAAAATATTGAGCTCAATTAAGATGTTAAATGAATGGAAAGAGCAATGGTATGTGATTGTCTTGTATGACCAGTTTGGATGAAATAGGGAATATTCAGGATGTTACGGAGTGATCTCATAGCAAACATATTAAATATATCGGAATGCAATCTATATCGCGTTCACCATATTGCCAGGAAAAAAGTATGCATGTTAATATGGTGATTCTGGCAAGATTTCATATGCAATGGACTCAGGGAGTCTAAAATTTTAACCTAAGTTTAGGCCTTATAACTTGAAACTTTGTATAAAGAAAACCAACAAGGATGAAATAAAAAAATAAAAATTACTAAATCAATATAATAAACAACAAAAAGTAAACAATAATATTTTATTCCCATATATGTAGGTACTCATTATATAAATGTCTGTTTATGATTAAGTTATTAAGAATTAGTTTGAAGATGACTTCATAAAGTCAAATTTTCAATGTGGAATAAAATATCAAATTTTTACTTTTTAGTGTTTTTTTTTAAGTCCGTTCTATTTTTTATAAAAAATTCTGTTTGGATAACAACGCTTTCTGAAGTAGATATTGTGTAGTAACTCCCCAGAATCCCATACCCTGTATCTGTGAAGTCAAAGCCAAACTTATTTTTAATTACCTAATCACAAAAATATATTTATGTAATGAGTGTTTTGTTTTACTATCTCTATTCGTTTGGTGACTAAAATTTTCCAGATGGAATATAATATTATTTTCCAATTTTAGGTGCATTTTTTGAAGTCGGTTTTATTTTTTTATACATTTTTTTGTTTCATCCTTTTTAGTTCTATTTATATGAGTTTTATTTTAAAAGTCATATTTAACAAATAACTATATATATCTATGTAAAATCCTGATAAAATGGTGAACGCTTTTTTACGATGAATAAATATTTAATATAGCGTCATACTTTTTTACAATATGCTAGCTGTGGGACCACTCGGGAAATATCCCGAATATTCCCTGAAAAGTTCATGGAAATTGTTGAAACCATCGCAGAGTAATCGTTGTACATACATAAAAAAAACGCATAGGGTGAAATTGATAACCTCCTTTTTTGAAGTCTGTTAAAAGTTGCATTAATATTTGTGACATGGCAAGCTAAACAAAATAAAGGAAATGCCTGTAGATCCACCATTTTTTGTCCAATTGTAAATATTTAAAAACTGACATTCATAGAAATTTATCGGAATGTAAAAATGCATAGATGGCACAATTTTTGATATATTTATAACATGTGTAAGATAAAGCTGGAATATATTTCTACAATTAAGCATTTAGTTTGATCATTTTTTTTGAAATTATATGGGCTCATTATTTAAATATAATAGGTAGTTTTTTTTTCGTTTTCTTTTTAAAATTCAAGTAGCATAAGTTCACCAGTCCTGTTCGAAGTAGTGCCATATCTATTTCATTCATTTATTTTTTTAATAAGTGTAAATGTTTTTGAAAGTAATTAGGATTTTTCTCTATTTTTAGTATGCCCAAGGTTGACCATTATGTAATAAGATCACCAACAAGATGTAAGCTCTAGAAAGTAAGAAAATGATATCATCTTGGACTGTGTCATTGGTTAAAATCTGGCCTTCTTACCAACTACACCGATTCAGTTATTGCCAGGGGCGAGACAAGTGAAAACAACCCCTTTGTGAGTTGAGAAAACTGATTACATCATAAGAAGATAATATTTGCTGTATTGTATTTTAAATAAAATTTATGTTTTAATATAATCTTAGGTTTAGATTTATTCTGAAAATAAGCTATATAAGGACTCATTCACCATTTTGTGAAGTAGGTTTTATTTATGCATTTACAATTTGTCGGACTTATTTATGAATAGACTTTTACTTCTTAAAACTTTTTATTTCTTTAAACTTTTTATTGCTTTATTTCCTAGCCGTAATATTACACTCAAATAATCTATGCTAATTTAATTAAAATTTGGATGATTAATTGATGTAACTGAATAAATTAGTTTCCTTTACATTAAGAGTCAGTTTAAAATTATCCAAAAAGAGTGTTGATATATATGTTTAAAAGCACAGGACCCAGCACTGTACTTTATGGTACTCCAATTTTGATTTCTTTAGGCTGACTCAAAGCTCCTACTTTAACATAATTAGATACATTTTGAAAACATTCAACATGGATCCTCCACATCATATAGCCATCCACAATGTCCAGTAGCATAGCCTGAGGGATTGTGTCAAATGCCTCACAATAATTAGAAACGTACACAGATGTATAACTTTTACAAATATTTGTTATTAAATACACAAAATGATTTAAAGTATATCATTTTTTAAAATATAGCTATTATTATTACATCCAGGGTTAGGCTAACTCCAGACTGGACTCAGAAAAAATTCATACAAACTCTACATAAACTTAATTAAAGTTATCATAGCAAAAATACAGTTGTCTGTATTTTAAAAACAAGACAATCTATCTTGTTAATCTTTTCAGAATTTGAAAAAACACCCAGTATACATAGAAAATAATGGATTAAAAATCTACAACTTCTGCGTTTACCAATTTTTTCTACCCCTTTCAACAAAAAAGTTAAATGGAGGTTAAATTTATGATCAATCAAAATTCGTATGCAATCATAAAACGATTACTTCATTTTGAAGTATTTAAGATTTTTGTATAATTATATAATATGATTTGTTCTTAAATTCCAATGGGATTTGGTTATATATCCTTGGCACAATTTACTATGAGTTTATTTTGACAAATAATGACATCATGCCAAAGTCACTTAAATAAGATATTGTTTAAATTAGATTTTTCTCAATTAAAAATTATTTTATTTAGTCAGACATCAAACAAAGCACTACAGGTATTATAAGGGATAATGCTTATAGTCAACGTCTATCCCTCTTGAAACACTGTCTCAACCTTAGGTATTATTAGCCTTATTATATGATACCTTATATGTACAGCTGATAATTGTGATATTCTGGAATCTATATACAGGGTGGCCCAACGAAAAGGTCCCACCCTTATTTATGACTTTCCTGGTATATTTTGGGAAAAACGCTTGGACACGTCAATTTTGATTTTTAGGGGGACGTCTTTTCATGTATGATTGTATAATACAGGGTGTTCCAAAAATAAGATATCGCATTACACTTGACATTTTTAAATGGAAACCCCCAATTTTTTTTCTATTTTTGGATTCTCCAGGAAGTTTTTAGTAACTTTTGTATAATAGAGTTTATACCTATCTTCAACCATTTTGAAGTTATTTGAATAATTGAATAATATCAAGTATTGATAAATTAAATTCAAGAAAGGGTCAAAATAACGAAACTTTATTATCAAAACGGAAACATTGCAAGGGCTACTGCCCGGTTGTTTAATACGTTACATTCAGTCAAAAATATTAACCATAAGTATGTGGCTAAATTAATAAGAAAATTTGAAGCAACTAGATCTGTATCTAATATTCGCCGGAATCAGGAACACTAAACCATTTACAGTTTTACATTCACATTAAAATTTAAACAAAAATTAGTTACTTAGCTACAATGTGTCAAAAAGTCAATGTGGTAATAAATGTTGAAAGTGGTGTCCGTTTACCTCCATGCAATAATAAATATTTTGCTCAAATCTATTCCTAACATTTTCACACATTTCTGGAGTTATTTGTCTGCATTCCGCCGTGATCCGCTCCCGAAGATCTTGGATGGAGTCTGGCTTCGTACTAAAAACCTTACTTTTTATATGTCCCCAAAGAAAGTAATCTAAAGGACTCAAGTCCGGAGACCTTGGTGGCCACTCAATGGGGCCGCGCCGTCCGATCCACTGATTTGGGAAATGGGTGTCCAAAAACTGTCGTACTGGAGCTACATAGTGCGGTGGTGCACCATCTTGTTGGAAATGAAGAAAATTTTCATTATAATTAACCTCATTTTCTATTATTTCGGTTATTCGTGGCTCTATTGTATTTTCCAACATGTCCAAGTACAACTCCCCCGTCAAGTTTCCAGGAATAAAGAAAGGTCCTACAATATGATTTCCGAAAATGCCGGCCCAGACATTAATTTTTTGTGGGTATTGCGAATGTACCTCTCGAAACAAATGTGGATTCGAGTCGCTCCAATATCGACAATTATGTCTATTTACAGCACCATGTAAATAGAAGGTACATTCATCCGAAAAACAAATGTTAAATAACAAATTTGGGTTATTGTTCAAACGTTGTGTCATTAATTCGCAAAACTCCAACCTTCTATCATAATCGTCTTCATTAAGCTCATGGACAAGTTTAGTTTTGTACGGGTGAAATTTATAGGATTTCAAAATTCTTTGCACTGTTGAGCGTGTAAATCCTGAAGAAGTAGCCAGACCACGAGTACTTTGGGTGTTGTCAAGAGCCACGTGTCCCAAAACTGCTATTTCTCTGGCTTCATTTCTACTTGGACGATTTTCCTGATTCCGGCGAATATTAGATACAGATCCAGTTGCTTCAAATTTTCTTATTAATTTAGCCACATACTTATGGTTAATATTTTTGTCTGGATGTAACGCATTAAACAACCGGGCGGTAGCTCTTGCAATGCTTCCGTTTTGATAATACAGTTTCGTTATTTCGACCCTTTCTTGAATTGAATAAATCATTGCAAAATATTATAATAGAACTAGGCAACTTAACGATTTCAAATCAAAGATAAAGTTGTTCTATGATTTACGATGACATTGACGGATGCTAAATTTCTTGCTGGTATCGGTGATTATTATTTTTTTCCATATTATCAGTACTAAATTAAATGAGGCGAATTTTATAAAAAAAATTAAAAAAACTTCAAAATGGTTGAAGATAGGTATAAACTCTATTATACAAAAGTTACTAAAAACTTCCTGGAGAATCCAAAAATAGAAAAAAAATTGGGGGTTTCCATTTAAAAATGTCAAGTGTAATGCGATATCTTATTTTTGGAACACCCTGTATTATACAATCATACATGAAAAGACGTCCCCCTAAAAATCAAAATTGACGTGTCCAAGCGTTTTTCCCAAAATATACCAGGAAAGTCATATATAAGGGTGGGACCTTTTCGTTGGGCCACCCTGTATAAAGCTATTGTAGGATACCCTTTTACTGGTTTGGAACTATTTATTGAGAAAACTCAACGTTTACTTGAATAAAGATTCTAAAAGATACACCATATAATTTTTTTTAACAATACGCAGTCTTATAAGTTTGGCGGCCAGTTCCCAACATATGGTAAAGTCAACGACAAGATATTTTTAGGAAATTCTGTAAGATTAGGTTATAAAATTTTGTATTTTAAAAGTTAATTGATAAAATAATTTACAAGATCTAAGCTACTTTATACCAGTTAATAAACCTAAGAATCTGAAAGCATGAAATTAATTGAAGATATCTTCGAAAGACTTTTGTCATTTATAATTATATCATGTACCTATCTTTTTCCTAAACCATACTTGGATTTAAAAAAAAATTGAAGGTGTGATGTGCGATATCTGGCATACTTACTAAATTAACTTATTACTGAATTGTGCATACCAACTCGAGAAAATATATAAATAGGCCACAGTTAATATTTTTAAAATATGGGGAACAATTATTCAAGTTTCTAAACTTTAGCTATATATCTTTAATCAATATACAAAATATGTGATACACTTTACAGCAATAAAAAAATTTATTCAACATAGAATTAAAAATAAAGTTGACACTACATTTATCATATGGTGTATCTTTTTTAATTCTCAAACTAAACCACTTTATGTGACAAGCATATTCAGTAAATTTAAAGGTGCAGAATTTGAAGCTTCCGTATAATAAAGAGGCCCAGTTATTACATTGATGGAATTGGCTATGACTATATGACACTCGGATCAATACACGTAACTAAAGTCTTTTCTTTCTTCCTATGCAAACAGGGCAACAAAGAGTACTGAAGTATGGCTATAATATACACTTCACTAATATCTGCAATGCACATATGAGCAGAACTAACTTCCTAAGCCTTGTCTACGATACCTATATGAAACAACAAGAAGACTTGCATTGGTCCTAAAACAAATTACAATTAATAAAGTACCTGCATGAATAATAAGCTTGGGCAAAATCATTAACAATCTTATAAAACACTAATCAATATGTGACTGATAAAAACTGATTTTTAGATAGGTATTTGCTTAGGATCAAGATAAAAAATTAAAAACTAAAAAAAGTTGAAATTGTGTGTCCAAAAAGCTCACAAAACAAATTAGTTAAAGGATATATGTTCAAGCTTCAAGGTTTTTGTGGATTTTTATATGATCTTTTGAGTAAAACTTTATTTTATCTTTAGGTAGGGAACAAGTTCCACATTAAAAACAGATGGGGACTCAATCCTACATACTAACAAATAAGATTATCTTACATACCCAGTTTAAAGGTCAGGTTTAAAATCATCTGAATGCAAACAAGTAATAACCTGTTCCTGGGCTTTCCAACAATTTTTTTCAATATTCATTCTCCACTATTCCATTAAATAGAAATTATCCTGTGATAAACAAATACTTTATAATAAACAAAAAAAAACAGTCAAAATATTTTCACTTCAAAGTTAGAATGCAGGCAAATACGCTAACATCATTTTTTCATGGTGTGGTTTTGTTTAACAATGAATAAACAATATATTTATTTTTATCAATAAAACTTGACAACAGAGCAGGCCCATTTAAAGAATTTTTAGCCAGTAGCGTAGCTCGCCAATTCGCTATTTAAAGTGTCGGGCTAGCGCCGCATTCCACACATTCCAATCTGTCGGGATTTCGACTCTTAGGGCCAGTGAAGTTTCGGTCCACTAACTGTTCACCTCTATTTATACATACGCTATTGATAAGACAACTTGGTATCTCGATTAGTTGAAAAATGGCCCAAAATTATATAAAATTTTTCGAGGGACGTTTCAAAAGTCGTTCAGCGCATTATATAATAATAAAGAAAATTTAATTACAAACAATTCAGCAAGTTGCGAACGTGTAATTCGTATGAACATAGTCATATACCCATGAACCAAGCAGTCGAATCGCGGCAAATTGTAAACCGCCAATGAACCTTGAATTGCGCGCGAACCATAGCAAATCGATGCGTTTTTGTGATTGAAACAAACGCGGCGCGGTCAAGGCCCTTGACCGTACTCCATTTTTTTAATATGCTTTATTAAAGGTCCCTCGCTTCCTCGGTTATTTTCAGGGTTAACATGTATTGACGTTCAATGGTATTTTCAAATAACTTAAGAAAACATGATCCCCGTGTATACACAGGCACACAGCTTTGTCTTTATATGTTTGCTTGCTTAGTCGGGCGTCGCGCGTCTTACAGAAATAGCACGTTTTTTGGGTCAGATGTAGTCAAACCGTTTTTATTTGTTGTTGATAAATATCGACCTATCGAGATAAATTATTAGCTTAGAGGAGATCGGTATATGTTAACTATTTTTAATATGGAACGAGGAGACGTCCATGTGTTGATCAAAAAAGATATTATGAATCTCAAAGGTAGGTTCGTTTTCCACTATTAATTATTTATTTAAAATATTCGTTTCAATAAAACAAAATACAAAGAAATATAGTAAAATAATATTTTTACTTTGTGTCTAGAAGAACCTGTGACAAAAATGTTCAATTGTTGTGTATCCCTCGTACTCTAATAATGTAAAACCTTAGCGGAACGGTGAAAATTGATTTTTTGGACGCTAATATGTAAAAACCAGTGGCGTACTTATTTCCGCAGGCAACGAACATTTGAAATATAATTCTATATTCGTTTTTTTAATGAATTGCCGGATTTATACGTATTTCAATTTGTTTGAACAGAATTATTGTTTATAAATTCTCCTTACCTTTCATTAGATTTAAAACAAAATGTTTTACAAATAGTATGTAGCTAGTAAACTGATTTTTTTTCCTGGGAACTGTTTGTATACAAGGTGAGACAAAAATGCGTAGCAATCTAAAGTTATCTATCATAATAGGCAATGTGTTGGAGAGAGACGGATAACGTTATACTGCACAGTGTTTGTTATGACGAGATGTTTCTCGGTTGTCTTTAACATTGAGGTATCAAATCGACTGTATCAGAACGACATGTAATATACAAGGCGTTCTATAGTAATACATAACTTTGGATTTTTAAATGTGTTCAGATTATTTGTTGCGTTTAGATTGACAAACAAAAATCTTTTTTGGCTTTTTCGCAACTTAATAAAAATATTTAACTTTAAATTAATTGAAGCAGATATTTAATATAATTACATACCTCAACATGTAGACTAGTCTACGGAATGTTTCGATACATAATATAAATAATATTATTTCAGCAAGCATAAGAAATTATATCATTTACCGTAAGTTTTTATAGACATATAGTAGTTGTACAGGGTGGTCGAAATTGGTCTGTTTTAACAGAGAAAACCTATTTCCTGACTAGATAGAGCAAAACTGACTTAGGTGTCATGGGCTCGATTTCTGAGAAATGTTTAATGGCAAAAACCGCCTGCCGATATTTTCACTGCCAACTGAGATATAGGGCGTTTTTCAATTTTCGGCCATTTTGAAAATTGTCCATAACTTTTTTATTTTGCGGAATATTAACATTCTGCAAAGACATTCTAAAGGCACTTTTTTATGTGCAATCCAGTGGCATACTCAGATTTTTTCTATAGTTGTCCGTTTTATCATAAATAGGCAAAACTTTTTTTTTTCAAATGGAAATCATAGCTATAAATTATAAAAAATGCTCGCGTTTAGCCCTTTTCAGTGATATAAAGTTGTAGGTACTTATTTTCAAAAATAACGAAAATATTAGGTGTTTTTGGTTTACATCGAAGTAGGCTTTGATTTGTGATGACAATATCTCAATTATGTATTGTTAAGATTTATAGTTTGTTAGCAACTTAAACACAACTTTAAATAACACTAGCTAACGTTATTTTAATTATTTATTATTAATTTTTTTTATTTTTTTTTGTTTACATAGCAAAGTTGAACAAAATTAACAAACTAAACTACTATTTACAGCTACAAGTGAAAATAAAAAATAATTATGAAAATCTAGGTATTTAGTTAGATAGGTTTCTGATAAATATATTTAGAGAAGTTGTTCAAATTGAGCCCCTCCCTGTTGAATACAAACTAAGCATCTTTTGCGTACCGAATTGCAACTATTTATTAGTTCAACTGGGCTAATAGATGCAAAAGCTTGCCTAGTGGCCTCTTGCAATTCTTCTTTTATGTGAAAGGTTCTTCCTTTAAATATCAAGTCCTTCAATCTTCCCCACAAAAAAAAATCTAAGGGAGTTAAGTCACAGGACCTAGCAGGCCAAGGTATGGGGCCCCACGTACCAATCCAATTTTCTCGAAATTCGAAGTTTAAAAGATCAGTTGTGATCCTTGCATTGTGCGGGGGACAACCATCTTGTTGATAGTAGATATTTCTGGCATCAGCTAAAGGTATGTCTTCCAACAAAGGGACAATATATGTGCGCAAAATATTTACATAATCATCTGCAGTTAAATTTCCATCGTAAAAATAATTGCCACAAATCTTCCTACGTATTATCCCCACCCATATATTGAATCCACACCGTTGCCGGTCTTGTTGCACAACTACGTGTGGATTTTCAGTGGACCAGTGATATGAATTATATCTATTAAATATACAAAGTGTTTTCATCACTCCAAATAATATTTAATGGAAAATTCTCATTCTCCATGAATTTTTGCTCATACCACTGACAAAATCTCAATCTTCTAGCGGCGTCCCCTTCACGGAGTTGATGAACTCTTCTCGTTCTGTACGGTTTGAATTTATGTTTTTTGAGTATTTTTAACACGGTGGTCTTTGGAACATTCGTTATATTAGCCAATGTTCGAGAGGAGGTGCCAGGATGATCTAATACCTCACCAATTATATTTAGCTGCTGGATTTCCTTTTCTTCCTTTAGTTCATAATGTCTTGTTCTTAACTTTTTAAAACTTCCGAGAGAGAATTACTTTTTAATGTTTGATAAATTCGGTTATCCGGTTGACGTCGCTCAGGAAATGTATTAAAATATAATTCACTAGCTGCTTCAGGAACTTTTAGATAATATGTAACATTTTAACATATCATACTTTTCATAATTCTCAAACATATTTTGTCAGCAACTTAACACAACTTTATAAAGATAACACCAAAACGCAATAATTACACCAGACTACAGTAATCTGACAGCAATATATTCAAAATATTGAACGCGCGTTTTATTCCAAGTACTTCGATGTAAACCAAAAACACCTAATATTTTCGTTATTTTTGAAAATAAATAACAACTTTATATCACTGAAAAGGGCTAAACGCGAGCATTTTTTATAATTTATAGCCAACTATGATTTCCATTTGAAAAAAAAAAGTTTTGCCTATTTATGATAAAACGGACAACTATAGAAAAAATCTGAGTACGCCACTGGATTGCACATAAAAAAGTGCCTTTAGAATGTCTTTGCAGAATGTTAATATTCCGCAAAATAAAAAATTTATGGACAATTTTCAAAATGGCCGAAAATTGAAAAACGCCCTATATCTCAGTTGGCAGTGAAAATATCGGCAGGCGGTTTTTGCCATTAAACATTTCTCAGAAATCGAGCCCATGACACCTAAGTCAGTTTTGCTCTATCTAGCCAGGAAATAGGTTTTCTCTGTTAAAACAGACCAATTTCGACCACCCGGTACAAATACTTTCATCCTATCGGGACTCATCAGTGCGCCGATCGTAAGAGAAAAACATTTATTTTCTATTATTTAATGTTAATTAATTAAAAGTCAATTGAATAAGGAAATTTTTCACGTTGATTTTTTAAATATTTCATTTGGTCTCCATTTTGTTAATGCTTGCACATAATTTGAAATTATTCTAGTAAAGAATTTTTTCAGGTTGTTTTTTAACTATTTTATTAGGCCGTCAGTATGGATTCCTACCAAAATGTTACCAGCTCATTTCCATGTAACACTGATTTTAAAACGAATGTTTATGGAGCGTTTTGGCCACACATTTTGTAGATCGCAGTAATTACAGCTAATTTCATAGATGCCACTGCTCTCCTTCAAGTCGACTTTATCTTTAGGGTTTCCAAGATTTTTCAAACTGTTCCCCGTTTTGTAGGCTACCAAAACCTACGTTTTTAAATACTTTTTCTAGACTTCTCGTGTATCTGGGATCATATAGGATTACTATGCACTTATTGGGAGCAGGGGCGTGCGGTGAAATTTTAAGAAAGGGAAGCAATTTTTAGAAACTTACCTATTTGTAATGTAATTCGATTATTCGATCATTTTTTGCAAATTCGTCAATGACGTCATCATAAAAACGTCGATGCTCCGACATATTTTGGAGAAGTTTATTTTCAATGGACAACAGCGATGTATGCGAAAGCCTCTCCTGCCCCGTTGAATTTCTCACGAAATTTTTTATACCTTTAAGTCTTGAAAAATTGCGTTCTACTGATGAACTTGTGGCAGGTATTGTCAATACTAATTCACACAATTTCGACACTTCGGTGTAGGCATCTTCCAGCTCCTTGTCTTTCAAAAACTGCATTAGTTCCTTAGCGTTATTTTTTGTGCTAATGTCATCAGTTTCGTAAATCACTTTTAGTTCAGATCGCAGCAACACTCTGTCAAAGAACTGGCCATAATGAAGAAGAAGAGATTTAAACGCATCTTCTGGAAAAGTTTTTCCTTTAAATGCATCAAAATTGCAGAGCTCGAGGAATTTAAAATCATTTAAACCGTTAAATCTATTTATTTATTTATCGATTATTTCATAAAAGAGGGGTCTATATGATGTTTGAACATCTCCCACCTTGTCTGTTCGAAGACGCTTGGCTTGTGGCTCTACATTTAACGTCATTGTTTTCTCCCAAAATAGGTCAAAGTCATCTCTTTTTTGGCTTAACATGGACTTAAAATCATCCACTTTTTTTAGACAAAAAGCAATATCGTTTGTTTTAGTTTGTAATATATTAAAAACATTGTCTGAGAATGGAAATATTCCTGAAAATATGTTCACAAATAATTAAAATTAAAATCTCCTTTCAAACAGTCCAAAAACCCCCTCGAACTATTTATTGCTTCTGAGTCCCACGTTTTATTATTTTCTATTATATTCTCAAATAGTTCAATCAGTAAATCACGATTTTCAGATACTGTTAATACAAGTCTTCCATTATAGTTCCACCTAGTAGGAGCTACATTGGGCAATCGTTTGTGGACAACGATGGACGAGTCCAAAGCTCGTATACGTTTTGTTGACTTAGAAAAAAAAGCAGCCATGCCACTTAATGTAACGAAAAATACTTTACACTCTTTAATGTGATTGATGGACTGGGATAAAACTAAATTTAATTTATGAGCAAAACAATGGACAAACACAGCACTTGGGAAAGTTTCTCGAACTTTAGCTTGCAAACCCCCTAATTGTCCTGCCATCACTGAAGCTCCATCATAGCTTTGAGCAACTAATTTTTTCTCTCCATTAATTTCTTTAGTAACGTTATAAACTACGGTATATAATGCATCTGCTGTACGATTTTCGGACACATTCTTAAAACCTAAAAATCGTTCATGAATATTTCCGTCTGTTTTAATGTAGCGTATTACTATAGATAATTGGTTAAAATTAGTGATATGAATTGTTTCGTCCAGAACAATAGCAATGAACCGCGCCTCGCCAATCTCCTGCTTAATTCTTAATGATTTTTTAAGCAATCATCATATTTAGCCATTAAACTAAGTAAATCTTGAAGAAACCCTTGTTTCTTCATGACCTCTAAATCCCAATTCGTACTGTCCGAGAAAACAAACAACATCGATAAGCCTTCTTAATATTTGCCTATTTTTATCGACTAGTTCATTGTGTTGGCGGTGACTAATTTCCAACTGTTTATTAAGGGCGTGTTCAATTCTGGTTTTGTCGAAGACTTTTTCTTTTATGACGGCCTGAAAATGCGCTTTGGACATAATGTGTCTTTTTACAGATTTATGGAAATTGTTTAAATCGGAAAATTTTTTTAATATGCGGTTTTGCCCTTCGTTTGGAAATTATTTGAAGCTTATCAGCGAAGTTTAATGTTGAAAATCCCTTTATTATTAAGACACACACTTTCTTCTTACTAAATTCTCCAACATTTTCAACGTTATTACCGAAAGCCGAAGTTGACGGTATTTGCATATCTACGTCCGTATTATTGTCTTCCATATCGCACCATGCACGACGAGACGTACGTATCACACAACACATGGATAGCCGTTCAAACAAAGAACCTACTCCAACGATAGCTTCCGCCCCTACTTAAAGCACGCGAATGAAATGCAAAAATTGCAAACAGCCGGTGGAAAGTTCAATAACCTCTGGCTCGATTCACAGGAAATCAAGCATACAGAATTTGGCTGCAGAGAAGCTAGCGGCCCGCATAGGTTTTATTAGATTTTCTATTGTGGCTGGGTCGGAGTCAAGGCCGCATTAATTATGGGCTTGATAATTAAGATAATATTTTGGCATTTTATAAACTAAATTAATGGTTTCCTATTTCAAAAATTACATTTTAGAAGATGTTTTATATTTTTTTTTTGGGGAAGCACTACTTCCCTTGCTTCCATGGACTGCACGCCTCTGAGTCCTTACGATATAATTGAGAAAAACCTGTTATCAAAAATGATAGCAGAAGTAAAAAGTACCTTAAAACAGTGCAACCTTGTGCCCGATAAACTAAAATTTAAACTAACACATAGTAACCCCCAGTTATCTAAACTGTATTGCTTTCCCAAAATCCATAAACCTGGGAAGTCCATGAGACCTATTGTTTCAGCTGTTGGATCACTAACGTACAATATTTCAAAATGGTTAGTAGAAGAATTCAGCAAATTAAATATCTCGTACGATAACTTTGAGGTTACTAACTCGTTAGAATTCTTAGATAAAATTAAGAATGTTCACTTAAAAGAAGGTGAAATTTTAATATTTTTGATGTAAGCTCATTGTTTCCTAGTGTACCCATTTACTTCTCACAAAATTATGTATCAGTTTTTTTTTCAGTTGCACTTCAAAAAAGAACTCAAGTATTTCCCAAGGGTGTGGTATAGATACGTAGATGATATATTTGCTATTTTTCATACTAAAACAGAAAATTTGGACACTTTCTTAGAAACATTAAGCAATAAATATCCTTCCATTAATTTTACGTACCAAAAGGAGGGCAATGGGCAATTACCTTTTCTCGACACGTTAGTTATTAGAAATAACGATAAATTAGAATTTGATATTTATAGTAAATTTACTAATAGTGATAGGTATATAACATCCGACTCATTTCATTGCCGTCAACACAAAATGGCAGCATTTCATTTCTAAACTCATAAGTTAGTCAATTTTCCATTAAGTAAAGAACGCTTTAACAATGAAATGAATCGGATTAGAAATATAGCTAAAAGTAATGGATATAATGATAATTTTGTACATAAATTAGTAAATAGACATAAAAAATGTTAAAAGATTCCACTACTCATCCGAGGCATCCAATAAGTTCATAGTAATCCCATTTGATCCCAGATACACGAAAGGTCTAGAAAAAGTATTTAAAAACGTAGGTTTTGGAGTAGCCTACAAAACGGAGAACAGTTTGAAAAATCTCTTTGAAAACCCTAAAGACAAAGTCAACTTGAAGGAGAGGAGTGGCATCTATGAAATTAACTGTAATGACTGCGATCTAAAATATATTGGGCAAACTAAATGCTCCATAAACATTCGTTTTACAGAACACATGGCACATTTAAGATACGGAAGAACAGAAAAGTCAAGCGTTGCTCAACATGTTTTGGGAAACAATCACCAAATAGGAATAAATAATCTTAAGCTGATTAAAAATGTATCTAATAATAGATTATTGGATACATTTGAGAGTATAGAAATAGTTAAATGTGGTAAAAAAGCACTAAATAAAGACAGAGGGCCTATTCCCTATAGTCCCCTATATTGCTTACTTGACAACGGTGTAGTCAGGTGCAACCAACTGTGACCACATTTACTTATAAATAGTCTCGGTTAGGATAAGTTACTTTAGTTTATATCATCTGCTGATGATGCTAACTTGGTTAGCGAAACGCGCGTCCAGAACGTAACAAGTTAGTGTAGTCTGGTTAGAACTCTTGTATTTTGATCTATCTTCCACCACAGGTTCCAGGTTAGGAATCAGTTTTTTAGTGATAATTTTTTTAATACTTCACCTGTCCGGCATTTTCTTCCGCCATATTGGATATTTACTAAAATGTTACCAGGTGATCTCCATAAGATTTTAAATTTTTTACCAAAATTTGAAGTCAATCGGGAAGTAGTTTTTTAACTACGTCCCATTTTGCCAGACTGACAAACAGAGCGACGCATTTGAGAAAACTTGGGCATCTAGAAACGCTAAAACTTGAAGCTATGTAAAACCTTGGAGGGGATTTTTTTTTACGATAACCAACATATTATTTGGCCGTCATTTTGTTCCGCCATCTTGCATTCATACCACAATTTTACCTCTTCATCACGTCTATATCACGCTTAATACTTGCATAAAATTTGAAATCAATCTAATAAGTAGTTTTTCATGCTTATTTTTTAAATATTTTATTAAGCCGCCATTTTGTTTCTCCATCTTGGATTCACATCAAAATTTTACCAGATGATTTCTAGGTAATACTTGATTTTTATGTAAAATTACAGGTAAATTGAAAGTAGTGTTTTTAGTAGGGGAGACTGTTGTATACTGGGACAGGTTCCATACTGGGACAATTTAAATTTCCCGCAAACTAAACGAAGTAAAATTCCGAATTAAATACAGGAATATATTCATGCACTGCCCTCTATTGGTAGCTATAAATATTTATCAGCAAATTGTTCAGTATGTCTGAAACCGGCGAACACGTGAATTTGCAGTCATAAAGTTTTTAGTTTCCTGTTGAAATCGGGTAGAATATTACCCTTGTTTATTAAAATTAGTTTGTGAATATTCGTATACATAGTGCCCAAAGTGTTTTAAAGGTAAGTTTGGACATATATTGCTTGTAATTACATTTTTGTTAAAAAAATTGAGGCATAACCTAAAATAAGTCTAGTGTTGTATAGTGGGACAAAAGCATATGGTGCATACTGGGTCTGTCCCACTATACACCCGACGGTTTATAAGTGTGTATTAATGGATATTTTTATGGTTTGCCAGAGTAAAAATGCTGAATTTGCTTTTTATTATCTCACGTTACGTGTTCGAAAGCATGGAAGAAGATAATAAAATATATATTTTTAGTTAGAATTACCACAACATTTAAAACTTAAATTGGCATAAAGTTGATACATAATACGTGGGTAACTGTTTTTGTTTTGATTACAGAAAATGAGCGATAAAAAAAGACCCCGAAAAAACAACAAATCTTACAAAGAGAGTAAACAAGCTCATGCGGAAAATGCAGACAAAATGAAGAGAGCTGTTTTAGCTGTTATTAACCAAAATATTAAAATCAGGGAGGCCGCCGGCGCCGGTCAATTTGAAGTATCCAAATCTGCCTTACAGAGATATATTGCAAAATATCGAAATACCAATGAGGAGCAGAAAGTAAGTTTTAGCTTTGAGAGGCATCATGAATTTTCCCAAATATTTTCGGATGACGAAGAACAGTTGCTTAGTGAATAATTGATTACTGCCGCAAATATGTGTTACGGATTATCAGCTAAAGAAATTCGTTTGTTTGCCTATAGATTTGCTATCTCGAATGAAAAATTAATTCCTGAATCTTGGAACAAAAATAAGTGTGCCGGAGAAGAATGGATGAAGCTTTTTCGAGCTAGACACAATATAAGTTTACGAACCCCTGAAGCCACAAGCTTAAACCGTGCAACAAGTTTCAACAAACATAATGTTGGTTTATTTTTTACTAACCTTCTTAATGTATTTGAAAAATATGGTTTTAATTCTAACCATATATTTAACTGCGATGAAACCGCTGTAACAACTATACACAGACCCCCAAAAATAATAGCTCCGTGTGGTCAAAAGCAAGTAGGTAAGGTAACGAGCGCTAGAGAGAGAGTTTTAGTAACAATGTGTGCCACTATCTCTGCTAATGGTACATATGTACCGCCGTTTTTCGTTTTTCCGAGAAAAAACTTTAAACCGCACATGCTTAATGGTGCACCACCTGGCTCAAAAGGAGCAGCACATCCAAGTGGTTGGATGACTGGAACCAACTTTTTGGAATATTTGAAACACGTAACAGATGCAGTACATTGTAATACAAACAACAAGATATTATTAATATTAGATAATCATGAAAGTCATACAGTTGTTAGGGTGCTACAATATTGTAAAATAAACGGCATCGTATTGGTTACATTACCGCCACATTGTAGTCACAAACTTCAGCCTCTTGACGTGTCTTGTTTCGGCACATTTAAAGGATACTATAATAAAGCTATGGACGAATGGCTGATAAATCATCCTGGTGTTCCAGTAATTTTGTACAATATAGCAGAAATAGTTGGAAAATCTTTTGGGTTAGCTTTTACACCAAGCAACATAATTAAAGGATTTTAACACACAGGGATTTACCCTTTAAATTCAGAGATATTTCAGGAATCAGACTATGTGTGTTCGTCGGTCACGAACCGTACACAATCTCTTGCTGAAAGTTCTATGGATGATCCTGATGTAGGTGATTTGGCTTCCAATGTTTTAGACGCCACTCAGCCAGGCTGTTCCAGAACCAACCCAGAAAAGGAAATAATGCCTAAAAAGAATATCGTTACTCCGGAATCTATAAGACCACATTTAAAAGCAGCAGCTAGAAAGTTAAATCAGAAAAGAAAAAAAATCACATCAATGATTCTAACTGACACGCCAGTAATTGAAGAAAAAAAGCGAAAAGAAGAAGAAAAAATAGCGAAAGATACACAAATAATACAAAAGAGTGCAAAGGTAAAGGCTGTTACAAAGAATTTATTTATAGACTCTAGTGACAGTGACGTATCCATAAAAGATTTGTGTGATGACAGTTCTGATATTTCGGATGAATTTGAAGGAGAAGCAGATTTGGAAGTAAAGCCTACTGATTTTGTCCTTGTAAAATATCCTTTGAAAAAGAGAATAAAATATTACGTTGATCAAGTAGAAAAAATTGAAGCAAACGAATATCTTGTCAATTTCCTAAAAAAGACTGCCAATTATAAATTTTTTTTCCCAGAAAAAAGAGACGACGATTTAATTTTAAAGGATGATATTGTTATTAAACTTCCTGTTCCTTTTATATCAGGGGGGACCGAACGAGCAGCCAAGATATGGTGTTTTGATTATGACTTTTCTTCTTTTAACATAGAATAATTTTCTTGTTCATTTAAATTTGTTTTTCAATTAGTTTTGTTTGTTTTACATATATTATATTAGTTACCAACAAACTTAAAAAGTAATGCTTTCATATTTTTGATGAGTTATAAATAAAATATGTCTTTGTATCTTGTTACTGAGTTATACGTATTTTATTTCAATTAAACATTATTATTATCAGGTTGTCCCAGTATGTACACATTCAGGTCCCACTATAAAACAAGGGGTTGTTGCATAGTGGGACTCGGGCGTGTAGTGGGACAATGCCTTTTTTGGTTCAGCATTTTACTGTATTCATAATAAAATTTATTTTTGGAAGTACTATTGTGTTTCAAATGTAATTAACACAAAAAATCCCAAAATACTACTAAAATATAATTTTTATGTTCATTTAAAAAATATTGTCCCAGTATACAACAGTCTCCCCTAATAATTTTTTATATACCAAAATGTAACCATTTCATTCCCTTATGACCTCTGATTTTTGACCAAAATTTGTCATTCGAATAAGAAGTTTTTGAGCTATGCCGCGTACAGACAGACCGACGGAACTGAGGAATCTGTAAAAACCTGAGACGGTGATTTTTTCACGATTACAATACTTCCCTTTTACGTGGGAAATAAAAAGGTAAGGGTTGGTGTACTTATACCCAATAATAATCCTGTAGAAAAACTCCGCCAGCTAACCTCAAACAAAAATGTTTATAAAACAAAATAAAACCGGAAAAGCACTGAGAAGCGAAAAATAATATTTTAATTAATACTTAATAATAAAAATATATTTATCTGAGTGTTTTGGTGTCTAATACCACGAGTATGTCTTACTGTCTTTTTATAAATCGTGGTTCTTGGGATTAGACCGTGTCAAAATGGAATACCTTTCCAACGTTTCGCCTTCGATTGTACGAGGCATCTTCAGGGATCTTTACTTCGCGAGACTGAAACACTGAATGGTTCTATGTTAGTCTTACTATATTATTCAATATAACATTGAGAAAACCATTCAAAATGGTGTCATTTCGCAATTTTTTACATTTTTCCAATGTGCTCGATATGGAACTACTCCGGTAACATTTCTTCCACCATTTTAGATTCCTTCCAAAATTTTGCAGGTTTCTACCTATGCCACACTTGATTTTTGTTTCATCATGTTGAATTCGTACCAGTTTATCCATAAATCACTTTTATTTTTTCTGCAAAACTTAAAGTTAATTTGGTCGCCATTTTCTTTCGCTATCTTAAATTCGTATCACAAATTTACCAGTTTATCTCCATATTACACTAACACTAACACATCTAATAAGTCGTTTTCTCAGGGTAATTTTTTAAATATTTTACTCGGCTGCCATTTTGTTTTGCTATGGATTCATACCAAAATGTTACCAATTCAATCCTATCAAACACTTGATTTTTGTGCAAAATTTTAGGTAAATTGGATAAATAGTTTTTTAGTATCAATTTTTTAACGTTTCACTAGGCCGCCATCTTGTTGCGCCATTTTGAATTTTTACCAAGGTTATCCCCATACGACCATTAATTTTTACCAAAATTTGAAGTCGATCGGCTAAGTACCTAGTTTTTAAGCTATGCCGCGAACTGACAGACACACCGACGAAATTGATAAAACATAATATTTGGCATTTAGAGACGGTAAAACGTGAAGTTATGTAAGAGGGTAATTTTTTTACGATTACAAACTTTTTATTTAGCCACCATTTTGTTCCGCCATCTTGAATTCGTACCAGAAATATACCGATTCATCTCTATACCACGATTAATTATTGAAATCAATCCATAAATAGTTTTTTCAGACAGAATTTTAAAATATTTTATTAAGCCACCATTTTGTTTCTCCATGTTGGATTATTACCAAAATTTAAGATAAATTGTGTAAGTACTTCTTTAGTAATAATTTATTTAATTTTGGAATATTGGATTTTGACCAAAATGTTACCAGGTCATCCCTATGTGACCCTTAATTTTTGACCAAAATTTAAAGTCAATCGGATCAGTAGTTTATTAACTATGCCGCTAATAGACAGATAGACAGATAGACAAATCGAGGGAATTGAGAAAACATGTTTTTAGGCATCTAGGATAAAATAATAAAATATTAACTGTCCCGTGTTTATATATACTGAGATGCCTGTTGTGTGTTCAAGATAATGCTTCTGAATATGAAAGGCTAGGCGAAGCTAATTCGCATTTTACTAGAAATACTGAGATACTTAAGATGCCTAAACATAAAAAAACTTTTTTCAGAGGATCCCCTTTATACAACTGCGTGTATTTATACAATAAACTGTCACAAAGATTCAAACGGTATCAAGGTAAAATTTTTAAAAATGTAAAAGAATTTGTCCTGGACAAGGCTTTTTATTCTACAGCGGAGTTTATAAATTACAAGGAGTGAAAACGAAGTATTTGGCAAATTTATATTTATTTCATTAAGATTTTTGTTGTCTTTTGGTGATTGTCCCTGATGATCGTCAGGCTTGGTAGAATGTTTATTGTTTATTGTTTTTTGTTTTATTTATGTCTATTTATTCATTTATTTGTTTATATGCTATTTAAATTCTATTTATTTTGATATTGATTAGTTTCGTTATATTATTTTATTGTATTTATTCATTGACTATAATTTATTTTATTGTAAAGTTCTTGGCTATCCTATGTACGAAATGTATGATTTTCTGGTAATATATCCTATTCTATTCTATTCTAAATAATTTGCTGACTAGAATAAATAAGCCCTTAAGGGTTACTTTACTCTTAAAGATTTTTACTAAAACCGTGCGACCACCGTTATTTATAACTCAAACTCAACGAAATCACAGTCCTGAGAGACATTTTACAAGAGCTTTATGCTACCACAAAAATTATTATTTAATTCAGCTCTAAAGGGCTACTTTACTCTAAAACATTTTTACTAAAACAGTGCGACCACCGTTATTTATAAATCAAACACAACGAAAATATAGTCCTGAAAGACATTTTACAAGATCTTTATGCTCCCACAAAAATTATTATTTAATTCAGGCCTAAAGGGCTACTTTACTCTTAAACATTTGTACTAAAACCGTGCGATCACCGTTATTTATAACTGAAACTCAACAAGAATATTGTCCTGCTAGACATTTTTAAAGAACTTTGTGCTACCATAAGAAATATTTAAAAGTAAAGTAGCCCTTTAGACCTGAATTAAAAATGTGGTAGCATAAAGCTCTTGTAAAATGTCTCTCAGGACTGTGATTTCGTTGAGTTTGAGTTATAAATAACGGTGATCGCACGGTTTTAGTACAAATGTTTAAGAGTAAAGTAGCCGTTTAGGGCTGAATTAAATAATAATTTTTGTGGTAGCATAAAGTTCTTGTAAAATATCTCGCAGGACTATATTTGCTTTGTGTTTGATTAATAAGATAAATAACGGTGGTCGCACTCAGGGGCGCGCAGTCCATGGAAGCAAGGGAAGCAGTGCTTCCCCAAAAAAAATTACAAAACATCGTCTAAAATGTAATTTTTGAAATAGGAAATCATTAATTTAGTTTATATTAAAAATGCTAAAATATTATCTTAATTATCAAGCCCATAATAAATGCGGTCTTGACTCCGACCGAGCGACAATAGAAAATAGAATAGAACCTATGCGGGCCGCTAGCTTCTCTGCAGCCAAGTCCTGTATGCTTGATTTCCTGTGAATCGAGCCAGAGGTTATTGAACTTTCCACCTACTGTTTGCAATGTTTGCATTTCAGTCGCGTGCTTTAAGTGGGGGCGGAAGCTATCGTTGGAGTAGGTTCTTTGTTTGAACGGCTATCCGTGAGTTGTGTGATACGTGTCGTGCATGGTGCGATATGGAAGACAATAATACGGAAGTGGATATGCAAATACCGTCAACTTCGGCTGTCGGTAATAACGTTAAAAATGTTGGAGAATTTAGTAAGAAGAATGTGTGTAAATGTGTGTTGTGTGTCTTAATAATAAAGGGATTTTCAACATTAAACTTCGCTGATAAGCTTCAAATAATTTCCAAAGGAAGGGCAAAACCTCCTATGAAAAATTTAACCACAAAAATGAAAAACTGTATTAGACATTTTTATCTGGAAAAACAATACGAACAATTTAAATGGCTAACAGGGTGTGAAAATATAAGTAAATTATTTTGTTGGCCATGTTTATTTTTTGAAATAAAATTGGTTTTTCCGATTTAAACAATTTCTATAAAGCTGTAAAAAGACACATCCCAGTAAACATCGAAACGTTATTATAACGTATATTTAACGTTTGAATGGTTGAAAAATGGTTTTACGTTATAAAATCGACGGTTATATTTTGGTATACTGAAAACCATTGTTTACGAAACGTTTTAATAACGTTTTAAGCCGACAAAAAAAGGTTTTGATTAGTTTGAAAACGTTTTATAAACGCAATTTTTCGACGTTTTATTCAAATATTTTTGTTACGTACAAATATGTTCGAAAAAAGACGAAACTCACACTATGTTGTAATTGAAAACGTTTTAAAAACCAAAATTTTCGACGTTTTATACAAATATTTTTGAAACGTAGGAATATGTTCGAAAAAAGACGGAATTCACACTACGTTGTAATTGAAAACGTTTTAAAAACCTAATTTTTCGACGTTTTATGCAACTAATTTTGTAACGTAGAATTATTTTTGAAAAAAGACGGATTTCAAACTATGTTGTGATTTCAACTTTTTATAACATTTCTTAAACGTCCAGATAGCCTTAAATTTAACCACGCCAAATCACATGACCCTTGTGCTCAATTTTAATTGGCTTATATTCCAGACAAGCGGGAATTCACACTATGTTGTGATTTCAACTTTTTATAACGTTTCTTAAACGTCAAGATAGCCTTACAATTATCCACGCCAAATCACGTGACATTTTAGTTCGGTTTTCGTTGGCTAAATCAGCCGACCTAGTATGCCGCGCGCCGTTTCGCCTTTGCGGGAAGGGTGTGTACCACCACCAGTTGTTATTATTGTTTGCCGGAACTGTGGTGCGTTCGTGCTCTGTAAAATTATCTCAAATTTAGTGGCCCAAACAGTGATTTCTGTATCAAATAGTTGTTGTAAAGGTAAGATTAATTTATACTATCCTTTTTTGATGAAAATATTGATCAAACTACAATAAGTGTGTAGGTATTTAACAAAATAATGCATGGCCTTGTCTAGCTCCATTCAGCTTCTGTATTTTGTTTTAGATAAATCTTTTTATTTTAGTTCGTTTATTAGGTATTGAGTATCAAATATAATACATAGAGTTGAGAAGTACACAAAGAAACTGAATTACCAAATATATAGGTATATGATAAAGAATAACTCCTTAAGACTTTTTTATAGGCGAACGTTTTTAAAACGTTTTTTTTTAACGTTAACTTGACGCTTGTAAAAAAGCTCAGTGTATAAGAACTATATTAGAAATATTTGGCAATGGATCGAGTGACACAAAAATTACACTATTATATATACAGGGTGTTAGTAAATAAGTGCGACAAACTCCAAGGGGTAATTCTGCATGAGAAAATAATGACAGTTTGCTCTATAAACTCTGTCCCAAAAATGCTTCGTTTCAGAGATACTGCAGGGTTTTAAGTTTTATTTTTTTTTTGTTATTTTTGTCCACTGGTTACAAAGTTTTTTTTTTTTTATTTTGCGTGCAATTTTGGGGCATTCTAATATGAGATAGAAAAAAACTTTTAATACAAAAATTTTAGGGTTTTCGACCCATTACTCGCGGTATAATATGTATCAAATTTGAAAGAATTCTCTCTATAAATGTACCCAGTGGACAAAAATAATCAAATAAAAATTAAAACTTTAACACCCTGTATGTCCGAAACGAAGCATTTTTTGGGACAGTTTTATATATATTTATATACAGAATTACCCCTGAATTATTAACATCCTGTATATAGATTTGGGAACAATCTTAAACATATTACCAGTTTAATAATGTAAACAATTTTGAAATCTTTAATAATAATAATATAAAAGATACCAATGGTGGATACTTAAGTTGGATATAGCTATATTCTCTAATTATTTTTTAGAATTGGATTTTACCAGAGGCTTATTTTGGCTTGGGTTGAATAAACATGACTTCAAGGTCAAAATTTAAACCAATTTCAAAACGTCAACTTCAAAGGAATTGTAAAAAGCAATTTGAAAACCTTAAAAAACAGTGCCGGGTAAATAATAATACCAATAATAACAATGAAATTGGTACTAATGATAGATCGGAAAATACTATTACCATTACCAATAAAGAGGTTACTTTGGAAGCAACTAATAGGGATTACTGTCACAATATTACATCCACGAATTTGGCGAATGATTCAAACAGCGATTTGACTTTACTCCAAAGCTTACGCGATAGCAGTAATACTACAACAACAACAACAAAAGTATGCTTTATTGCCGCAGAAAAATTCTACAATTTTATGGACAAAGCAAAATATACCTAAAAATAAGACATATCAAAACATTAATCGAAAATAATTTCGACAGGTCAGTGCTTTTTTTTTTAAAATGTAAATTATCAATTTACCAAATCGTAAAACACACGTTAGAATATAGCATAACATTGCAAACAGTAAATGAATCATGATAACCTTATAAAAGTAAACAAACACACATGTACGAGGTGAATAATTTCGATGACATTGAAATCAAAATTGCAACTATGCGACCTTAAACTCTATGTTATTATAGTTATACAAATAATTGTGATGTTAAACAGAAGGTATATTGAACTAGTGCAGAATGTAGTATACAAAAAGAATTAAATTGTTTTTAATCCAATACCTAACAAAAATAATTAAGTTTTAAGTGAATGTTCGACAGTTCTTTTCCCTATATAATGATTTACAAAATTCTATGCTATGAGTTAGGACATGACTCACAAAAGATTTAAGTAAACAAGCGAGTTTAGTGACAATTTAAAGAGACTTACTCACTGAAAAAAAAAAATCATTAACGCTGTAAAGTGGTCTCTCAATGAGGTATGCTTTGGTGTTTTTTCGAAATTGTGCAAGCATAGGGATAGATTTTAAATGTACTGGCAGATTGTTGTAAAGTTTTATGGCGTTGTAAATAATTGATTTTTTTATTAATTCTGTGGAAGGAATGGGAAGATAAATATCATGCCTAGAGTTTCTGGTAGGGTATACATGTTGTGGCCTTTCTGGGAGGGTGTTTATATGTTTTCTCAGCAAACATACCGTTTCCAAAATAAATAATGCAGGAAGTGTTAATATTTCATGTTTTTTGAAATAGTATTGGCAGTGAGCTCTATTTTAGACCAAACAAATAACGAATGGCTCTCTTTTGAAGCATAAAAATACTACGAAATTGCTCGGTGGTACAGCAGCCCCAAAAGGGAAGGCCATAGCGGAGGTGGGATTCAAATAAAGAGAAATAAGTAAGTCTGGCAGAAGGAACGTCTAGTTCTTTTGAAACTGATCGAATGGCGAAGCAGGCGGTAGAAAGTTTTTTAGTTAAGGTGTCAATATGATTAGACCATTTTAGGTTGCTATTTA